>CM053787.1:219693570-220238570 GCA_028749045.1 Cupressus sempervirens
TTATTTTTGTATACTATTGAAAATAGAGATGATGATGCACTAAAAGAAATGAGGCTACAAATAACACAAGAGTTGGATAAGTTACAAGAGATTTCAGTTCACACGTATGATTTGGAAACACTTACTTTCATTGATAAGAATTTAGAGGATTTTTCAAACAAGGTTGAGAGTAGACATGTCCCATCCCAAGCTCGATTAGACCATTCAAGTGCCAATTCATTTCATGTTGTACAAGATGGGTCTAGTCACACTATTTGTCAGCAAAGAAACTTGATTAAGTGCATGAATATAAGGAGAAGATTGAGTATTTTCAATAGAACACCTATGTTTCCACCAATGCTGCAAAATTTCAAGCATCAAAATTAGTTTGATGATCTTGATAAGGAAATTGAATGAGAAGAGGAATAAATTTAGAACAATGAACTATTGAAAATAATTCTTCAATTGTATGTTGTCATTTATGTTACACAAATATCAGTATTAACCAAGTAGTGAAGAGTTTGCAATATTAACCTTTTATATCTCAATATTGACTAAGAAGTTAGGTAAAGAAGACTTTTCTAGTATTAACTAAGAAAATGGTTAAGGAAGGGTATCCTGCTTGCAATATTGACTGAGTGGTTGGCCAACAAAGGGCTCATAGTATTGATCAAGAATTCAATTCCAGTATTGACCGAACATTCAATTCTAGTATTGACCGAACATTCAATCCTAGTATTAACCAAGTGACAAAAGAATGTAGTTGTCTAATGTTTAATTGATTTGGGTCAAATTTATGGATGTTTTGGAAAGGTATTCAAACTGGTTTGTCTTGGCTTATGATATATAAGAAAGGTCAAGTTGTGAGGATAAAGTGTATGAGTGGAATATGGAATAAGATGGACATGTGAGTGGAAGAAAAGGTAGAGAAAGAAACTTTGGAAGATAAGCTACAAAAAAAATCTAATCAGTAAGGATCTAGAGATCAAGCTAGGACAAATATTTGAATATGCAAAGACAGTCACTTCACAAGTTAGGTCAAATTGCTATTACCTTCTAACCATTGTAGTGGTAAATAAATCTCTTAATAGAGTTGACTTAATAGTCATTTTGTAAATCATCTAATAAGGTGACATTTCAACATTGAAGTGTTTGAAGACCTCTAACTAGGAAACTCCTAATAGGGTGATCAAAATCCTCTAATAGGGTCATACTTAATAGTATGTATTGTAACCTTTAACATGGTTGGCTCCTAATAGAGCTCACTTCAGAAGAGTGAAAAATATTGTAACTATTTGCATGGTGGTTTTCCCAAATTGTGTTTCCACATTAAATCTTGGTGTCATTTATGTTCATGTTATTTTCTTATGCTTTATGTTTCTACAACTAAGTTAATAAAAGGTTATAATAGATTAATAATCATAAGATTATTTTGTTAACCAAGTTGAAAAGTATTGCTTGATTAGTGGAAAGTTTTGGTTTGATACCTAGGGATGGGGATTTTTTTATGGTAATTGATTTACCCCTCCCCTCTCAGTTATACTCTTACATTTTCAAAAATTGGTATCAGAGCATTTGGCACTTGAAGAAAAGGTTTTAAGGACCTAAGATAAACATCAAGATGTCTCACAAAAGGGATACTCCTAAGCTTAATAGAGACAAATTTTCAGCATGGCAGGAGTTGATGAAACTGCATCTATCAAGCATTAATGATATTGGTCAATTTTACTTGCAAAACATATATGTGCCACCACCTAAACCTATGACTATGGATTAGATGAAAAAGGCACGGGATCACAATATAATGATGATTGACATAGCTTCTTCTCTCAACTATTCTAAATTTGAGGAGGTTAAAAATTGTCCTACTACATTTGAAATATGGGATAAGTTGCAGAAAGTCTACAGAGGTGATAAAAATGTGCAAAGAGCCAAGGTAGAAAGGTTGAGAGGCAAGTTTGATCGAATGAAAATGAAAGGTGAGAACATTGTCCAATGTAGTAAAAGAATCAAAGAAAATATGAGTGCAATTAGAGTTGAAAGAGGAGATATAAATGATGATATAGTGGACAACAACATACTAAGAATTCTTCTTTCTATTTATGCAATAAGAGTTTTCGCAGTTCAAGAGATTAGATGCAATCCCAAAAATGATATAACATTGGATGCACTTGTGGGAAGGTTAACTACTTTTGAGTTGGATAACTTTGATAACTATGCTCCTACTTCTAGCAATCTTGAATTTTCATTCAAAGCAAAACTAACCCTTAGTAGAAAATGAGGAAACACAAAAGGAAAATAGATTGACAATGATGACGAAGATGAATCAGATGAAGACCCCAAAGTCATTGAAGCTCTACTTGCAAAAAGAGTATCAAAAGGGAAAAGAAAATTTAGAGGAAAAATCCCATTGATTTTTTTCTCATGTGAAGAGGTTGGTCATATTGCTGCAAGATGTCCAAACAAAGAAGACAAAGATGAGAAAAGGAATAACAGGCTCAAAGACAAGAAAGACTTCAAAACCTACAAGGACTACAAAGACAAAGATAAGAAATCTTGTTACATTCCTATAGATTCTAATAGTGATGATAATGAAGAAGAAGTAGCTTACCTTGTTGTTAAGGATGAATTTGATAATGAGGAGAAGGAAACGATGACAATTATCTCTCATGTTAGCAAAAATGATACATGGATCATTAATAGTGGTTGTTCCCATCATATGACTGGTGAAAAACCCAAGTTTGTACATTTAGAAAACTATGATTGTGGAAGTGTTATATTTGGAAACAATGAACCATGATATGTAAAAGGAAAATGAATCAAATGTTAAAATGTCTACTGGGTTGAAGGATTAAGACATAATCTACCTAGTTTAGCATAATTGAACAATATATGATACAAAGTAGAATTCATGCATGAAAAATATAAACTTATGGATGGTAAAGGAAACTTGATTGGAACTAACAATTAGACAGAAGGTAATTTATTTTACATGTAGATCTCACTAAAAGTACATATTTGTTAGCTCAAATAGAGGAAATTTGGCTATGACATAAGAGAATGTGTCATGTTGACTTTGATAACCTGGTTACCATAAGCAATAAAAAAAGAGTAAGAGACATACCTTATCTAAAACAACTTGAGATGGACATGTGAAAACAATGTCAAATTGAAAAGACGAGTAAAATAAGTTTCAAAAGCAAGTCCTACAATTCTGAAGAAGTTTTGGAACTAGTTCATATAGATCTTTGTGGGCCAATAGGTGTGGAAAGCTACCATGGAGACATATATTTCAATCTATTTGTTGATGATTATTCTAGGATGATGACTATAATATTTTTGAAAGATGAATTTTATGCTTTTCAAAAGTTGAAATGGTATTTGGCTAGAGTGGAGAAAGGAACAAGGAAAAATCTGAAATGCTTGAGATGAGATAGAGGAGGAGAATTCATTTCAAATGAATTCAATGAGTTCTACAATGAAAGAGGAATTAAAAGACATGTATCAACACCTAGAACTCCAATGAAAAATGGTATAGTAGAAAGAAGTAACAAATTCATCATGGAATGTGCAAGAACACTAATGACTAAGAAGAATGGTGCACCAAAATATTGGATAGAAGCAATCAACACAACCATGCATACACTTAACCTAGTTCAACTAAATAAAGGTAAACATAAAAAACCTTATGAATTGTGGTATGGGTACAAGGCTAATTTTTTATTTATCTAAGAGGATTTGGAAGCAAATGCTATATCTTGAAAGATGTAAGGAAAGGAAAGCTAGATGCAAAAAGTGATGAAGGTATATTCCTAGGTTACTCAATATAAGTAAGGCATACAAATTTTTAAATCTTGGTACTCAAAAATTCATAGAAAGTGCACATGTGAAGATTGATAAGTTTGCAGAAAGAAGTGAAGAAAAAAGTAGCAAGTAAAGTTTGTTTACTATGAGGAAGAAATTGAGACTTTACCACAAGGATTTGTAGTCAATCAATAGTTAGAAATACAATCTGAGTAATAGACACAAAGGCACCTGAGTTGCAATCATAGATACTAAAACCCAAGTCATAGGTAGTGCAACTCGAGTCAGAGTAAGAGGAATCTAAGTTATTGCCAGATCATCTAGAGGATCCTGACCAAAAGATAGAAGATATTGGAGAACCAAGTGAACCAAATTCCAAGTATAGAAAGAAAGATCTAAGACTTGCAAAATATGTCAGAACGTATCATGCACTTGATCAAATAATTGGAAGAGAGATAGAAGGCATATTAATGAGGCAAAAATTAAAAGGTATATCATTACTAAATTTGTGCCCAAATTACGATGGCCACCCATTGGATAGGCATCAACATTTTGTTGTCGTAAATTGTGACAACAAGGGAGTCTATCGTAATTAAAATGGATAAAACTATCAGAACTTGGAAGAAGGAAAGGGAAAGAGTTCATCTTCATGAAATCCCAATTAAGATAGTAGACCATCACAACTATGATAGCTTAAGCTTTAGTCTTCCATCACCAGTGTGATGAGTATGTGACAATTGTGTTGTGGGAGCAATGATTATTTTCTGGAATAGGCCATCACAAGTGTGATGGGTATGCGACAACTGTGCTATGAGAGAGATGGCTATCCATCAAAACAAGCTATCATAATTATGACAGGTAGCTGAATTATTTTTAAAAAATTTTCATTTGTCCAATGAGGTCCTTTTACTACTAGGAAGATTATTAGTTCTTTTTAGTAGTAGTGAAGATCAATTATACTTGACCAACTTATAAATTCAGTGGGAAGGTGTTCTATGTATAAAATAACATGGGACATTGGAGTCTAATTTGTTTTATATAACCATATTATAAATGATATTTTGGAAAGTATAATAATGAGTGGCTTACGCTTTTTTTCTAGTTGGTTCTATGAACATGATTTGAGTGCTCATCTACTTTTGAAGACCATATGTAAAAGGAGCCAAATATGTGTTTAGCTTTAGATCATCTTGACAATAGGCTCATCTAAAGAAATTCTAGAGGCTACATGACCAAGTTAGACATGAAAAGCTCAATAATATAAGAAATGTTATACAAGGGACAAAGATTTGACATGTCTTACAAATGCCTATAAATGGCTATTTGTAATCATTTTTCATACAAGTGCCAATTGATATCAGTATATCCTTTATAGTTGTGGCATTTGTGTGGATGCATGTTTTTGTTATCAAATCAATCTATTTTGGTTAACATTAAAATATAATTGTGTATAGGGTTCTAATCTCAAAACTTTAAATCTATTTGAATTACAGTAGCATTTACATGACAATGATACAATAAATGTGAAGTGTAAATTGAATTCAACTATATGGTTTAAAAAGAAAAGAAAATATAACACATTAAGAATAACTGAAATATAAATATAGAAATCAAAATGTAATTTTTATTTTGATGCAAAATAAAGTGAAAAGAAAAGCACAACTAAAATTTCAATTATAAGACATAAAGATTCCATTTTGTCAATTAATCTTGTATTTTCCTTTAAAATTTTAGTTGTAGGAGTACATATTGTCATGGAAAAAACATAATTGGAGCATAGAGATATCTTATAATATAGTGGTTAATTCTATGCCCTGGCATCTATTTTCTCCGTACACAAGTGTGATTGTGGCCATTCAAAACTTGATTGAGAATAGCCTAATATCCCATCAATGAAGATTTCTCATTAGTTCCAATCCATAATGAGTGAAAATTTGTCTCAATGAGATATATTTGGTTGATTGTATTTGATACTCTTTGAGGTAAACATTGACAACTCAAGTCACAATGATTGAAGTCATAATTAGGCGAGTTAGAAAATATAAAGAATGATTCAAGAACATTTTCCCTAATACAATATATTACTTGATTTTAAAAACATTTTGGAGATTATGAATTGTAATAAGAAAGAACTAAAAGCTTCTCAATGTTGAGGTAACACATTGAGGAAACTAGTCCAAGGATTGATTATGCAAAAAAAGAACACACATATGCACAAGATTCTCAAAATAGTTGTTAATATTGTAAATTTTTAAACTTCCATTTGTTGCCGTAAAAATCATTTTGAAAAATATATAGTGTTCCTAAACATGATAATTTGTAATGTAATATAAATAAGATACTATGCTATTATAAATAATGGTAACTTAAAATACGTAATTAAATACCTCTGACAAAAATGCAAACCTGTTGGGTTTTTCAGCTCCACTTGATATCATATACATATTAATTGAGATTGCATATTGAACTATGGTGTCCTTCTGCATTGCCTAAAACCAATAAGATTCACATAGTTAGTTATCATGCAATCATAGGTTAATGTTGAGCTTCACTTGGTTTCAAGAATAGTTTAATATTTTCTACTAATCAAGGCCAACCACATGAAGGTGGAAGCTCATTTGGCCCCACCCCCCCAACATCTAAATTCCCCATTAACATCTAAAATTCAAAATTACTATTACCTAAACTTGCTAATGCAAAATTGTAGATGTGAATGATATCATACCATTGATTTGATAAACTTGTGAATGCCACTCTGAATTGAGAATGCATGTGCATATGAATTCTATATATGGGAGTTGAAAAATCCATAATGTTTACATTTATTTAATAGGTCTATTAAGATTTTAAAATTATAGACCATCATGAATGTTAGAACTCTAGCTACTATGGAATAGAGAACGCCCTCAGCAAGCTAGCAGATAGAAAGTCTTGATTTTCTTGTACGTTAAGGAGATTACCCTTTCCTATAAGAGTCAAAGTTACAATGTTCATGATGGTTTATAACTTAAAATGCAAACCTCTTAGGTTGTTTTAACTCCATCTAATGTATTATGCATACAAATTGATATTGCATATTGAACTATGGCATCCTTCTGCATTGCCTGAAACCAAGAGATTCACACAATTAGTTGTGATGAAATCATAGTTTAATCTTGAGGTTCACTTGGTTTTGAGAATAGTTTAATATTCTTTGCTAATCAAGGCCAACCACATGAAGGTGGAAGCTCATTTTCCCCTCCACCTTCAAAACATCTAAATTCCTCATTAACATCGAAAGTCTTTAAGAAAGGATCAATCTTTAAAGTACCTGGAATGTCCTCATTACCTCCTGCTACTCTTACTCCATCTTCATTTCTCATGAGCAATTCATCACAATTATTTATTGATTCTCGTACATCTAACACAGGTAGATCTAGAAATGTCCTCATTGCCACCTACATAAAATGACTTTAATATTGCAAAATGCCCCCTAAGAAATAATAGTTCAAGTGAAATAAACACATGAAAAATAAGTGAGAAAAAGAGGAATCTACATAACAATAGGCATTTCCATCACATCTATGGCCATGCTATGTGTTGAGTGAGTTTTATTATTTTTCTGTTGTGCCAAGATCTCTTAGTTGATATACATACATACATGTACATAGACACACACATACATGTGTGTATGTATGTGCACACACACACACACACACACACACACACACACACACACACACACTTGTGTATACATACATACATTTATAGAGATCACAAGAGCACAACAACAAAATCCTAGATCTCCATTGATCCCCACAATCTATAATTTCTCTTTGTATATAAATACATGCATAAACACACACATATGTGTGTGTATGTATATATATATACACACACATATATATACATATTTATATGTGTATATATATATATATATACATATATACATATATACATATATATATACATACATACATATATACATATATATATATATATATATATAGTAGGGTGGGTTGTTGGTTAGATCTAGTATGGATCCTTAATGTGGTTAATCAAGCTTCTTTTGTGATCAATTTTGCCACAACATACATACGTACGTACGTACGTATGTACATACATACATACATATACATACATATATACATACATACATACATACATATACACATACATACATACACACACACATACATACATACATATACAGATATACATATATAAATGTATAAATAAATACATACATACATACATATGCATATGCAATTTTATCACCTTGGAAAATTGTATTTGATCCTACTAGCTAGGATTAACTGATTGTTTGTTTTATTGTACCTAATATGATGATAGTTCTATAGAAATTTGTAATCAACTTAGACAATTAGCAACTAGACCAATTTAACTGGGTTATGGCTTGTTTCTTTCAAAAAATATTTGGTATGATATGTTTTTGTAAAATCTCTATCGAACTCTACCCATTTTTCGTAGTTTGCATTATTTTTGTGTAGGACTACCCATATGACATGTATGTGCATTAAACTTGGATTAAGAAAGGGAAGAAAGTTTTTGTTGCAAGGAACAAAAAATTTGAGAAATACTAATGATAGTAGAATCAATAGAGGAAATAGGTGGCAATGACACATTTGACACAATAGGAAGAGTGTAAAAATTTGTTGGAATAGAAGGTGGTATAGGTGGGACATTAGGAACCATAGTAGGAGGATTAGGATAAGTGTAAGGAACACTATTGTATGAATGTTGTGAGATAGGAAATGAAGTAGGTGGAACACTCATAGGTAGAGAAGAAACAGTAAGACTACTAATAGGATGATTTAATGGTTGAATATAAGTAGTCACAATAGGAGAAACATAAGAAAGAATTCTATAGATAGGTTTAAAAAGAGACAAGGTAGGTTCAACACTAGTGATACATGAATCCATTCCTATTTTAGTTGCAGCTTGAGTTGAAGGCTTAACATGAGTGTGGACAAGCTAAGTAAGACCATACAAAAGATCCATGTCCATCATTATAGATCACTTTCTTAAGAGCATCAAAAGAAATAATAGTATCAGTATTGTGATTCTCTTGAAGAAGTCAATCATGCATTTTATCAATCTTAGTAGCAATCTTATGAATTTTTTTAGGAGGAATCCTTAAAGCCTAATCCTCATCATGAGATGAATGAGAAAAGTCATGCTCCATAGAAGTAATAGGGTCATGAGAAACCATAGGATCACTAACATTCCTAGAGAGAGGAAAAGAAGAATCTTGATCAAAGTGAGCCATGAGTCTATGACTTCTCCTTAGGGGATACTATAAGTAGGGCTTAAGGTAATATAGCCCAAGGACACAACTACATTAGACACCCAAGGTTTCAAAAAGAATATTTTCCATAAGGACTTATTAACATCTAAAGAAATTCAAAACATAAATCCCATGCACATTCTTAATCCAAAAATCCTCTTCATCACCCATCTTAGAAGTTTGTCCAAACTTACTGCTACAACCAATTGTATCATCAGAAATATTAGCTCTTCTCTTTCTAATACAATTACCAGGATCACATGAATCATACTTGTTGCAAGCCTTTATTTGATTAGAAATTTTCTTTCTTCTTCCTCTACTCTTAATCAGAAGATCGAATAACTATCTTACAACAACAGGAAGCTCAACCACAGGTTTTTCTATCTTCAAATAGAATGTTTTAAAAACACTTAAGTTCTCACTAGAACATTTGGGGTCAAATTGCGATGGCAATTTGCAATGGTAGGGTAATTTGTGTATTTTCATCTTCTTTTTTGTAATTATCCTTGACATCATCACTATATAGATGTTTGCGTCACAATTGTGATGCATGTGTGAGTATAAAAAAAATACAACATAAACCATTCCCCATTTGTTTTGATCAATTGTGTTGACTTGTGCATGAAAGAGAGTGGAGAGCTTTAAATGTTGGTGGAGATTTCATTGTTGTTCCCCTGTGATCACTACATTTTATTTTTGTGCTCTTATGATCTTTGCATTCTATTTCTATGCCCTTGGTGGAGATCAGTGGAGATCTAGGATTTTATTGTCATGCCCTTGTGATTGCTGCATTTCATTGCTATGCCCTTGTGATCTCTACATTTTGTTTTTGTGGCCTTGTGATCTTTGTATCCTTGCTCTACGATTTCATTTGCGTGCTGTGCCCTTTCTTTAAGATTTTCTTCAAGGGGAGAAGAGGTGCTTATGCAATTTTTCTTTTCATTTCCTTTTAAACATGTATCTTTTTATATTGCTCCCAGTAGGTGATTAGAGAACCTTCTCTTTATGTAAATGTATGTATATATATCTATACATACACACATATGTGTGTGACTATGTATGTATGTCTGTATATATAGAGAATATTCTCTTTATGTATATGTATGTGTATATATACATAGACACATGTGTGCGTATGTATATATACACATATATACATATACATATGTATATGTATATATGTGTATATATACATACGCACACATGTGTGTGTATGTATATATACACATACATACATACATAGACATATGTGTACATATATGTATGTATGCATATATACATATACATATGTATATATACATGTACTTATATATGTACATAAACATATAAATATGTATGTATATACATACATACACACATATACAGAGATCACAAAGGCACAACAACAAAATGAAGCAATCATAAGGGCACAACAATGAAATCCCAGATCTATACTAATCTCAACAATCCACAAGATCTCTCTCTATACATACATACATACATACACACACACATATGTGTGTATGTGTATATATACACATGTGTGTATGTATGTATATATACACATTTATAAACATATACATATGTATACATACATACATACATACATACATACATACATACATACATACATATATAATGCATACTTATATACATACATACATATACACATACATACATACATATACACATACATATATACATATATACATACATATATATACACATACATACATATATATAATATATACATACATATATACATACATACATACATATACACATACATATATACATTCATACATATATACATACATTTGCATATGCAATTTTTTCACCTTGGAAAATTGCATTTGATCATGCTAGCTGAAAACAACTGATTATTCATTTTATTGTACCTAATCTAATGATAGTTCTATAGGAATTTGTTAGCAACCCAACTAATCAACACCTAGACAAATTCAATTGGGTTATGGCTTGTTTCTTTCTTAAAATATCTACTATGATCCGTTTTTGTAAAATTTCTTGTGAACTCTGCTCATTTTCTTGGCTAGCATTATTTTTGTGTAGTATCTTGAGATAACTCAATTCGCACAGGTTGAGTGAGTTTTATTGTTTTATTATTTGGATTCTAGAATATGTATGTAGCTGCATCAATTTTTTCGTTGTGCCAAGATCTCTCTCTCTATATATACATACATACATACATATATAGAGACACATATGTGAGTGTATGTACATATACACATAGGTATATATACATATACATATGTATACATATACATACATACATACATACATACATATATGTACATAAATAATAGTAATATATGTATTGCATCTGCATTTGTTTTGCCATTGGTTATAAGAGTGTTTCAAGGTTGGGAACCATTTCAACATCCTTTTCATGGTTTAGAAGTAATGTTATTGTGACAGAGGCTTCTACAAGGGAATGAGCCTCATGATTATGGAATTTACACTTGCTTCTTTAACTCCTTACACTCAACTCTTCACTGAAGTAATTCTTCCAATAGTGAGAATAACTGCTACAAACTCCTGGGAGACAAGGGACCCTAAAACTATGCTACATTTTCTAGAAACATGGGAGAAGTTACTATTGGCTTCAATACTTCATAACATTTTGGATCATATAGTGATGCCCAAATTAATAGCAGTATTAGATACTTGGGATCCTCATAGGGAGAATGTGCCAATACATGCATGGTTACATCCTTGGCTTCCATTGTTGGGCTAGTGTATGTAATGCAAGAGCATCAAGACATGCAAGGATCCATAAAGAAGAAAATATATGGATCAGAGGCAATGAGGAGTTTAAACCAATCATGGACTTAGAAGGTTTTGAAGATTATGAAAATGTAATGAATCCTAATGGGTCTACTAAGGACCTTATGATCTTTGATAGTGAAATATGGGCATAATGTCACATTGGAGTTAATTGGGTCCTTAGGAGACTTAGAAAGGTTTAGGATTGGTTAAATTGGTTTTGAGGACCTAATAGGAATTTTAGTGGGTTAATTAGTTGTTTTATTCAATATATTGTAAGTTGATAAATTCAAATATTTGAATCCCAATGGTTAGTTTGATTTTGGGGGGAAATTAGATTTAATGAGTTTTAGGCATAACCAGGTATTGAAATCAATCCAAATCTTTTGGAATATTCGTAAGGGATGTTATTAAGTCAAGTTTGAGGCACTGTATGGAGAAAGCAGTATTGGGATTGATCAATTGTACAGACTATGTAAAGAAAGCTAATAAAAATTTCATTTTTCAAGAATTTGGTGCATGATGGCTTGACTATCATTGATTTCTTCTAGTCTTGTGGTATCATAAGCCTTTTTTATATTGTGTGATCAATTCCTTATGCACTGAGATTTGTGAATCTCATCCCTTTCAAGTTTGTTGCCGATGCTTTAGGGTTTCATTTTTTCAATAACAAGTTTGAGTTTCTACTTGAAATGTTGATCATTCCATGAATGTAGGAGTATGATTCTCATGGAATGATCTTGTAATAGTATGTAAAACTCATATCTAACAATTTTTTGACATGAATTTCTAAGGATTGGTGATCACCATTGGAGTTTGTGAAGTAAAGGGCACTAAAATCATGGCTATGGAGCAACAACAGGAGTTCTAGCCATTAGAGGTTAGTGTTTAATGATTGGAGGTGATTTGGTATGTTGGAGACAAGGTGAAACAACCTTCAATTGATTCTAAAGGTTCTTGGAAGGTAGAGATTTAGAAAACCCTGCCTTTGATGGTTTCTAGGAGACTGATTTGGGGCTTTTGGGGTTACAAAAGTTTTGGGACTAATTCCTTTTGGATTTGGAATATTTACAACATAAGGAGAGCATGTCTAGATTTTAGAGTCTTGGGAATACAAGAAACTTGTAGTTGCTTCGTTAAATTGACCTCTTGTCATGCATTTTTGAGCCACGATATAGTAACAACAAGATATGGTCCAAAAGAGCACATGGAAACCTTCTAATATGTTGTAGTATGGCTTAATGGGTATCTATATCCACCATGTTTAGGGATTTTTTTGGAAATTTTGAGAGGAAAGTTCACTTTTGTGTCACTGCAGAGCTACTGGGAAATCAATTCGGCCTCTAGGATAGTTTGAGGGATTTGGGTGATGGATGTTACTTGAGGATGAAAAATTAGTTGAAACCTTTTGATTCCACCTTGATTTTTCCTAAGACACCCATCGTAATCATTGGGAAGGTGTTTGAGTTGTTTGTGTACCTTTTTCTTTGTAGAGGGTTTGAAAAATGTTGTACTTCCCTTATGGGATGAAGTGGGATTAACTTGGTTTTGCATTAGTATGGAGCCTTTATATCTAGTCATTTGTTAAAATTTGGGGAGTGCACTTCATGCCTAGCATGCAACTAATGGATCTATATATACAATTTTATCACCTTGGAAAAAAATATTTTATCTTGCTAGTTGGAAACAACTGATTGTTCATTTTATTGTACCTAATCTAATGAAAATTCTACAAGAATTTGTAATCAACCCAACTAATTAGAAACTAGACTCATTTAACTAGGTTATGGCTTATTTCTTTCTAAATATATCTGTTATGATATGTTTTTGTAAAATTTCTTCTAAACTTTGCCCATATCCTAGTTTGCATTATTTTTGTGTAGGATTTTGAGATAAGTCATTTAACATGTGTTGAGTGAGTTTTATTGTTTTATTATTTTGATTCTGGAATATGTATGCAACTAGATCAACTTTTTCTATTGTGCTAAGATGTAATAAGATCCTTAAAAATATCTCTCTATATACATACATACATACATAGACACACACACACACACACACACACACACACACACACACACACACACACACACACACACACGCGCGCGCGCGCGCGCGCGCGTATACAGACATATACATAAAGAGAAGCTTCTCTATTCACCTGCCGAAGAAAATATAAAGAGATACATGTTTAGAAGTGAAAAAAGAAACATTTACATAGGTACCTCTTCTCCCCTTGAAGAAAATAATAGAGCAAGGGCATTGAGATCACGAGGGCAAGACACAAAAAAGAAGTGCAGTGATCAAAGGGAATGACAACAAAATCCTAGATCTCTAGTGATCTCCACCAACGTTAATAACCCTACACCATCATTTGAAGCTCTCCACAATCGAACAAAAAAAATGGGGAATGATTAATGTCATGTTTTTTTTGTTTATAATCCATAATCCACAATCGACAAGATCTCTTTGTATATATACATACAAACATACAAACATAGACACATAGATATCTGTGTGTATGTATGTATATATACACATATATATACACATACCTATGTATATATATGTATATACATACATACATATACATACATACATACATACATACATACATACATACATACATACATACATACATATATATATATATATATATATATATATATATATATGAAAATAACAATGCACTTTCTAAAAGTTTACAATTGTTCAAAAAAATTAATGTTTTAAAAGAAAATGCACCTGAAGAACTATTAGCTCAAGAGCAAGAACATGGTGTTGAAATAGTACATAAAGTGTTTGACATGAGAGGTCCACAAGTGAGGGTGTTGACCAATCTTGAAAACTTGAATGCTGAAATGAAAGCTATCAATGATCAAACACCTATGCTAGAGTTACAACACAATGTGAAGATGATTTTAGATATGGTAAAGGAAAATATTCAAAAGTTTGATAATCAAAATTTAAGGTACAAGAGATAAGGAGAAGTAGAGGCATTAGAAAGAGAAGAAGAAGGAGTGAATTTAGAAAGATAATGTATGATAGAAACAATAGCTAGACAACATAGAGGATATTATGAGAGCCACTAGATAGAATCTAGGAAAGTGTTGCAATAGGTACTATGACATTGGAATCAATTTCAAGTGTCCTTGGAATTTACATTCCAAATATTGGGAGGACTACAAGTTGTGCAATTTGTCATGTATTGCATTTGTATTTTCTTATAAGAGTGTTTCAAGTATTGGCACAGTATCCCTGTGATGATCCCAAGTATTCATTTCTTATAAGAGTGTTTCAAGGTTGGAAACCACTTCAACATCCTTTGCATGGTTTAAAGGTAATGTCATTGTGGCAAAGGATTTTGCAAGGGAATGGGCCTCATGATTATGGTATTTATACAGAAGCATAACTTGCTTCTTCAACTCCTTACACTCAACTCTTCATTGAAGTTATTCTTCTAGCAATGAGAATAGCTACTACAAATTCCTGGGAGCCAAGGGACCTTGAACTTATGTTATGTTTTTTGGAGACATGGGATAAGTTACTATTGACTTTAGTACTTCCTAAGATTCTGGAATATACAGTGATGCCCAAATTAATAGTAGTAGTAGATACTTGGGATCCTGACAGGGAGAGTGTGCCAATACATGCATGGTTACATCCTTGGCTTCCATTTTTGGGCCAGCCTATGGAGCCTTTATATCCAACCATAATTTATAAATTGGGGAATGGGCTTCATGCCTAACATGCAAGTGATGCATCTACATATGCAATTTTATCACATTGGAAAACTGTATTTGATCCTGCTAGCTAGGAACAACTGATTGTTCATTTTATTGTACCTAATATGATGACAATTTTATAGGAATTTGTAATCAACCCAACTAATCAACAAATAGAACCATTTAATTGGGTTATTTTTAGTTTCTTTCTAAAAATACTTGCTATGATATGTTTTTGTAAATTTCTTGCGAACTCTGCCCATTTTTCCTGGTCTACATTATTTTTGTGTAGGATCTTGAGGTAAGTCACTTAGCATGGGTTGAGTGAGTTTTATTTTATTATTATTTGGATTCTAGAATATTTATGTAATTGGATTGATTTTTCTATTGTGCTAAGATGTAATAAGCACCTTAAAAAAGATCTCTAAGATATAAATGTTTAGAAGGAAATATAAAGAGATACATGTTTAGGAAGAAAAGAAAAGAAAATTTACATACCCCTTGAAGAAAATTAAAGAGCAAGAGAATAGAGATAACAAGGGCACGACATGAAAAAAAAATGGAGAGATCACATGGGTATGACAACGAAATACACCAATCATAAGAGCATGGCAATGTTAGAGCTCTCCACCCTCATTTGGAGCTCTCCACCCTCTTATTCGTGCAACTCTCCATAATCAAAATTGTAAGAATTTGCCTTAGGGAAAAATTCACCCAAGAACTAAGAACTCAAACACAAGCACAACTATAGACTAGAAAGAGTATGATTAGAATAACAATGTATTCAATTCAATATGCATGTACACTAGGAGTGCCTATATATAAAGGCCTCTGGGATGCATCTAGAATGCCTAAGAATAAACATCATGATAAGTCATACAACCAGGCACATGTCCACTAGATATGGGTTATCTTCCATTAAGCATGGAAGTAAGTGTGATGATAAGAGGATAAGCCTACAAGGGTGTAGGATGAAAATTTATGTTGTAGACAACATGTGCTAAAAAGGGAGTACAAATAACTATGTTGTCTACATGACAACTCAGTGAATGATGCAAACTCTAGTGTTGTAAACACCATGTGTTGTATTAGAGTTGCATACTTCTGTGTTGTCAACATGGCAACTCATAAAGGTGTGCAAACTCCTAAGTGTCTCACAAAATAAATAATAAAATAATGTAATATAATAAAATAATGCATTAACCTAATTAAACTTAAGCAAGTGTAAATAGTAAATATGTATTTATGTCAACACACCCCCTTAAGTGCAACTTAGGACAATTCCCTTAAGCTTACAAAAAATAGGATGAAATGAATGATGGGTCTTGGCTACTAGGCCATGTTAGGTACCCATGTACATAATGAAAATGCAATCTTTCATAAAGCAAAGAAAGAGGGAAAACCTTGTGGAAAAAACCCTTCCCCAAAAAGAGAGATGAATAGGGATGCATGGATGGATGGAGTAATCAAGACCCCCCCATTACAACATACATCCAATATATACAATAGTGAAGAATGAGAAGAACAAGACCTCATAAGAGGAAAAAGTCCCCTCCATAAGAAAGGATAGGAAGAGAGACAAGGTAGTCCCCCCCGCCATATGAAAAATGCTAACCAGTGACTGCTACTCCAAGAAAAAAGCTAGTCCATGAGTGTAGAATGATGTTCCTCCCCTTTGGAAGAAACAATGGCAAAGGTACAATCTTAAAGATGTATGGTGGCCCTAAAACCTATAGAAGTGTCCCTGTGTCAATGCTGATGGTTGTCCCTTCCAACATTGCTGAAATAAATGAATGCAAATTTGGCAAGGATGTTTGTAGAACCGATTCGAATGAACCAACAGTCTCCTCAACTAATAAAGAGAGCTCTGAAAACTATTGTACATAAAGATCCATAATCATGTCAACCTATGAAGATTGATCATGTAGGGAATGGGCATGAGGTTTAGAGTGAGCCCTTGCAAAAATTATAGAAGGATCAACTTCATCAAAGAGAAGATGTAAATAATTAAGGATGTCTCTAAAATCTATGGTGTAAGACTCCATGAACAAACTTACAATGTCTGCCATGTAGTCATCTTCTGTTGCTGGAGTTGAAAGACAATGTGTACTCTATTGTGTTGGACCTATCACTATGGCAATATAAGCATGTGGACTAGACTGATGTTGTGACCTCTTGTTGCAACTGTCGATAGAACCTCACATGTCTGAATCTGTTAAAGCACTATTACTAGTGTCACTATTAGTTTCCATAGTTTAGGAAGTGCGAATAGGATTAGAGGATAAGCTAGGTGAACTTTACTAAAAGTGAACATCCTTCTCCACAAAAATCTCATGAGTCTTTGGATCCATAAGTCTACATGCCTTAGCATTGTCTTCATAACCAATGAAAGTACAAGGCCTAGGTGCTAGTCCCTTGCATCCCTTGGAAGATAGGTTTTCCCATGCTAGACAACTGAAGATTTTAAAGTGACTCACAACTAGTTTTCTTCCACACCATGCCTCAAAAGGAGTCTTCCTATCTAGGGCATTATGAGGAGACCTATTAAGTATCCGAGTAGCACTGCTAATGGCTTCAACTTCAAGTGTTGGATCAAGAGACTTAGCTTTTATCATGCAACTTTCCATGGTCTTAAGAGTTCTAATCCTCATAGCTAAAACATCTATCTTATGTGGATTGAATGCTGGTGGATTCTGAAGATCAATTCCCTCAAGTTTACAAAAGTCTTTGAGTCTTTTGTTCACATATCTGCTTTCATTGTCCATCTATAGAACCTTAATGGCTTTCCTTGATTTATGTTCAACATGACTCTTAAAGTCTTCAAGCTTATCAACCACTTCATTCTTATGATGAAGTAAGTAGACCCATGTGTAGCATGAAAATTCATCAATGAAAGTAAGGATGTAGCAGCCTTGGCTGACTGATGTCACTGCAAAGGCTCTTGATAAAACCAAGTGAACCAACTAGAGAACAATTTGTGCTCTTGAAGACTTCCCTTTATCATACTTCTCCTTGAGATGAATATCCACTAAACATGATGAACACTCACCCTTATAAAATTTGATATTTGGTAGACCTTTAACCATGTGTTTGAAGCAAAGTTGTTGAAGATAGCAGAAGGCAAGATGACCAAACCGCTCATGCCATAGTTTGATTTGTGAATGTGAATGAGTTAACAAGGCTTGAGAAGGAGACTTAGGCACACAATGGGAGAAGGAATAAAGCCTCTTGTCATGATTAACTTTCCCCACTGCAACTAATGAATCATCTCTAAGACTGTGCACCATCACTGAATCTGGAAGGAACTCAACTTTGTGACCATCTCCAAGGTAAGTGATTTGGTAAAGTGAAAGGAGATTGGAGCTAAGGTTTGAAACATAGAGAACATCTTTGAATTTCCCATTTTCCATTTCCACATGTCCTTTTCTTCAACTTCCATTTTAGTATCATCTCCCATGAAGATGTGTGGTACCCATGACTACTTCAATGAAGAAAAGTCTTCCTTTGAAGAACCATATGATAGGAGGCACCTGAGTCAAGTATCCATTCTGAAGAAGAACTTGTGTTTGCCATAAGTGCTTGCCCTTTTCCCTTTGAAGAGTTTTGATTTGAATCCTTGGAAGTACTTGGCACTTGAATTTTGTTCTTTTTGAGTAGGTTTTCCAACTCATTGATTCTTTTAGTCTTGCAATTATGCTCATCATGATTTGGCTTCTTACAATATGCACAAAAAGGTTTGTCCTTATTTTCATTACTTCCCTTCTTGTTGGAAGAAGAATTGCCTTGCTGCAAGAAGGATTGTTGTGTCTCTGATTGTGATTTCTACTTCCACTAATTTTTCTTATTGTTTCTATAACTTCTTCCTCCTTGACTTGATTGGTTCTCATCACTAGCTACCAATGCTTTGGTTTTTGATGACACAAGAAGTCCCAAGTCTATCAAGTGAGATCATTCAACAATCAACATCTCTATAAATACATCAAAATTAGGCTTCTGGAAAGCACTTCCCATGGTTAACCTATGAGTATTATAACTCAAAAAAAAGGAGGCATAGTCTAAAGGTAGCCTCTTCAAGATGTAATGAATCAACTTGTCATCCTTCATGGGATCTCCACAATCTTTAAGTAGTGCCCTATACTCATTGGCTTTGTTGATGTAATCTTGAATTGTGTCAAAGTTCTTTGGATTCAAGAGAAGTAGATCATCCTCAATCTAAAAAACCTTTTCCTCATCCAGCTTACCATACAATGTTTCAAGTTTTCCCCAAGCAGGTTTGGATTCCATGAAACTGGCAATGTGAAAGAAGAGATCTCTATGTACACAACTCCTGATAATTTCTAAAGCTCAATTATCTATAATTTGTCAATCAATGAGATCATTAGCATCAGTGGATTTTGGTATTGTACCATCAACATACATATTTAGACCTTTTTCCATTAATCTACTCCATAAAATATCTTTCCATGTAGAATAATTGCGTTAAGTTAGAAGTGGACATTTAGGTGAACCCATGATGTGGAAAAGTAAAAGAGCACAAAAGAGATACACAAGAATACAATACACACCCCTCCTTTTCACTCAATCAAAATAAACCCCCCACCCCCCCACCAAAAAGAAGAAGAAGAAGAAGATGCTTTTGGCACTTTATATGTAGTGCGTGTATAATAGGCCACTTGTCAAAATGAACAAAGTGGAATTTTGATTTTTCTTTTAATAACTACCTTTTGAAGCCTAAATCTATCACTAAGCACTGTAGCTCAGATATACAATAATTCTAAAAATTAATTAAAGCATTACAATGTAGAAAAATCCCTAGTTCTAAAAGTGAGATTTTTGTCCACACAACTCTAGAATCTAACTATAGATCTAGAAAGTAGACAAAGAATAACACACTTTCAAAAAAATGGAACCTATTTTTGTATATAGATGAGCCTGTACGAAGCATTTGAAGTTGCAAAATGCAAGATTGAATAGGTATAGTCACCAAAAAATACAATTTTTGAAAAAACCTTGCACCAAAACTAGAAAAGAACACTACCACTAAAAAGTGTAGGAAATTCTACCCAATTTCGAAAAAAATTGCACCTGATTTGGAGTCTAGATGACCAAGTTATGGGCTCAAAAAGTTAAACTTCCAAATCAAAAAGCAATTTGAAGAGGGGTCTAAGTAAAAAACTGCTAGCTTAAATTTGACAGTCAAATGGCCATCAAAGTAGTTATAAAATGCTTAGTTTTGATAGTCAAATGATTGCCAATTTTAACCTTGGAAAATGCTGACATCAGTGAAAAAAAGGTTGCTTGGGTGATGTGGTAGATGATGTTAGTGTACAACTGCCTGATTGGGTTGTCCATATGGTATGATAGTACATGTGGCAAAAAATGTGTAGTCCATGTGGTAGGTATGGAAAGTTGAGTCACTTGGTGATGTGGCGCTGAGTCACTTGGTGACTGTACAGTCCACTATGGTAGATGATGTGGACTTCGATTGAGTGGATGCTTGTTGAGTCACAATTTTGCAGATGTGTACTATGTTAGTCGATGCTAACTGGGCGACTGAGTTAAAGTCCATGCACAGGTTGATGTGGTAGTAGCGATGCTAACTGTGTAGCCTTCGCTGAGTTGGCATTTGAGTTGGTTCATGTGGAGCCTATCATGTCCATATGCTAAGCTGGAACCTGCTCCACATGTCCAAAGAACATGGTGTTGTGTGGTGGGACATGTCAAGCGAGTGGAAGTTTGGTGATTGTCAGTTGTAGATGTGCATCGCCAAAAATTAATTCTACAAGTGCCAGTTTATCTTCACTACTACTAGAAACCTTGGAAAATAATCCCACATTCATGGGGTTTAAGGGTTTAGTGGTGGTTAAACACCAAGGTCTCCAAACAAAAAAAGAGAGCCACTGCCAGATTGTGCAAAAGGTTCTACCACCAATGGAAGTTCTGTCCACCAGTTGTTGAACTTGCCAAGAATTGTAGAATATGCCCACTGTAGTAAATGCAGTCCACCGAATAGAGGTTGTCATACTAATAGAATATTCCCCCAAATTGTAGGGCAAGGGTGTGACTTCTTGGTTCTACAAAAAAAATTTCTTTGCTATCCTGACTTGGCATAATTTTTTTTTTTTGAAAACACAAATTCAAAATAATTGCAGAGATTAACAGATCTAATTTGAATGAAATTGTAAATCTAAAAAAGATCATACCCGAGATGCAAATCAGGGCCTCTGGGTGCTGATTTGCAAATATTTTTTTCCTCACAATTGAATTTGGCCTAGGGTAGGCAACTTTATAGCCGATTTTCACTGAATCAATGTTTTAGACACAATGGCAAGGTCTGTTTAAGCTCTAGATGCTCCCAATTTTTGTAGTACTTAGATTTGGGCCAAGGTGCTAAAGCAAAAATGGTCTTGAATAGCTATGTGAAGAGAGATTCTCCAAGGGCTTTGATACCATGTAAGAATTTTCCTTAGGGAAAAATTCACCTAAGAACTAAGAACTCAAACACAAGCACAATTGTATACCAAAAAGAGTATGATCAGAATAACAATGTATTCGATTCAATATGCATGTACACCAGGAGTGCATGTATATAAAGGCCTTTGAGATGTATCTAGAATGCCTAGAATGCCTAAGAATTAGTATCATGATAAGCCATACAACCAAGCACATGTCCACTAGATATGGGTTATCCTCCATTAACCATGGAAGTAAGTGCAATGATGAGAGGATAAGCCTACAGGGGTGTAACATGCAAATTTATGTTGTAGACAACATGTGCTAAAAAGGGAGTGCGAATAATTGTGTTGTCTACATGAAAACTTGGTGAATGATGCAAACTCCAGTGTTGTAGACACAATGTGCTGAATTAGAGTTGCATACTTCTGTGTTGTCAACATGACAACTCATAAAGGTGTGCAAGCTCCTAAGTGTCTCACAAAATAAATAATAAAATAATACAATATAATAAAATAATGCATTAACCTAATTAAAATTAAGTGTAACTAGTAAATACGTATTTGCACCAACAATAAAAAAAGGGGGAATGATTTATGCCATTTTTCTGGTTTTTTTTATACTCATATGAGCATCACAATTATGATGCCAACATTGGTATTGCGACAACATTGGGGATAATTGTAAAAAAGAAAACATGAAAATAAACACAAATTACACTGTTGTCACAATTTGACCCTAGATATTTTAGTGCATGTTTTCTTAGTGAATTCGAGCCCAGATCTATAAAAGATGCACTAGAAAATGAATGTTGGATAGAGGAAATGAATGAAGAATTAAGCAAATAGAAAAAAATAGAACCTGGTCTCTTGTTCCCAGACCCAAGGACAAGAATGTGATTGGTACAAAATGGATATTCAAAAATAAGTTGAATGAAAAAGGAGAAGTAGCAAGGAATAAGGAAAGGCTTGTATGCGAAGGTTATGCTTAAGAATAATGTATTGATTTGTTGGAATTATAGATGGAGTAACTAAGAGGGAGGGTGAATCAGTTACTTAAAAACAATTCATGGATCTCTTAGATGTCTTTAATACTTATTTACTACTGATACTCGGTAAACAATGCAGGAATACTGTAACTTAGTAGATTAACTAGTTACTAATCATCTAGTATTCATAGTTATTAATATGCATTAAAAAGTTAAATAAAATGAACAAAAGAGACACTAGATTTAACATGGAAACCCAATATGGGAAAAACTACCAAGTAACTAGTCATCGATTTTTCACTCTTCTGAAGTGAGCCGTATTACGAGCCAACCCTGTTAAAGGTTACAATACACATTGTTAGGTGTGACCCTGTTAGAGGATTTCATCACGATGTTAGGAGTGGCCTTACTTGAGGTCTTTAGAAAAATTCAATTGAATTGTCACCTTATTAGAGGATTTACAAAATGGCTGTTAAACCAACTCTATTAAGAGATTTGAAAACACTGCTACAATGGTTAGAAAGCAACAATGAATTGACCTAAACAAGATGCAACTGAATTTGCTGGCTATAGGTCTCTATTCAACATTATGAGATCCTCCTTGATCAAATATGGCTCTATTGCTCCTCAATGATCTCTGATCATCCTTCAAATTTGCTTCCACAATAATCAATCTTCATATCACATTAATTCCACACTCTTCCACACACTTAGAATTTGCAACTTTACCTCTTATTTATACCATTTAGATTGTCAAGTTGACCCATTTACATGTTACATTTACCAATAAACCATACATTAGTCGGCTACAGATATTACTCTAAAAAAATAAATGTTATTTCATAAAACAATGAAATCCTTTACTAGCTGACCCTGCTCGGTAAATACTACTTCCAAAAATTTCCTGAGTTAACCTTCTTGACTCGGTTAATATTGTAATATCTATAAAAATCCTTTGGCTGCCAAGTTTACTTGGTAAGAACTAAATTCCTTCATGAGAGCTTGGTAAGAATTTCTTCTGCCACATTCCCTTTGATGACTGAGTGAGCTCAGTAAGAACTATTTCTACCACATTTCCTTTGATGACTGAGTGAGCTTGGTTTGTCCTTTGGACTTGCTAACCATCTGAGCTCGGTAGACAATGTCCTTTGCCTTGCTGACCTTCTGAGCTTGGTAGACATTGTCCTTTGCCTTGCTGATCTTCTGAGCTTGGTAGACACTATCCTTTGCCTTGCTAACCTTTTGATCTTGGTAGACACTTTTTGATGATTGATATGACATTTGTGTTACATCAAAGATAACACACAATTTGAACAATTGTATCCAACATTGATTATGGGGAAACATTTTTTTCCTTTTGTAAGACTTGAAGGAGTTAGAATACTTTAGCATATGTAGCACAAAAGGGATTCAAAGTATATTAGATGGATGTCAAATCAACTTTCTTGAATGGAGTCTTGGAAGAAGAAGCCTATGTTTAACAACATGGAGGTTTCATTGATCCAAGGAAAAGAGACATGGTATGTAAACTTCACAAAGCTTTTATATGGATTGAAGCAAGTTCCTAGAGCATGGTATGAAAGGCTACATGGATATCTACCAAGAATTGGTTTTGAAAAGACAAATGATAATAGCAATTTGTATATTAAGGAAGGACCATAGGATAAGATATTTCTTGCAAAAATATTTGTAGGTGATATCATATTTGGAGGACATGAGATGTTATGAAAATCATTTTATGAAGAAACAAGGAAAGAATTTGAAATGTCTATGTTTGAAGAGATTAAATTCTTTGTGGGTCTACAAGTTGATGAAATGAAGTATGTCATATTGATCACTTAGTCAAAGTACATCAAAGAAACATTGAAAGCATTTGGAATGGAATATTTCAAGCTAGTTGGAACTCTTATGTATACTAGACATAAGCTTTCAAAGAATTATGATTCAAAGGGGGCAAACCAAATTAATTATAGATCAATGATTGGGAAGCTTCAATATGTGGTACACACTAGCCCCATTATTGAATTGGTATTTGGTATTGTTGTAAGGTTTTTTGCTAATCCAAAATAAAATCACATGATGTCAGTGTTGATCTCAAATTGGTTTTGACAAGTGAGTGTCAACACACTTAAGTTATTTACTTAGTTCATGCCAAACTAGTAGTACATGCCAAGAGACTCATGTGACAAGTCACTCAAGTGCCGAGTAGATAGTATACGCTAAGTGACACGGGAGCCAAGTAAAAAATGGATGCCAAGCAATACAAGTGCCGATTCATAGTAGAGAGATTAATGTATGCCAAGCATCAAAGACTTCAAATGTCAAGTAAGATAGTCTTGAGATATTTGTTTGTAAAGGCACAAACAACTATGTAAACCATTTTTGAGGTGACTTAAGATTGAATTTCAATATTTTGGAGATAAGGATGAATCTCTAGTTGGATTTCCTATACAATTACATGTAGCCAATCAGAAAATGGGAAAGATTAAGTGGAAAAATGGATGAATCTCAGTCGTAAATTCATACCTAACCCTAAGTCACTAAGTCTTCTTTACGAGGGAAAACCCTAAACTCTCTAGTGAGTGTATAAGGAATTAAAGGAGTGAAGAGAGAAGTTTACATGCACAAATAGAGTATTCATGGTCACTTAGAAGTTATGAAGTGAAACAACATTGCAAAATTAGTTAGAGAAGAATAGAGAAAAGGAAAACGATACAAAAAAGAGACATCTAATCAAGAAGGAAAAAGAAGACATTAGTTTAGAGGCAATCTATTATCAAGGAAGCAAGTGGTAACCTCAAGATCAAAGCTAAGACATTATAATAGGTGATTTTAGTCAAAATCTCTTAACAGAGTATTCCTAATAGGTTGTATGAAATCCTCTAACAAGGTGCTTATTTAGTTGTAACTTAAAGTCCTTTAGCAAGGCACTCTTCTAACAGATTGTTAAAATCCTCTAACAAGGTGAGACCTAATAGTCTTTGTAAGCCTTTAATAGGGTAGACCTTTCATAAGGTAGATCATGTTTCATGGTCAAAACATTGTAACCTTCATTGGATACACTTTATTACTGTAGTAGTGAAGATTTTTAGGTGTCATCCCCACCCCAATTTTACCTTCTCACTTTGAGGGTTTTTGGGTAATCATATCCGATGTCATATGTGTATCATTACTTATGTGTTTACATGATTTAAATGTATATGATTTACATGTTATTTTAGTTTACTCATTGAATGTATGTGATGGATGTGTGGTGAAATTTTTATGGGTCCAAGTTTAGAATGTTGATTCACTCCCCTCCCCCCTCTTTGAAGTTTACCTTTCTTATTATAATTGCAACAATTGGTATCATAGCTTTGTTCTTTGAAAGAGAAGCTTTGTAGCTTTGCAAAAAGATCTTGAAATAGAAGTCTACAAGTTGGGAAAGACTATTGAGGATCAGAGAATTGAAATACAACTCATTCTACATCAACTGGATGAAGCAAGAGAAGAACTAAAGAAATCCTTGAAAAGAAGGAAGGAAATTTCTATTGTAGAGAATGACAAACAATACAAAGAGATAGACACTATTAAGTTATTTATAGATGGAGACTCCAATGAATTTGATGCAGCAGTTACAGATCTAATGGAAAAGAATAGAGGCCAAGCTAAGGAAGTCAAAAATCTCAAGTTAGACCAAGAATCACAAGCTATACTGCTATGTGAAATGGTTGAACAGAAGAAGAAAGCCATGATTGAAGAGGACAAAAGAATTTTGGCCAACAGATTGGAAAAGAAGTCAACATAGCTAACCAAGATTTTCAACATGCGATTGGATACTCTAAGTCAAATGATGAATGCTAACTATGAATTGAATGTCAAGGACATTGAGATAACTACATTGAAGTTGTAGAATGAACAATTGTAGAGTAACCTTAAGAGAGAAAAGGAATTTTTTGAAAGTTTCAACAAGTTAAATGAACCCATCAAATACTCTGAGCAACTATTAAGATCCCCGAGATCCAATAATGATACATCTGGACTAGGATACACAAGCATTAAAGAAGGAGAGTCATCCAAAAGTGTAGAAGAAAGGAACAAGAAAGGTAAGAAATCCAAACCTACTTGTTATAATTGTGGTAAGAAAGGACATACTACTAATGTATGCAGGAGCAAGACTACAAGTCAAAATGTCAAGCTTAAGACCATGACACACTGCCATAAGTGAAACAAGTAAGGTCATCAGGCACATGAATGCAAAACCAAGACCATGTATACACAAAAATTTGAAGGATATTGTTACAACTATTAGAAGTATGGACATAGAGCTTTTGAATGTAGATCCAAACCCATGTGGTCATTAAATAGGAAAACAAAGGTATGGAAAAATGGAAACTCTTATAACTAGGATTATAATACAAGATATAGATGTCATTATTGTCAAGAATATGGACATGTTTCTAAGAATTGTATAAGGACACACTTCAGTAGTAACTACAAAAGGTGGTTAAGTCAAACCGCATGTTTTACTTGTTAGAAGACTAGTCACATCAATAGGTATTGTCCAACTAGGTCAAAAGCACCAAGTTGTGAATTTGATAAATACAAAGGAAAGGAGGATGTTGAACACATTAGAGATGAGATGAATAAGACATGGAAAAAGAAAGATGATTGAAACAAATCAAATGGAGAAGGGATCACTTCACCCAATGGATCAAGTGATCACACCTCATCAAACTAGGCAATCAAGAGGTATGTGGGACTGATACTTAAAGGTTATATCATACATTAGTTTGAAAATGACTTGGCACCAAAAATATTACATTAGCATAAATAAAGATGCAAGATGTTATTGGAAATCCAAGATAAATCATTAAGTTTTTCATGTTGTTGCCAAGCATGAAATATTTCCTATGTGTACCAAGTTAAATGCTAGAAGATGTTGAGCTCGTAGTGGTTGTCAAGTGATTAAAATGTCAATGGATGTCGAGTGAGCTTGAAATTGGTTGATGTCAAGCTTATAGTTTTGTAAGCACTCAACATTTATTGCATGATTTTCAAAAGGTATTTGATCATTTTTAGCTCATTTCACATCCTTTCAAATTTGAGAAAGGGTGAGCAGAGTAGAAGGCAATGTAGAAATCCATTTCAAGCATTTGTAGAAGATTTTAGAAGAAATTCTACACCAGTTCGTCAAATTTCATTAGGTATTTATCAAGAACCAAGCTACATAGTTTAAATTTTGTAAACCATAGTTTCACATTATGGCATCTAGTTCAAAGAATGTAGAGGGGAAGGAAGTTTTTAATGTTTAGCTAGTGAGTAATGAGGTCAAGAAAGCCATTTTCAAAGCTATTCCTAATATTGCTTATAAGCAAGACCCTTCTGGTGCATTTTCGATGATTCCACCGAATGTGATAATAGTACAAGATGTAAGAAAATGCTATAACTATAAAATTGGTAGCATTGGTGTTATGGAGATTAGGGAAACATAGGGCATACTCTATGATAATGTTGTTTTGAAGGAAGAGTTTAAAATTGTTGAGAGGAAGGGATTGACATGAGCCTTAGATTTTTTGAATGTATTTAAGACAGAATGGATTAGGATAGTGCTTAGCCAAATTCATGATGGTTCATTATGGTTGGACAATGGACCTATCAAAATTACTAAGAGAATAATACATAGGGTTACTGGTTACCTAACCCTAGATTAGCTTAAGACACTAAAAAGTGATTCAAAGGAAGTGACTAAGAAAAGTATTGGAGCTATCTAGAATAAGAAAGGCATGAAAATTGACACAATCACTGATCCTTTGATAAACTTTATTATAAGGGTGATTTCACACAAGTTTTACCAATCTAGTAGATTGAACAATGTGCCTGTATAGTTGTGGATGTGGGATACAAAATTGTAAAGAAAGATCACACATATTATCTAGCAGAGCTATAATTGCAACAATTGATGGAGAACCTTGGAGCAATCAGAAACACAAAGAGTTCACAATGTAAATTTGGTTCTATATTGATTTGTATATTCTTATATGTGAAAAATACATTCCCCTTATTTTGCATTGTGGGATGGAAAACCAACACATCAGTAGAAGTACAGATTGATGAGTACATTGAACAATTAGGAGAGAATTTTGAATCTTTGATGACAAGTTATTTTGGAGACTTTAGTAAGTCAATGAAGGAAATATTGAGAATACCAATATCCTTAGTTGAGAAACACTATGATGATGTATGCTTTTTTGTGGATTTTGATTATATATTTGTACAAGCTGCTACACCAAGGGTGAGATGGTTGAGACTCTAAGATTATGAAATAAATGTGGATGAGGCCTTTGCAACTATAACAACTTTACTGGAAGAAGAGGTAGATAAAACTACAAAGGTATTTAGAAATTATGAGATGGTAAATGTTGGAATTTACAAGTGGGAAGATTTACTTTTGAGAGGTAGGGTGAATCAAAAGTAACAAAATTTTAACATCTAAAACTTTTAACTAAGATTATTCACATGCATCTAACATCTCTAATAAACATGAAAGTAGGGGTATGCATGAAAATAGATAACACAAGATTTGATCACCCAAAAACCCTCCAAAATGAGAAGGTAAAACTGGGCTGGCGATGACCCCCACAAATTATCACTATAGCAATATGTAATTGATTAAGGTTGCAAAGTTTGACCACTTCCAATGGTCTTCTTCGTGAAAGGCCTGCCTTGTTAAAGGCTTTACACCCTATTAAAAGTGACCTATCTAAAGGATTTACAAACACTCAGTTGAAATGTTACCTTGTTAAAGGATTTACAACCCTATTAAGGATTTACAATATGGCTGCTAAACCAACCTTTCTCTATAGGATTTTCATTCCTATTACAATGGCTAGAAAGTATTAGAATGTGTTCACCTAATGACTTATAATCTTCAATTACTATTTCCAGATCCTTGTTTTGCTCAATCTGATCTAATCCTTCCTGATCTAATAACTCTTTGTTCGTAGTGCTAATGCTCTATTCTAACCAACTTGATTCTGCAATGCTATTCCTTCTCTAAGTGTTTACACCCCTTCTAACTGTGCTAGCATTCTCTCATGCATTCCATACAACTCTCAAACTCATGAATTATGGAGTATCAACCTCCTTTTAAAGGCTTCAATGACTTAGGGATAGATATGAATCCACAATTGAGATCCATCCATCTTTTCCAACTCAAATCTTTACACTTTTCCTATTGGTTGCATGTTATCTCCATTTTCTGATTGGCTGCATGTTGATTACATAGGGAATGTAATAGATTTGATCTTATCTTTAATATCCTTCAAGACTCATCTTAAGTCAACTCAGAAATGGTTTACATCTAAATTTTTGAAGGCACAAACTCATATGCTGACTTTGTGTTACTCGACACTTATTGATTGTTGATGCTTGGCACATAGAGGAATTTTTTCTTGCTCAACTTTTATAGTAACTCTGTCTTGTTTGGCTCCCATACTTTTCTCAACACCTATAGTGACTTGGCATCACTTATCAGTCAACACTTGAAGCTTGCTTAGCACCTAAAGTTCACTCAAAACCTATTAAATTTTTGGCTCGACACATCCTATAGCTCAACATCTATATTATACTTGACATTAACCTTAGAATTTTCTTAAGTGTGTTGACACTCAATTTTCAAAACCAATCTGAGACCAACAATCTCCCCCTTTGACATGAGTGTCAAAAACACTTAACTAAGCATTATGAATCTGATCTCTATGATTATAATATACAATTTATTTGCTGGATGTACAAACCTTCAAAAACTTGTTCAAAATTTTTTAGAAGACTATATAACTCAAAAACTCATAACTCCCCCTGAGCTGATGTGCCATTTTTGTATCCAAAACTCCTTATGCTAGATTTGACTCATGCTATTTCCATGTTCTGCCTGATCATTCTACCCTTATCTACTCTATTTCTATCTACTCTATTTTTACTCCCCCTTTCACATGCTTCCCTTGCAATTTTTGTATCCTTGTGGCTTTACCTCCTTATCACTCCTCAAAATTCATAATTTTATTAACTCACCCTTTGGGTATATTTCCTCCTTTGGGTTTCATTTATTATCTCCTCCAATTTATTATATCTCCCTCATATCTTATTATCTCCCCCTTTTTGACACTTATGTCAAAGGGTCCTATGAATGAATTTAATATTAGCCAAAAAGGATTTATTTACCTCCATGATGATCTTCAAGGAAGCATCCCAATTGTCTAATCCAATTTCCAATGCTTTGAGTTGGATGGATGTCTTTGCTGCAAGGTGTACAAGGCCTTCCAATGTAGAAAGATTGGGACCTTTCTTCAAAACATTCTATGCATAAGCCATCTCTTCATGCAAAACTTCCATATGTGGGGTTATGGTAGACTATATCTATATCAACTTGGCCTTGATGTTAAACTCATCTACTATGAGTATAGCTAATTCCTTTTAGGTGTGAAGTGTTGTAGAAAAATGCATCTCACTTTGAGCTAGATCCTTTGGTAGTTGTGTGCTAGATAGCTTGAGGTTCCTTTCCAAGCTCAATATCCTCTGGCTTGTTTCTTGTGTGAAGTATGAAGAATCACACAGTTTGGAGTAGAGTGAGAATATGTTCTCAAGTACTGCTTTCACTTTTTCAACCTTTTTAGCTAGTTCTACTTGTGACAGGTATATTTCACTAGATATTTTCTCATTTACCTTCATCCAAAACTTCTTTTCATACCATTCTAGTAATTTGACATTAGTGTCTAGGTCTTTATTTTGTACTTGGTCCACTATGTTGGACAGTTGATCCCTAATGGGCTTTGTCTTGTTAGGTACTAGTAGGTTGAAAGCATCAAGAAAGATGTCTTTAATTTCTATCAATGCTTGCCTCTGCCTATATTCATTTATGAGTATCTCCTACTTCTTCTTCTTCTCTAGTACCTCTTGTACCTCATTGATCTATTCTATGTTCATTTTTTTGTAGTCATAGCTTGGTATGACTATCTCCTCATCAAGTGTAGGGTCTCCATAGTGAAGTACCCTCACTACCTTGGTAGACCTCGATCCTGATGCTGATATTTGCAATGGTACTAAATCAGTTCTTGGATGCTTAGTACGAGTCCCTGTAGTAGGTAAATTGACCAACGTTTGTATTGCCTCTTGTTCTCTCTCTTTAGGGGCCTTCTCCTCTTACTTGTCTTCTTTAGTTCTACCTTGATCAATTATAGTGATTAGAGGAGGTGCACCTTGACTTTGTGCTGTGGAAGTAGAGGTATCCTTCTATCCTATCTTCTCCTTTCCTTGCTCCTCGACAATTGAAGTCATTGTAACTATAGCTATGTAATCAATCTAAGCTAATGCATCTTGTGTTGGTTGCTCTTGTGGTTGTCTACTTGTAGCTGTTGGAGTTTGTGAAGGTGGTTCTTGTGGATTCACCTTCTCCTTGGTTATCTCAGCTACTAGCTTCTATAATTCTTCTACACTCACCAAGACTAGATTGTACATAATTGTTTTTGTAGAGTTGTTTGGTGAAGGAACATCCTTTACAATTATTGTCTCTATAGGTGTAGGTGTTGCATGTGGAGGACTAGGTGGTGATAGTTGTGTGTCTTGCACACTCTATTCATGTTGTTGCTCTCCAGCTATTGCCACACCACCTTTCTATGTTTCCTTCTCCACTACAACTTCTTCCTTCTCTTTATCTCCTTCTTCCTCCTTTTCATTTTCCTCTTCTTCCTCATCATTATTTCTTCCCTCAAAGGGATCTTCTTGTCCTTCCTTTGCTATAGTCAGCCCATAAATTAATTTCCACATTTGTGTGGACTTTTTTACAAAATTCTCAATCTTATTTTGCAAAATGTTGAAGGCTCTATATTTGGGTGCAAATTTTCTCCCATGTTTCTTGCTTGCCTTGCTTATTTGACCTTTAGTAAGGTCAGGCATCACATGAGCCAATGTTGACTCTCTTATTTCTTTCTCCATGTTTAGACAATAATGCCATTTATTTTCTACAATAGAGTATAGCTCCTTAGGCATAGTGTTATCAAGTTCAAGTGGAGTATTCTTGAACTTGGCCATCATAGTGTAGACTAAATCTTCCATTATGTTTTGTTTCTCTCTAGTTAACTTATCAATAGTTTTCAATCCAGTTAAATCTTCATTATCTCTAATATTGTCACAAACATTTTCTAGGTTAGATTTAGTGGTGTGACTTACCACTCTAAATTGTTCATTATTAGATTTAGTCCTCTCCTCATTTGACTCTAGAGGTGCCACATATTTTCTCCTCTTTTTCTCTGGTGGCCCTCCTTGTTCTGTAGCTTTTTTCTTTTCTTGTTCTTTTGCAACCTTAGTTTTAGCCCTTGTATTTGCCCTTGTGGTAGGCTTTGTTGGGCTTGGCTTAGCCTTCTTTTCCTCTTTAGGTTGTGCTACTGGCTATTTCTATGCTTTCCTCTTCTTGGGTTGTGCTTTGGGTGCTTCTTTTTCTTGCTCAACACCTTCTTCTTCTTCACCCATGCCTTGGGTTAATGCTAGTGACCCTTGCCCTTGTTCATCTTCATTACCATCTGCCTCTTCATCATCTTCTTCCTCTACCTCTACTGTACCCTCTCCAAATTTGGCCTTGAGCTTCTTCACTAATTTATCTTTTTTCTTAAATGTAGAAGCAGTCTTTAGCTCCATATCCACTTTGGATTTGACCACATCATATGTGCCAAAATGTGGGGCACTCTTATCTACTTCCTCTTCTATTAATGTTGTTATGGCTACAAATGCCTCATCAATTTTTATCTCATACCCAAGAGGTCTAAGCCATCTTACCCTTGGTATGGCTACTTGAATGTAAGTATAATCAATGTCAACAAGAAAAAAAATGTCATTTGTGTGCTTCTCCACAAGTGAGACTGGAACCCTGAGTCTCTACTTCATTGAATTCTTGAAATCTTCAAAATTACTAGTCATTAATGTCTCAAAATTTGCCCCCATTTGTTCAATGTATACATTTACCTGGGCTATAATGGACCTATTTTTTTTTCTTGTTAACTTTTCCAAAAGATGGAAATTCATTCTGTACATAAAAGAATATACATATCAAAATTGCACCAAATTTACATTGGGCTCCCTTTGTTCTTCTTATAGCTCCAAGATTTTCATTGATTTTCTATAATTGCAGTTTTGCTAGATCATAAGTATGATCCTTTTTAACAAGTTTGTAGCCAACATCTACTGCAATACATGGAACACTATTGAGTGTACTAGATTTATAAAACTTGTGGGATATGACTCTAATAGAAAAACCAACAAGAGGATCCTTAATAGAATCTATAGTCATGCCTCTGTTGTTCCACTTGGCTCCTATATTCTTCTCAATGACTTCTTTGGAGTCAATTCTTAGGGTCTTAGGCCGATCTAGATTTGGATACCTTATTAACCTATGAAAAATCCTCTTTAATATCATAATTGGGCCATCTTCTAACCATAAAATTTCATCATGAATCCTACTCAACACAATTCTGATCCATTCAGTCTTAAAAATAGTAGGTAGCTCTAGGGCACAGGTTAAGCCCTTTCTCTCAATGATTTGATACTCTTCCTTTAAGACTCTATTTTCACACAATCTATCATATGCTTCCCTAATTTCCATATATCCTATAGCACCTATCCTATAGTTATATCATCTCCTAACATCTTGCACCATTACTACCTTAGGAGGATTTACGGATAGGGCTCCAATTGGGTCGTTCTTGTAGGAAACTTTAGGGATAGGTAAAAAATTAGGTTGCTTAACTTCATTTGACACTAGTTTAACTTCAAATGGCTCTTTCTCCTGAGGTTTCCTAGAGCTGGAGGCCATTTCCATGAACTAGGGTTTAAACATGAAGAAATTTTGGAACTACATAGCTCGACACTAGTATAAATACCTTGAAACTATGTTGAATATTTGTACAAATATGCTCAAATGATCAAAAAATTTCTTGGAAATTATTTAGCTCTCTTCTTCATATTTGGTCTTTGTTCACAATGGTAAAAATTGATTCAAAATGTAATCATATACACTTATTTCATAGTATTTAATGCTTAGTGCATTTACAGCTATCCACTCAGCTTCTAAGCATTTGTGCTTTAATCGGCTTCCATTGTCTTTCCACCACTTGACATATACTGGAAATTCCCTTACTTAGCTTCAACTAGAATTTTCCTTTGCTCGGCATCCACTACCAACTTGGCTGCAACTAATCACTTGGCCTCTACTGACTTTAACAGACAACTCGACATATACTATGTTTTTACTTGACATCTGAAGGAAACTAGGCAATACTTGTAAAAAATTGAAATTTTAACTTTGCATCTCTATTCATGCTATTATTTCCTTTCTACTACTTACTAGTCTTGGAACTGATGTATGATAAATCTTTGTATATTAGTTCCACATACCTTCTTTTTCTTAGTTGGATGAAGTGTGACCACTTGACCTTTTGGGTGAAGTGATCCCTTCATTGGATGTGCTACTTCCATCTTTCTTTTTTCATGTTTTATTCATCTCCCCTCTGATGTGTTCAATATCTACCTTCTCTTTTCCTTTGTTGAACTTTGAGATGGGTGCCTTTAACCTTCTTGGACAATTTCTAATGATATGACTAGTCTTCAAACAACTAAAGCATGTGGTTTGGCTCAACCATCTATTGTAGTTCCCACTAAAATGTGTTCTTATGCAATTTTTAGGGATGTGTCCATACTCCTAAAAGTAGTGAAAACTATGCCTAGTGATGTAGTCCCAATTGTAGTGATATCCATGATTATTTTCCCTTGCTGGTTGATTAGGTGTCCACATAGGCTTTGATCTACACTCAAAAGCTCTATGTCCATAATTTTTTGCAAATGTAGTAGTGACCTTCAAATCTTGTTGTTCTGATGGTTCTTGTCCTGCAATCATGTGCTTGATGTCCTTGCTTTTTGCACTTATGATAGTGACCCATATTTTTAGGTTTGTCATGCTAATGGGCATTCCTTCTCCTATACACATTGGAGGTATGTCCTTTTTTACCAAAAAAATGATAGGTAGGTTTAGTGTTCTTACCTTTGTCACTTCTTTCTTTTGCAATCTTGGATGACTCTCCTTTTATAGTGCTGGTATATCCTAGTCTTGAAGTATCATTGCTAGCTCTTGATGATTTTAGTAGCTGTTCAAAGTACTTGATAGCCTCATTGGGTTTGTTGAAGCTCTCTAAAATCTCCTTCTCTCTTTTCAAGTCTTTTTGTAGTTGTTCATTTTGCATTTTCAATGTGAAGATCTCAATGTCCTTAACACTTAGTTCATGATGTGCATTCATCATCTGACTTAGGGTATCTAGCTCCATGTTGGAATTTCTTGCAAGTTCAATTGACTTTTCCTCTAGTCTATTGGCAAGATTTCTCTTGTCATCTTCTAGCATAGCCTTATCTTCAATGGATCTTTCCTTCTATTTAGTCACTTCACAAAGCATCATGGCTTGTGATTCTTGTTCAATGTTGAGAGTTCTTATCTATTCTACTTGAGCTTTGTTCTTCTCCATCAAGTCTTCTATTACTGCATCAAACTCTTTGGAATCTCCATTTGGAAACACTTTTGAGGTGTCAATCTCCTTGTATTGTGTATCATTCTTAGCTATTGTAATCTCTCTTCTTCTAGTTAAGGACTTTTTAAGTTCTTCCATGGCTTCTTCAAAAGAATGTAGAACAAGTTGTGCCTCAATTACCTAGTTTTCTATGATCTACCCAAGCTTGTAGACATTCATTTCTAGATCTTTTCTCCAAGTTTTTAGGCTTCTCCTTGTGAGAACTTGGCTCTAATACCAATTGTTGTAATTTACAAGTGGAAAGATTTACTTTTGAGAGGGGGTGGGGGTGTGGGGTGAATTAGAAGTAACAAAATTTTAATCTCTAAAACTTTTAATTGAGATTATTCACATGCATCTAACATCTCTAATAAACATGAAAGTAAGGGCATGCATGAAAATAGATAACACAAGGTTTGATCACCCAAAAACCCTCCAAAATAAGAAGGTAAAACTGAGGTGGGGATGACACCCACAAATTATCACTATAGCAATATGTAACTGATTAAGGTTACAAAGTTTGACCACTTCCAATGGTCTGCCCCATGAAAGGGCTGCCTTGTTAAATGCTTTACACCCTATTAAAAGTGACCTATCTAAAGGATTTACAAACACTCAAAATTTTACCCTGCTAAAGGATTTACAACCTTGTTAAGGATTTACAATATGGCTACTAATCCAATCTATCTCCATAAAATTTTCATTCCCAATACAATGACTAGAAAGTATTAGAATGTGTTGACCTGATGACTTGCAATCTTCAATAGCTAATTCTAGATCCTTGTTTTGCTCAATCTGATTTGATCCTTCTTGATCTGATAACTCTCTATTCGTAGTGCTAATGCTCTATTCTAAACAACTTGATTCTGCAATGTTGTTCCTTCTCTAAGTCTTTACAACCCTTCTAACTTTGTTAGCACTCTCTCATGCATTCCATTCAACTCTCACACTCATGAATTATGGAGTATCAAGCTCCTTTTAAAGGCTTGAAAGACTTAGGGATAGGTATGAATCTGTGGTCGAGATACATCCATCTTTTCTTGTTCAAATCTTTACACTTTTCCTATTGGTTGCATGTTATCTCCATTTTTTTGATTGGCTGCATGTTGATTACATAGAGAATGTAATAGATTTGATCTTATCTTTTAGATCCTTTGAGATTCATCTTAAGTCAGCTTAGAAATGGTTTACATCTGAGTTTGTGAAGGCACAAACTCATATGCTTATTCTGTGTTACTTGACACATATAGGATTTTTTCCTTTCTCAACTCCTATAGTAACTGTATCTAACTCATCTCCTATACTTTGCTTGGAACTTGTAGTGACTCGACATCATTTATCACTCGACACTTGAAGCTTGCTCAACACTTGAAGTTCACTCGAAACTTATTAAATTTCTAGCTTGACACATACTATAGCTAGACATCTATATTATACTTGGCATTAACTTTAGAATTTTCTTAAGTGTGTTGACACTCAATTGTCAAAACCAATCCGAGACTAACACTAAAGTCCAAAATTATCATGGAATTGAAGACTACCTTTGATATGAAGAAAAAGGAGAAGATAGTGAAGAAATTGAAAGTTAAGTTTGGAGAGGGTGTTGCAGAGGAAGAAGAAGAAGAAGAAGAGGATGAAGAGGAAAAAGAAATTCAAGCACAAGCACGACTAGCCTTGACAAAAAGGTATGGGAGAATGCCAAGAAGAGGAGATTGAAGGTGTCAAGGAAGCATCGACTCCTACCAAGACAAAGAAGAGGAAGGCGAAGGCTCAACCAATGACTAAAGCTAAGAAGGTATCCAAGCCAAGTCAGCCCAAGCCTACTACACCTACTACAAGAGCCAATACACACGCAATAGCCAAAAAGGCCACGAAAAAGACAAAATGAGAAAAACAAGGAGGTTAAGAGAAAAAGAGACCAAGAAGAAAATATGTTGCACAAGTAGATTCTGATGAGGAGAAAATAGTGTTAGATGACAATAGCCAATTTAAGATGGTGAGTCATAATCCTCTTTTAGATATTGAAAATATTAAGAATAGTGCAGACCTATCAGGATTTACACATGTAGAATTTTGACAATTTGGGTAAAGTAGAGAAAAATCAAATGGAGGAGGCCATATATTCCATGATGGTAAAATTCAAGACAACTCCACTAGAGATTGCCAACTCAATGCCAAAGAGTCTATATGACAGAGTTGAGTAGAAATGACACTATTGTCTAGACTTGGAGAAAAAAATTAGAGAAACATCTCTAACCCAAGTGATGCATGAACTAACTAAGGCATAGATTGCTAAGGTTGTAAAGAAATATGTAGTTAGGTTCACACCTAAATACAAAGCCTTTAGCATTCAACAAAATAATATTAAGGATGTTGTTAAGAAGTCCACACAAATGTGGAAGCTCACTTATGGGTTGACTACAATTAAGGAAGGAGAACAAGAAACCATTGAAGTGAAAGATGATAAAGAAGATGACACTATTGGAGGAGGAATAGAAATGGATGTAGGAGCTAGAGTAGCTAGAAGAATAGAGTGTGCAAGACACACAATTTCTAAGTGTCATTCCTCCACATGTCACAAGTGAGACTACTAAAACTGTAACTATCAAGGATGTTTCTGATCTATCAGCTCAGAGCATCGATCACCTTACTAAAAATGATTTGAAGAAGATATTAGATCAGTCTACACTATAGGGTAAACTTTGTGATAATCTTGTTTCGGTTAGTGTGGATGAACTATAAAAGTTAGTGACTAATATTGCAAGGGAAAAGGTGAATTCACAAGAACCACCTTCTATCATCCCTCTAGTCACTAATGTGCAACCTTTGGTCCAAATGCTAGAAGATACATCTAACAAGGTTGATAAAATTTCCAAGATTGATACAGTAGAGAAGAGCATAGTGGGAATACAAGTTGCTACTATAGAAATAGGTTAGATAGACTTATCTACACCTACAAAACAAGGACAAAGTGCAAGTCAAGTCATTGTAGTAGAACAAGGCAAGCCTAAAGAGAGTGAGATGACATTGCAACTGAAGGAGCAAAATGCCATCCAAGTCCTAGTAACCTTACTAGTATCTGGCACTCCATCAAGTCATACTCTTCAGAAGCCAAGCATAGATGCTACACTACTGCAGATCTCAGTACGAAGCACTAGTTCATCAAAGGCTAAAGAAGTAATTCAATATGGAGATGTGAACCTTGATGAAGAAATCATTTTGCACAAATGTGATTATGATATCATGTCTATAGAACAAATGGGCATATTGTAGTAGACCCTAGCAAGGAAAAAGCATCAAAAAATGCTTAAAAGGGAGCATAGGCAAAAACAGGCACTACAAGATATTAAAGAAATCTTTTTAGATGCATTCAGTTTGCCAACTCTAGATGAGACCAAGCCACTAATGGAACACCTAACAAACATAGTGGATAAGGTCAGTAATTAAGTACTAGATACTAATGCTAAATTTTTAGAATGGTCAAAAAATGAGTTTCAAAGCAAAGTCAATGAGAAAATATTAGGTGATATAGCACTAACACAATTTGCATTGGAAACTAAGGTTGAGGGTGTGATGAAGCTACTTGAGAACATATTCTCATTGTACACTAAATTTTGCAATCCCTCACTCTTCACCCAAGAGACTAGAAGTCACATTTTGAATCTGAAGAGCCAAATTACTACATCAATTGCAAAACTACCAATGAATCTAGCTCAAACTGAGAAGTATTTCAGGACATTACTTCAAACACAAAGTCAATTAGCTATATTGACACTAGATGAGGCCAACATAAGGGTCAAACTAACTAGCATCCAAGCAACTCTCACCCCCATATGGAAATTTTGCATAAGGAGCTAGTCTATGCTAAAACCTTAATGAACAAAGACCCAAATCTTTCTAGTTTAGATGGTCTAGTCCACCTTGCTGTCAAGCTAGAAATCCAAATCAATTCATTGGATACATAGCATGTGAGAAATGGGATGCAACTCTTAAGATGATATTGGATGTCCATAAATCTTTTCTAGACAAACACACAATAAGTGTATATCCTTTTGACATATGTGTCAAAAAGGGGGAGACATATTTTTGAGAGAGAAATAGAGCAAAGGGGGAGAATGAAATAAGAGAATGGGGGAGATATTACTTTTGGGAGTAATAAAGAATAATAATTTTGGGGAGATATAAGGAGAGTAAGAAATAAGAGGAATAGAGAAAACATAGAATCTATTAAGGAAGAGCAAGCAAGTATTAGATGAAAGAGTATAAACGAAACAACATCAAGTCAAAATGTATCAGAAAAGACACATTTACTCAGTGGAAGTACATGATTTTTAATATAGAAAAAACATATCAACTTAGGGGGAGTTATCAAATTTTGAGGTATCTAAGTGATTATTTTGAGGTATCTACGTAATTACAAAATTTTGACATTTTGAAGTTTTATATATAAGTTGAGTTAAGATATGTTATGCTCATAAGATTAAGGATGATAATGTATATACAATTGTTTTTGAAACTCATGTCAAATGGGGAGATTGTTGATCTTGAATTGGTTTTGACAAGTGAGTGTCAAGACACTTAAGTTATTTACTTAGTTCATGTCGAACTAGTAGTACATGTCAAGCACAACATATATTAGACCATATCGAGTCATAGTGAGTGTCAAGCCACTCATATGCTGAGTCACTCAAGTGCTGAGCAGATAGTATATACTAAGTGCCATAGGAACCAAGTAAAAAATGGATGTTGAGCAATACAAGTGCTAAGTCATAGAAGAGAGATTAGTGTATATCAAGCATCAGAGAATTCTGATACCAAATAAGATAGTCTTGACATATTTGTTTATAAAGACACAAACAACTATGTAAACTATTTTTGAGCTGACTTAAGATTAAATTTTGATATTTTGGAGATAAGGATGAATCTCTAGTTGGATTCCCTATGCAATTACATGTAGCCAATTAAAAAATGAGAAGGATTAAGTAGAAAAATGGATGAATCTCAGCCGTAGATTCATATGTAGCCCTAAGTCACTAAGTCTTCTTAAGGAGGATAAACCCTAAACTCTCTAGTGAGTGTGGAAGGAAGTAAAGGAATGAAGAGAGAAGTTTTCATGCATAAGCAGAGCATTCATGGTGGCTTAGAAGTTATGAAGTGAAACAACATTGTAGAATTAGATAGAGCAGAATAGAGGAAAGGAAAACAATACAACAAAGAGACATCCGATCAAGAAGGAATAAGAAGACATAAGTTTAGAGGTGATCTTTTATCCAAAAAGAAAGTGATAAATACAAGATCAAAGCTAAGACATTCTAAAAAGTGATTTCAATAAAAATCTCTTAATATAGTTGTCCTAACAGGCTGTATGAAATCCTCTAGCAAGGTGAGACCTAATAGTCTTTGTAAGCTTTTAACAGGGTAGACCTTTCATAGGAAAAATCATGTTTCATGGTCAAAAAATTGCAACCTTCATTGGATACACTTTATTACTACATTAGTGAAGATTTGTGGGTGTCATCCCTACCCTAGTTTTACCTTCTCACTTGGAGGGTTTTTGGGTAATCATATCTGGTGTCATATGTGTATGATTTCTTATGTGTTTACATGATTGAGATGTATATTCTTTACATGTTATTTTAGTTTACTCATTAAATGTATGAGATGGATGTGTGGTGAAAGTTTTACGGGTCCAAGTTTAAACTATTGATTCACCCCCACCCCCCCCCACCCTTCCAACCTAGAAGTTTATCTTTCCTATTGTAATTCCAATAGTTAGTAAAAATAATTTTGAGGTATCTAAAAGGAATTGAAGAATATGGTTTATAGTATAAGAAAGTAGGAAATCTTGAGTTGAGAGCCTTTACTAATGCAGATTGGGCAGAATGCATTGATGATAGAAAAATGACTAGCAGAGGAGCATTTCTTTTGGAAAGAGGTTAGTATCTTGGACAAGTAAGAAACAAAATTACATTTCTCAATCTATAGTAGAGGCAAAGTATGTTGTTACAATAGTCAATTATTATAACATAATATGGATCAAGAAATAAATTTTAGGAATGAAGGAAGAAATCAAGAAACTAGTGGTTATCTATTGTGATAACACAAGTGCAATCAATATATCCAAAAATCCTATGATGCAAACAAAGAATAAATACAATTCAATCAAATATCATTTCTAAAGGGAATTGGTCCAAGACAAAAAGGTGAGATTGGAATATGTGAACACCAATGAGTAGATAGTAGATATATTTACCAAGGCTTTACCTCAAGATGCATTTATGTATCTAAGAGGTAAAAAAGCTGTCATTCCCTTATCTGATGCTAGAAAAAGCTACTGAGGCATCAATCAAGTTCTATTGAAGATCTAACAAGTTGATATAGATTGTCACACTTCAAGTGTGAAATGCAGAACATATTGCATATGAATCAATACAAGAGGTACATAATAACTTTAAATTTTGTGTCCTTTGGAATTTGATGTCAAATAGGAAGATTGTAGTGTCAGAAAGGAAGATCTCATTATCAAATAGAAAGAGGGAGAGTTTTGTGTCACAAAAGGAAGATATTTAGATGATGGAATGTACAACAAAGAGGGAGAAAATGATAGTAGTTCACAACAAAGTGTTGATAGGCAAGAAACAAGGAAAAAAACCAAGAAGAATCCCAAAGGGAGTTGGTATGGATGATAATCAAAATGAGACTAAGGATATTATCTAATTTCTCATACTTCTATTAGTTTATGTTGACATGTTGTGTTTCCATCAATGCCAAAAAGGAAATTTGATGGAAACAATTCTTCAATTGTATGTTGTCATTGATGTTATATCAATGTTAGTATTAATTGAGAAATGAGGAGTTTGCAATATTAACCTTGTATATCTTAGTATTAATTGAGAAGTTAGGTGAAGAAGAATTTTCTAGTATTAACCAAGTAGATGGTTAACAAAGGGTATCCTTCTTCCAATATTGACTAAGTGGTCGGGCATCAAAGGGCTCACAATGTTGATCGAGCATTAAATTCTAGTATTGACTGAGCATTCAATCCTAATATTAATTGAGTGACATCAAAATGCATTTGTCTAATATTTAACTTATTGAGGTTGAATATTTGGATTTTTTGGAGGGGTATTCAAGTCGATTAGTACTAGCTTGTGATATTTAAGAAAGGTCAATTGGTTATGAGGATAAAGTGTACAAGTGGAATATGGAATAAGATGGATATGTTAGAAGAAGAAAATGAAGAGTAGGAAAATGTGGAAGATAAGATTCAAAGAACATCTGATCAATAAGGATCTAGAGATCAAGCTAGAACAAAGATCGATTGAGAAAAATAGTTGCTTCACAAATCTAGTCAAATTGTTGTTACCTTCTAACCATTGTAGTAGTAAAGAAATCTCTTAACAAAGTTGACTTAATAGTCATTTTTTAAATCCTCTAACAAGGTGACATTTCAAGATTGAAGTGTTTGAAGTCCTCTAACCAGGCCACTCCTAATAGGGTGATCTAAATCCTTTAACAAGGTCATATTTAATAGTATGATATTATAACCTTTAATAGGGTTGGATCCTAATAGGACTCACTTCAGAAGAGTGAAAAATATTGAAACTAGTTACATGGTGGTTTTCCCGAATTGGGTTTCCACATTAAATCTTGGTGTCATCTGTGTTCATGTTATTTGTTTATGCTACATGTTTCTGCGACTAAGTTACTAAAGATTATAACATATTAATAATCATAATATTTCTTTGTTAATCAAGTGATAGTAATATTGTAGTGTTAACTGAGTTGAATGGTATTTCCTAATTAGTAGAATGTTTTGGTTTGACATCTAGGGACATGGATTTGTTTTTGTGGTAACTAATTCACCCATCCCATCTTAGTTACACTCTTAAATTTCCAACATGAACATGATTTTGATATGGTTACAAACATGATTGAAATTGTCCAAGACACTATTATAAGAACACAATTTTTTTTATGAGACATAGAAGAGTGTCATCAAATTTTTACTTGTGTATTACAAACTTTTTTAAGACTTGGAATGCTATAATGTAATTTTGGATGTTAAAAAAACATTCTCTTTATGAAATCTATTGTATAATTTTCATACTGTGACAAACAACTTGATAAACTTAATTATTACTTGCAAGTAAGAACAAGGATTCTGTAGGACAAAACATGTTGAAATAGATTATTTTCTATATGTAAATTATTCTTAAACACTAAAACTTGTACATTTTTTATGTCCCTATTTGAAGAGTTTTGATCAACCAGTCTCAAATAATGGTAGTCAAAGTTATGGTCTCTTTCCAAATATGGAATTGAATTTTTGTCCCTAATCTCTTGAATATTGTAATTCTTATAATTTTTTTCCATTTTGATTCATGAGAGTAGAAGGAAAAATTGACATAATGTGTGTCAATAGTGAGCAATGACAATGTTAATGTATGTTAATTGTCATAATCCTTTTAGCTACCCTTTTATGTGACCTTGTATCCTTTTATGTTGCATTCTATTGAGGGTTTAATATATTGTTTGACTATTAAGATGTCATTAGTTATATGAAGCCTAATATGGAGACACACAATAGGATTGGATCGATTATTATCTTAGTTTAATACATAAATTTCAAATTCAATTTTTTTTTGTTGGCGTGGCTGATTTGTAATTCATTTGAAAGTAAAAGAAAACTCCTAGCTGAAATATGTCGATTCCTTGTCATTTCTTGTTTTCATGAAGTAAAGCTAATATATTAGGTTGTGTAATAAATTTTCCTATGGTAAATTTATGGTTCAAATATTTTAGTGAAAGTGTGAAAAACAACATCTGATAAAAAGATAAAAATAGGGGTAAGGTAAAGCATGATTTACATTGAGAGATGTCAAAAAAAAGTAATGTTGTGTCACCTAATTGACCTGATCAATGTATTTGAATTATTTAATCCTAGTATAAGTATTTAAACTGAATGTATTCTCTATTTTTGTTAAGACACTGATTTTTCCAAGCACAAATTTGTCCACTAATGGTGCTTCAATTGTTAAGATTCTTTTAATATGATTTATTAGTTATTTCAGATCACACACTTATTGTCTCCAATTATTGAACTATGTTACTATTGTTCTATTAAGATAGTGAATATTTGTTCTTTTTTCATTCACCAACCACTATGCATGTTTTCTTTTCTCTATTAAAATATATTAGTTCTATTACATTGTAAAAAAAAATTGTATTGGTATTCTATAATGAGTGATTTAAGTCAAAACTCATTTTATGTTTGTGCAATATAGAGAAGATGTTCAAACTACAATATGTACCATTGTGAGGGATTGGATTTTTATGTAGGATTCCAATTATGTGAACATTATAAAACAATGGAGGTAGTGTTGCACGTTAGGGTATTTTATGGAAGATTTATCATATATATACCTAAATCCTAGAAGTGGGAGTTTTTTCTAAAGAAAAATATCTCTTGCATATACCATCATAGCATAATATTTATCTTTCACTTGTGATCTATCTTGTACTCTCCAAGAAACGTAATGAGATATTATTGGAGGTGTCAAGATTGTGCCTTTGGCTGATACAATATAGTTTGTATCCTCTTCTTCTTTCCTAATCCAATCATATGCATTTTGGTACATTGACTTCATTAAGTTCACAATCAAAATAGTTTGATTTCGGGGAACATATGGGCACATTTTTAAAATTTATTTCATTCACAATTGTTCATTAAAACATATTTCCTAACTGGATTGTAAATTTTCAATTTTTATATCAAAACCAAAATGATGTGGCCAAAATACTAACTAGATGTCATGCAGGAAACTTAGGTCCAGAGTGGGAATAGAGTTAAGAAAGTAAATATTTGGATGATAAAATATTTGAATCTATAAAACTTGTTTGAAATAAATACTCTCCTATGATTCTAGTTTATAATACAATTTGAATCACTCAAATTCGGTACCATATGAGAAATTTATGTCCAAAATAGTGACTGGCTATCCCAAATCTGCATTGCCAAATCTCACATTTCCTACCTCTTCATTGACATGTTTTACCAATAAATTATTATTGTATTTAAATAAAAATTCCAGTGTATATGAAAAAATGAATATGCTTTTATCATCAATGGCAATCTCTTCAATCCATCTTTAAATGAAAAAGTTGTAGTCAATTTTGTGACTACTAGTCTAGATGAGAATTTGAAAACACCACTGTGTACATGTTTTTCCTTGTCATATTTGGTATATCATTTTAATACATATTAAGAATCTATTGAACTATTAGAGATAAATCTCTAAATATACTTTCATGTGGCTTTGGAATCACTCAAATAAGGTTTAAAATGAACTTTTTGTCAATAAAACACTATCAAATAATTTAAGGAAACCACCATTTTCAATATGTAAAACTAAATTTTGTTTTTATCTTTTTTCCGTGGAATTTTTTTATGCACCATTTTTTCTTTCTTCATACTTATAAGATGTAGAGAGACAAAACATCTCTCTTCAAGTCCATGATCTCATATTTTACTATAGGCAAGTTCTAGTTTTTATAGACCTGGATATATAATTTCTTATTTTCACACATAAGAACCAATCTCTGAGTTCAATTAGTATAATGGGACTCCATTAAATATGGTGAATGTCATTAAAATTTGCACACTTGAATCTTACCAAATAATAATGCATTAACAAAAGTCTTATGATTCTAGGAGAGGGGTCGCACATTGAGCAAGAATATCTTATTCAACAACATTATAAATGAATTTCATTATTAAAAACATTATGAATGGCATTCATGATTGCTAAGATTATGAACAACCTACATTACTGCAAATGATGGAGATCATATGTATACTATTTTAGGTTCTTCTTTTACAATTAAGAAAATAGTTATATATCAAATGGATTAGATTCAACTCATTAAATGCTATTGTCTGCAAAATATGGTCAAGAGCATAAATTCTTACAACCAATAGAGAAAGATGCAAATGATGAGCTCTTAGATTGGGAATTCCCCTTTGAATCTCAGCCAAGTTTAAAAAATTGCATTAAAATCATTATACAAAGGAATTCCAAAATAAAATATGTCCTTAAGAACCATCTCATGTTGAGTCTTTTGTCATTTCATAAGAAGAAATGTTTGTGATCTCAGTCAAAAATCTAGGAGCAATCACAATGTATGAAAAATCAATTTCAATAGTAGTAAAAGACATATGAATCATATTATAAGTTCAAACATGTACAATCACTATGGTGAGAGAAATCATAAGCAACCCAAGAAGATGAGAGAAACATTCCATGCATATAATAGATTTATGATATAGTGATAAATTGTGTGAATAAGAAATCACATTAGTGGTCATTACTATGATAAAATATCATGCAAACAACAAGTTCAACTCATGTAACTCATAAATCACATTAGTGGCCATTACTATGATAAAATATCATGCAAAAAACAAGTTCAACTGATGTAATTCTAATTTAGAACTTGAATCAGAATTAAATTCATGATATGTTGAAAAGGTAAAATGGGATGAATATATCAATTGCATTAGTGATGTGAAAACATATGGAGTGGAGAAGTTCCTAGCTAAGCAACCTAGTTTTATTATTAATATTGATCTCCTATTCATTACTAAGAAAAACCTCAATTGGAGGAATGTGGTATTTGAGAAAAGTTTGGAGGAATTCTCTAAACTCATGAAGGAGTTAGAGTACCATATTCAAATCCTTGATAATGACATTAAATTCATTGATATTTGGATCATGATTAATGAGGACCAACCAGATAGAGAACTGAAGGATGTAGTGTCAACCTTCAAAGATAAGATGTAGGTGATGAAAGAAATTAGAGAAGTTATCATTGAAGACTTCACTACCATTTCTTGTGTTGACTCCATGATGATAACTTATAAAAACCACTTAGAGGTGTTAGAGAGGAAGGTTGAACATGTCCATAGGATCATGACTATGTGTAAGCTACAAAATAGATCAGCTTCGAAAGCCTCAATAGAAAGAATTGATTAAGTTCATGGATACCCATATGCAGTGGAAATAGGCTAGAAGGGGACTTTCTACAAGCCACGTGCAAAGCCAAGATTCCTCCAACTCATTTGGAAATTAGTTAGGCTTAGGAGCGTCGAGCTAATAGCCCTACTCTTTTTGTTTTTCTATGGTTAATATTTTTGTTGAAAAGACTTTATTTGGTTCAAATAACTTCCTATAGAAGTTATTTTTTAAAATTTCTTGTGGATTCCTACATGGCTATTTATGTCACTTTGAAGAACTTTGATAGGGTTGGATTTTACGATATAGACAATCTATTTTTGTTGGTTTGAAATTACTTTCAAAAGCATTACTAGATGTTACTATTATATTTTCATAAGTGAATATAGAAAGATTGTATGGTTTTTTGGATGATTATTTTGCATATGAATCCTATGGTTCTATTTGGTGTGAGATGAATTTCTTGTGGAATTTAATATTATACTTGCAATGATAATGATTTCTTATGAAGAGAAATAGTTGATATAATATTGTATTTATTCGATTTTTCTGATTGAACCCCTATATCCATGTTGAATATAAGTCTTAAGGCTTGTGTTAGTATTGATATTTTGAAAAAATATGCAATTTTCTTTTATATTTATGGGAGAATGTTTAAATGCCTTAAATGCTTTCTGGTTAAAAGTATGTACATAACCATTCTTTATTAATAAAAAATTTAACTAATCAATCATTTAAGAAGGGAGCTACACCTTTAAATGTGGAGAGTTAACTTACTCAAAACTCAATTGTTATAAATTTATCTTTTCTCTAGGAAGTTCTAGTTTTTAAGTTAGTCATTTCAAGAGAATGGAAAAAATATTCACTAATAGTCAACAGAGAACATCTTTTTCTCAATGCATTTGAAACATGGTTATAGACTCCACTTTTAAGCTCTATCAAAAATGTGAAACTCTATAAGTACTCAACCCACCTCATACATGTCTTTGATTCAACTTACGTTGACTTCCCAAGTATTGTAAAGCCTTATTGTTGATGTTTGATGGCTTATGTCAAATAAACTTATATATAATTAATTATATGAGATATAAGTATATATAAAAAAATTAATATAAGAATCACATATATATGACTAAATTTATTATTATATTAATTATCTAATTAAAAAATAGACATATCCCATGAAGGGACATGTTTATTCATGTCTTATACTCAATATAAATATAAGTGAGTATGCAATTGAAAAAAACATACCTAATAAGGTAGAGCTTAATACATTTGTAGTAGATCCATGAAATTTAACATGGTATCAAAGTCATACTGCAAATGAAAACAAAGAAAAAGGGTAAGGGAGACCCTTGATAGATTTAAACTAAAGGGAGTCATACCAGAAGCATTTTTTTCTATTCAAATGGATAGTTATTGCTCTTCAAACTTTGTATGTTCAAATGCCAACAAGAAATCCATCAGTGTTTGGTCCAACTTCCTTATGCGTACCATGTTGATTCATCTGGAATAAATGTTACTCAAAAAATCTCTTATACATAGACTTAGATGTCATGGCATGGACAATAATTGAGAATATGTTGAGAAAATCCTCGAGTGCTACATGTCCTTATTAGATTAATATCATGGAAAATGAAGGTAAGAACTAGGAAACTCCGAACTCTTGAATTGCCATTATATCTTTGGGTTGACACTTTGCACTCATGTTTGAATATTCAATGAAGAAAATAGATATGTTTCCTATTGGTGTCTAGACTCGTTCACTATCAATTCATATTGATTTGGCTTTGAGTATCTTCCCTAATAAATGATCGATGATTTGTGTTCATGTTTTATTTTGGAAGCATGTTCCATTACCTTGCATCATATTTGATTAAGATAGAGGTGGTGTGGCCTTTCAAAATATGACATGCTCTTTGGAAAGATGTATGAAATTTTTTCACATTGCAATCGTGCTCATGTGGAGTTGAAAATAAGGAGGAAAGGAATCATTGTATATGAAGGTGGGGAAATAGCCTTTTCTACTGCATTGGCTTACATAATCAAGAAAAGGAAGCCATTTTTCTTATCTCGCCATGCCACTAGGAGTAATCTAAATAAGTAGGAGGAACAAGGTCAAACAAATATGACCATCGATTACACATGATAGAACACCATTCTAAATGTTTTGGTATGTTCATCAAGGAAAAAATATAAAAAATATCAACATTGAATAGGGATACCCATGGATGGGATGACCTATGTAGTACTATATGTGCAAACAAAACACTGTTAGCGATTCCATACAGAGTTAGTGAAACACTGAAAATATATATATTTTTATAGTAATATCTATTGGTTATAGGATTATGAATCAAGAATGCAGAATTGATAAGGAGGAAGTATACATGTAGATTCAAATTAATTAAATTAGTTTAATTCTAGAAATTTTTTAGAATAACTAAGAGGTGGGGGGGGGGGGGAGGGGTGAATTGGTTACTCAAGGTCCTTAAGTACCACTTGAACAATTAAACATAAACACTCACTATTTTGTTTATCTTGCTGTTTCTTGGTCACTACTATAAAAATACTATATTAAAAATAAAATGATTTTATTAATGAAAAAACCATCAAATGTAAAACATATAAATCATTCAACACATATTCGACACTAGGATTTTACATGGAAACCTGGGAAAAACCACCACCAACATGTCACCACTTTTTCATTCTTTCAAAGTGAGCCCTATTAGGAACCAACCTTACTAAAGGTTTACAATATACACTATTAAATGTGACCTAGTTAGAGGATTTAATCACCCTATTAGGAGTATCCTTGTTAGAGGAATTTGACCATTCCATTTAGAATGTCACCTTGTTAAAGGATTTACACATAATGTTAAGTCTTTCAAATGACTGTCAGGTCAATCTCTATTAAAAGGATTTCAATACAAACTATTTACAATGATTAGGAAGAAAAAAATATGTTTTGATCTATATAATTATAGCTCACTTTAGTAGGTTCATATCTCTATCTAGTTCATGTACTAATTTACTGATAAGCCTCCCATTGTCATCTTTGATCTTGATTCACTTGGAACTTCTTCGAGAAATCGAAACTTCACATTTCACCAATATTTTAAGCTATCTTCTTATATTCAGTCATCAATGTCAGCAACATCTGTGTAAGCAATCCTCTCTAGCTTCGCATTTACAAACACTCTTATGTTCATCCTTGTGTGCCTTAGATCCACCTTTTTTTGTATATCTTTCTTTCACATACACACTACCATGTACCCTTTTGGTTTGTTCAACTCTATACCTCTTTAAATAGGCAATTCTTGCTTTACAATTTTTCATGATCATTGTAGATCTTAGGGTTTATGATCAGGTTCAATATGATTAATTTTATCTGTCCATCTTCTTGATAATCCTCTAGAAACTTTTCTATAATATGTGTATTAGGTCTTTACCTAATCTTGACCTTGAATTTAATGATCCAACTCATCAATCTTATCTTCAATGCAATTTACATCTTGCAAGAAATCAACTGACTCAACTAGGAATAACAATTTCCTAAAATTCATTCTCGATATTGTTACTTGACAATCTCTAAATTTTGACATTTAGTCATCACTAAAATACTCGGTCACTATAAAAATTCTTGCTTGACATCAACTAACTTGCTCGATCAATACTAATAATTGGTCAACACTAGTTTTGCTTGGCACTAACTATGGCTTGGTTGACATTATCATCACTCAACATTCCTTAGCCTTTTACTCTATTTCTCATCTTGGCTTAACTTTCTTGATATACCAAATCAGTTTGCTTTATCAAAATCTATCTAATCAAATGTCCATTGTAGCTTCCTTTTCATAACTCAACCTTTCCTCTAGGAACTATTTTTATGAGAAATTTCTCAAATCCTCTTCATTGATCAAATAGATATGACATTTAGATTATGCTTATCAATAGATTTGACATCAATGACAAAAAAAAAATTGTTACAATTGAATACATAACACATTTGCAATAAGGAGGAATGAAGGGATACAACTATAAGGTGATAAAGGTACTAAGGTAAGTATAAAGTTATGATTTTAGGCATTTTATTATATATTCATTTCTATATCATATATTGTTATTATAGTTGTGTTTGTGTGTGTGTGTCTACATGCACACGTGCATGTGTGTGTGTGTGTGTGTGCTATTAAATATATGTTGATTCTACATAAAATTGTTGGTCTTAGAATGGTCTTGACATTCAAGTGTCAGCAAACTTAACCAATTCTACCATATATGTTGAGTACACTATGTATGCCGAGTGAGTTATAGTAGCTATTGAGTTAGAATCTTAAAAGGTGTCGAGTGACTTCATGTGCTGAGCAACATAGAGTATAATAAGTGTCGAGCAATCTAGAAATGTAACAAGTGCCAAGTAATTCAGAATAGTATATGTTGAGCATCAATAATATAGTATGTATTGAGTAACATAGAATTAGTATATGAGTTTGTACTCTCACAAACTCAGATGTAAACCATTATTGAAGCCAACATAGAGATATTTTGAAAAGACAAAAGGATAAGGATGAATCATCTACATTTTCTATGTGATTTGCATGCAGCCAATGAGAAAAATGGAGTAGGCATGCAACCAATAAGAAAAATGCAAGGAATGAGCGAGAATTTAAGATTCAATATGGATTGTAGATCCATACCTAAGCCTAAGTCTTCGCAATCTTTAAAAGGAGGTCAAAAACCCATTTCATATGTGGATGAGAATAGTGTATGGGGAGATTATAGTGAAATTTCAATGTAAAGAAGGAAAGACTTAGAGAAATAGAGTATCATTTTCATATCCAGTTGATCATAACATCACAAGGGACAAGATTAGATATTAGATCTCAAAGGATCAAGATCAAAAGAGAGCAGATCAAGTGCCTAAATCCAACAATTATAGATTGCATACTATCAAGTCAAATGTTCTAATACTCTCTTATCATTGTATTAGATGCTGAAATCCTATATTGATAGGTTAGCTTAACAGCTAGGTGGGAAAACCTTTGGAGAAGGTGATTGAAAATCCTATGTATTAAGTGGATTTGTCAGCCTATTGTAAATCCTTTAATAGGGTGACACTTCATGTAAGTGTTTGTAAATCCTCTAACTAGGTCACTATTGACATAGTGTAAAGCCTTTAACAAGGAAGGCCTTTAATAGGCAAACCATTGGAAGTGGTTGAACATATTGCTGCAATAATTTTTGTGGGTGTCATCTCCACCCCAGTTTTACCTTCTTATTCCTAGAGGGTTTCTAGGTTACCAAATCTTTTGTGTCATGTGTTGATGCATGTTTTCATTTCATGTTTTCTTATATGTTTACATGCATGTACTTTACTTTTAGTTATGTGTTAACAAGGGTTTAAAAGGATAAAAATTAGTTATTTCTAATTCACCCTCCGTCTTAGAAGTACTCTTCCCATTTGAACATTCCAACAGAAATCAAATAGATTTTCTAGATAATTTATAAAGAATATAAGTGAAGTTGGTCACTATAGATTATTATATGTGACATTAATAAGAAAATAATATGTTAAAAATATAGATTTAAGTTAGATCTATATTATATTGAAATGATCTTATTGTGCATAATTATTATCATTGGGTATTATAGTAGTCTCTTTTTAAGTTTTCTCTAAGAGCTATATAACTTTATCTTTTCCTCTAAGAATTTTTTTGTAGAAAAAGGAGGAAGATTGAGATTTAGAGGGAGACTAACATTTCAAGAAACCTTAAAAGAGACGAACTAGGTAGAGGGTATGATTCATCCTTCGGTGATCTCAATCACATTGTTTTAGAGAATCAAAACCATGTTGAGATGGTTTCCTAGTGATCAATAAATTTTAGAAGACAAGAGGACTATGATTCTTGAATATACCTTATGACTATGTGATTCAAATGGGCCTATCCACCTGTGTACATCATGAGGAAGTGACAACTTCCAAATATTGCCACTTGTATTTGTAGAAGTTACTATAAGGTGATGATCTTACAATAACTTGTATTGTGAGATTAAACAAATTGATTATATGGTGAATGTATTACATATCAACATTCTAGAAGGCCATTACTCAAAGAGTATTTGGCGACTATCATTGATATTTTGGGAGGCCAATACTCTTGATATCAGATGTGATATCAAACCTTATTGAGTATTTGGTGAATATCATTGATATTCTAGGAGGCCAATTCTCTTGATATCATATGTGATATCAAACCTTATTTTTAGTACTTGGTGAATATCATTGATATTCTAGGGGGCCAATACTCATGATATTAGATGTGATATCAAATATTTTTGAGCAATTTATCAATATCATGTATTCAGGGAGACCAATACTCTTGAGATCAAATGCAATGTCAAAATGATAGACATCCTTAATCTTGCTAACTTCATATTACTTTGAGGTAATACATGTTTTTATCATCCCTAGCTAAGAGGGAGTGTTTATGTTTGATAGCTTCTCTTTGATAAACTTATATATAATTAATTGTATGAGATATAATTATATAATATAAATTAATAGAATAATGATTTATATATGACTAAATTCATTATTATATTAACTATCTAATTAACTAATCGACATGTCCCATGAAGGGACATGTCTATTCATGGTTTATTATCAATATAAATATAAGTGATTGTTGCATTTAGAATACACATACCTAATAAGGAAGTGCTTAATACATTTGCAACAAATCCATGAAATTTAACACTTATGATCAGCATACAACACAAATTCTTTAGGAAGTAAATAATGTCTCCACTTCTTCAAATCATGAACAATAGAATAGAAATCTTTATCATGCACAAAATATTTCCTCTTAGCATCATTCAACTTTTCACTAAAAAAATCAACATGTTTACCTTCTTGACTTCACACAACTCCTATTACACTACCACTTGCATCATATTCAACTTGAAATACTTATTGAAATTAGGTAAATCTAAAAAGATAACTCAAAATCCTTTTGTTTCAAAGTCTCAAAACCCTTATCAGCTCCATGTGTCCACTTGGAATCCTTTTTACTTCCTATCATTGTCTTAATCATAGAATTACAAAAGGAACTAAAATTCCTAATAAACTTTCTTTAGAAACTAGCCAAACCATGAAATGATCTTATATCACTCACATTCTCAGGTGTAGGCCATTAAAGAATTACTTTACCATTCTCATGATTCAACTTTGAATCATCAACTGAAATTAAAAATCCCAAATTTACACAATCACTTCTTGCATGAATGAACACTTCTTTAAATTTATCAATAATTTCTCATCTCTGAATCTTTATAATGTACTCTAGATGTTCTTACTTAGTATTAATAAATATTAGAATGTCATCCAAATAAAAAATCACAAACTAACCAAAGAATATCTTTAGAACCTTATTCATCAACCTCATGAAAGTACTTGGTGCATTAGTCAAACCAAAAGGCATAACCAACCATTCATACAAACCATCTTTTGTTTTGAAAGATTTCTTCCACTTATCACCCTCTCTGATTCTTATTCGATGATAGCCACCCTTCAAATCAATCTTGGATAAGTTTTTTTTTGCACTCAAATAATCCATTATTCGATCCATCATTAGCATAGGAAACCTATATTTCATTGTTATCTTGTTAATAGATCTTGAAGTAGTACAATTTCTCCATTATCCATTCTTAATGGGTGCCAATATAGTAGGTAAAACACATGGAATCAAGCTTTCTCTTATCAAACCTTTATGCAACAACTCTTAACTTTCCTATTAAATTATTCATTCTTGGTAGGTGTCAATCTATATGGTGCTTTATTTGAAAAACTAGCTCTAGGAATTAGATCCATACAATGACTTATACTTATCAATGGTGGTAAATCATTAGGTATATCTTATACAATAATTGCCTTGTATTCATTAAGGAATTTCTTAATTTTGGCTAGCACTCGGCTTACAGTATCATCTTTTTTTGTCACTAGGTCAATACTTTCTTTTATCACTTGACCATTACTATCATAGCTCGATCCTCTATGAATAAGAAAAAAGAATTTTTTTTTTCCTTCTTCATGTCTTTTTAAATTTTTCCCCATTAACCATACAAACTCTAACATTAGTACAATTTACCTCATCTATAACTTCAATTAAAGGAAACAATTTTTTCTTTCTTCTATTCACCCAAAGAGTATATATTGATTCAATCTACCATCATGTACAACATGTCTATCATACTTCCAAGGTCTACCCAATAGAATATGACAATAATCCATAGGAATAATATCAGACAAAACTTCATCAAAGTAATTTATAATCTTCAATTCAACAACACATGGCTCACTCACCAATAACTTATGCTCATATTTTATCCATGAAACTTGATATAGAATTTTGGGTGTCTCAACCTTTGTAACTATAACTTTGTAACCAACTCCTCTGATGCTAAATTTATTTCAACTGCCACTATCAATGATCACTTTGCAACATTTCCTAGCCATCTCATGTTTGGTTTTGAAAAATTTCTCCTTAGGACAAGTTCTTCATCAACTTGTTCACTATACAAAGTTCTCCTTACCATCAAATGTTCTCTAGCATTAGGTCCACTTGGTGAACCTTCAAGATCATCTTGAACCACAACATTTCACCCATTATTACATTCTTTTTTCCTTCCAAAATTTTTACATTTGAAGCTCTATGTCCTTCTTCATCACATTTAAAATAGTTACCACTAAATCCTCCTCTTCAATAACTACCTCAATAAGAACTACCACCCTTTGATCAAGCCTTGCCTTTATCTTCATTTTCCACTCATCGTTTTCCTCATCTTGCATAGATTGTTAGATCTACCACTTTCTCCATAAGGTCTACCTCTACCTCTTTTTATTTTTTCATGCTTCTTTGTCAAGATCTCCTCAACTTTCAAGGTATATTGATATGCTTCTTCCACACTTTCTAGTTTCAGAAAATTGATCTCATCTTAAATTCTAGATCTCAAACCATTCAGGTACCTTATAACTTTATCAACCTCATCATCAACATTTCTAGATCTGATCTCCAATCTATAGAATTCCTTAGTTTACTCCTTCATATTAATGTCCTTTTGTCTCAAATTTTGTATCTTCCTCAACATGTTCACTTGATAATCAACTAGAGGAACTTCTTCTTTGATTTATTCACCATCTTGAGCTAGGTTTGTATCTTTTCTTCACCCTTCCTTTGTCCATACATTTAAAAATTCTCCCACCAAAGTGAGTCATGACCTTTAAACTTAGTAATAGCCATTTCACCTTCTTATTATAAGTAGTTCCTCCAAATTCAAAGAATTTCTCCATCTCAAAGATCCAATCCAACTAAGTGATAGTATCCAATCTTTCATCATAACTTGTCACTTGAATGAAAAACTTTGAATGTGCCCTAAACAAGACTCACAATAATATTTCCTCATTAGATTCCACCTTAGGTTCAAGGTTAAGCTTTGGTGCTCTAGGTTCTGCTTCATCATCACTAACATCATCAAGATGTAATCCTCTCCTCTAAGTTGTCTCCATAGCATCTAATCTAGCTGCAATTTGTCTCAATGTGTCCATAATAGCATTATTAGTGTTTCCTCTACCATGAACCATTTTGAATAGGATCCTACAAGATCATAACATTTTACAATTTATAGGTCAAAATTAGACCCTCCACCCTACAACCAACATCAACTAGGGTTCTACATTATCCAATATCCACAAAGATAAACCTTGCTCTAATATCATGTGATGCAAGGAAGGTCTTGTAATTAGGGCCATAGGCATCTCTAAATATCAAACCATCTTGTTGAGTAAACACAATGGAAACAAAATATAGAGAAAAAAACCAAGGAGAAAGAGAAAAAACAATATCTTATTGATTCATCAAATTATCTGCAAACATGCCCGATTATAAGGCCATCTAGGTTGTGGCCAAAAAAAAGATTTACAAATCACAAATCAAGATCCATGATTTCACTATCAATCTTTCTCTCTATGTTCCTCTTATTTCCTTCTCCCAAATCTACTAACATAAGCCTAGACATCTTTATTTATACTTGCCAAAATGACTTATAGAAGATTCTAGATCCTCTCATTAGAGAAGGTTGACCTCATAATGGTCTACACACATCCCACAATATGATTGTTACACTAAATGTACAACATAAAATAAATGAACAAATCACCTCATAAAAGAATGAAGACACAAAGAAACTCGACAAAAGAAGACCTAGACACGACAGAGTATCAGGTACAATGACCATTGAACAAGCTTGGCCAAAATAGCACTTCACAAATAATAGTGCTTAGCACTCAAAAGAACTTGGACAACACAGAATGGACTAGATTAAAGGTGCAACTCATCCAACAATAAAATGCAGTTAGTCAAAGATGCAACTTTTCTAACACTAGAACTCAAAAAAAACAACAGAGACAAGAAGGACAAAAAAGAAACCTAAGATGCTCCTACATAAAAAATGTTAGTTCCAACCAAATTATTTTGGGGAAAAGATAAAATATTTTGAAATTTGACCATTAAAATTAATAGCCATGGGTAAACTAACATGGAAAAAATCAATTGTAAGTATATACACTCAACTAGGGACTAGAGAAATACTGGTGGATGCTCAAAGGTCATTTTTCCTAAGAAGTATACCTTAAGGAATAACGTTTACATGACCAAACATTTTTTTTTTAATTTAGTGGGCCTATTGAATCAAAGACCTGCATCAAAATTTGGCAAGAAAGGCTAACAAGTTAATCATTAATGAGATGTCTAAATATATAAAGTTTATCTATGCGATGTGGTTTAACATAAAAGCAAAGTTTTAAAAGTCATAATCCATTAAAAACTCAGTCTAGGTGGAAAAATAAATAAAATTATAAAAAATGGCTAGTCAGAAATTCTTTCAAAAGTCCTTAGGAGGATCAAAAGGGGCACAACTGACATTACACAAGTAATTTTAGTCTCACGACACAAAAAAAAGATGCACAAAGTTTATCAATGAAAATAAAAGAAGAAACTTACGATAATAAGTGGAATCCAAGTAAGCAATTACAAAAGAAAATGGTGCATCATCCCATTCATAGTCCAATGGGAGTTGTTTACTGAATGAAAATCAACATACATTTCAATATAATTTCAACCAAAATCGCTAACAATTAATTATAAGGTTTCGAAAATTTCTTTAATAAAATATTAAAATAATAATATTAGAAGTTTATTTCCATCTGCCTAGTTTATGAAAATAATAAGGGAGAGACAATCATATTACCAACCTGAATAATGCTAATACTAACTATTAAAAGATATTTTTAAAAAAAAGTATGCATGGACTTCCTCACCAACATTCTTAAATTGGAAGTAAAGGGTGATAATTGAGGGCTGCAGACTAGAAGACAAGCTTACCAAATATAATTTTTTGGAGCTATTTTTATGGATCATGTCCAAAAGATTTATTTTACACCCAAGCTACATGATTGAAAGTCAATTATAACCAAAGGGTTTTAGATATATTTATTTTGGATTTTAAAATTACTTTGGTACAAAAGTATGTATATCATCCTTAATTAGATTGATGTAGGTGGATTGCATATCATCCATTTTCTTCACTAAGGAGTCACCTAGGATTCTCTTCTAGACTACTAGGGTTCATCTTTTTCACCCTAACCTCAAGAGTATTTCTATCTTATCCTCCACACTTCCCTATCCAATTACACCAATGTTTTTACAACTTGCATCCATCCTAAAGACATTCCAACTTGTTCTCCAAGCTCGCAATTTAACTAAGAATACTCATTCTACCTTCAACTTTGAGTGACGAACTCAACTTAGGAGATTTTGGACTTCTACCATAGTTTTGGTCTCAAAATCCATAGGTCTCTTTATCCATTCCTTCAAATTTGGCAAAACTATCCTAATTAGGCCTAGTTGAATTAGGCCTCCAAAGTTAGTTTTTGGGCTACAACTCCATATATCCCTTAAAAATGTGGAAAATTAACCCCAATCATGGAAACCCTTTTGGAACTACTTCAATATTTTGTAAGTCTCTCATCTTGAACTTGTCTGTACACCAATTTTCTACTTTTATGCCTAAAATTAAGGGTTTTAAGGGTTTCATGTCAGCATCTTCTAGGGTCTGATGAAAACCCTAAAAAATCTTGTCTTGAAAATTTCTCCTTGTACACATGGCTTCCTTACACATCCTTCCTCTTCTTCAATTCTCATATTGAACTATCTATCATATTCGATCTATCAAAATCAACTTGCAAACACTCTGATCACCTAGCCATGCATTAAAAGGTTGCCCAGGGCATCACTTGAAAAATAGCAAACTATTTTGTCTATAATCCTTCTTTGCTATATACATTGTACAAATAATATACTTACATATTTCTCAAGGACATGATGATTCCATGGTGAGGATTCATGGGGGAGCCATTTTCACAACAAATGCCAAAACAAGAGCAACAAACTATGTATTTACAACTAATGTTTAAACTACATCCAAAAAAATTGCTATCAACTTGAAACCTAAGATAAAATGCACTATAATAACATAAAATACTAGGATCCTACATAAAAAAAAGTACTTCAATTCATTAAAGTGTTCGTGTAGTCAAAAGCATAAAAAATTATCAAATTTGAACAATAGTTCGTGGCTTTTAACTTTTCAAAATTAACTTTTTACAATATCCAACCTTTAGAATGGGTCTCCTTCATGGTTTTATAAGATTTTATTAGAGGTTTTAGATAGTTACCATAAGTATCAACTCCAAACTTGCACTATGTAATTTTTTTTGCAAATCTTATGATGCAACTTTTCAAAATTATTGACAACTTTTTCCAACTCCAAGTAACTTTTGCATCTAACACTTGGAACATTCAAAATAGGATTTTTATGTTCTCTTTATGATGTCTAAGCATGATTTATCCTTCAAGTAATTAACCCACATGAATTAGACCAATTTCACCTAATTGACAACTTTTGCAACAATTGATGTCTTTTTGACATCTTCCCCAACATTGCATCAAATGATAAAATATGACCTCTAGCCTATGCAAAAATATGTAAACACACCATAGAGGACAAATTAAACTCAAATCCAAAATTTCCCCATACTTCTATGGTGTAAGCCCAACAACCCTAATCTTCTTTCCTAACAACTAAAACCCAAAGTAAATAAAAACATCTAGAATGGATTGATCCTTCTCAAATCCATCTAGGAGAAAACTCACATTACCTTCTAAGGTCAAAAAACATCATACTAAATTGGCTAAGGTTAGTACAAGCCAAAAATTGAACTAAGTCTAGAAGTTATCGTAGGTGCTCTTGCACCATACTTCTCTGAACACAAAGAGTTGAATCCACCCTTGGATTGATTGAAATATAGTCTATCTATAGCTTCTTGAAGTTTACCTCCTTGATCCAAGTAGCCTTTGCATCATATTTGTCATGCCACTTGACAAGATGTTCCCAATAAGTCTTTTTCCTAGTCTTCTTGTGAAATCTTGAGTCAAATACCTTTTTAGCTATCTTAGGTGGTGTAGGAGGTAAGTTTAGGTTTTCTACATCTTGATTGACTTCCTCAAGTATCTGATCAAAATATGGAGGAGTCCCTTTGTATTTAAATAGATCTACAACATTGAAGATGGGTGATAATTCTATCCTTTCGAGAAGCTCCAAATTGTATGCATTGTTACCATACTTGGGCTAGTATTGTGCAAGGTCCCAACCTTCCCATCTAAAGCTTATGATGGACTCCTTTTTGCAACTGTACTTTTTAGAGGTGAATCATCACAGGATTTCCAACTTTGAATTGTAAATCTATTTTATTATCATTTGCCTTATGTTTGGGTTTCAAAGCATTGTAAGTTAAGGTCTTCTTTAGTGTTTCATGGACTTCACTCATTGAGTGGAAAAAGTATTCAGCATAACCACTTCCTTTTGCACCATCTTTCAACTCCTTTAGTTCAAACACCCCTCTAGGATGCAACCAACACACAATTTTAAAAGGGTTTTTACAAGTTGACCTCTTGACTGTATCATTGCATGCATACTTAGCCTACCCAATGAGTTGATCCCAAACTTGCCCATATTATTTTGTTAGGCACCTTAGCAAGTTGCCAAGACTTCTATAGAGTACCTCAGTTTGGTCATCTATTTAAGGATGGTATGCAGATCTAAAGGACAGATTGGTGCCTATCTTTTGCTACAAGGCCTTCCAAAAATGGTTCATCAACTTTGTGTCCTAATCTAAATGAATACTTAAGGGTAATCCATGGATTCTTACCACCTCTTTGAAGAAAAAATGGGCAAATTTGGCAAGCATCATGTACTATTTTGTAAGGGATAAAATGTTCTAGTTTGTTGAATCTGTCCACTACAACATAAATACTATCAAACCCTTTCTTTTTCATTGGTAAACCTACCAAAAAGTCCATACTTAAGCACTGATAAAGGTCTACATTGGAAGATGTACCTCTTTCTTTTTGACATACCACACAACATTCAACATACTATCTAATATCCCTATTCATTTTAGGCCAAAAGTACCACCTAGTGACTAACTCTTGAATCTTATTGACCCCAAAATGACCACTAAATTCCCCATTGTGCTTTTCTTGAATTAATTTTTCACTCATTGATCCCCTAGGAACACATAGTTGACTCCCTTTAAATAATAAGTCATTTTGTAAAGTTTAGTCAAAAAATTCACCATGGAAATTGTCCTTGTATTCCTTTCATACCTTATAGATGTTTGCAAAATCTTCATCATCGGTATATAGGTCCTTGAAGCTATCAATATCAATGCTTTGCAACTAAACCTCTTGTACCGTGAGGAGTCTCCTTCTCAATGCATCAACTACCTTGTTCTTCACTTCTTTCTTATGCTTTGTGTTAAGGGTGTAAGATTGTAGGAATTCCACCCCCTTCATATGTTTTATGTTGATCTTGTCTTGGGAGTTAAGGAACTTAAGGGCTTGATTGTTTGAATATACCACAAACTCCTTTGGAAGCAAATGTGCCTCCACTTTCTTAGTGCTTGGACTAGATCATATAACTCTAAGTCATAGGAATAATACATCCTCTTTGCATCATTAAGCTTCTCACTATGAAAAGCCACTAGCCTTTCTTCTTGGCTTAGGATTGCCCCAATAGCCACATTGCTAGCATCACACTCCACTCTAAAATTTTTTTTCAAGACTAGGTAGGACAAGAATGGGCTGAATAGCTATCCTCTTCTTGAGTATTTCAAACCTTTCACTTGCTTGAGGATTCCAATGAAACTTTTTCTTCATTCCACCTTTGATGATGTCTAACTTAGGAGCACAAATAACACTGAAATGTTTGATAAATTTTCTATAATATTAGGCCAAGCCATGAAAATTTCTCACCTCTGTTACAACTTTGAGAGTAGGGAAATTTAGGATGGAATCCACTTTATTTTGGTCCATCTTGAGGTTCCCTTGAGACCAAAAAAAACCCAAGGTACACTAACTCCTACTTCATAAAGTCACAATTCCCCAAATTTATCATTATCTTTTCTTCATGCAATTTCTTGAAAACAATTTTCAAATGTTTAATATGCTTCTCCCTAGTTTTACTGAAAATTAACATGTCATAGAGATCTATATATACAAAAAAAATCTTACCAATTTAGTCCTTGAATACCTCGCTTATAAGCCTCATGAAAGTTGAGGGAGAATTTGACAAGCCAAATGGCATTACAAGCCATTCATACAAACCTTTTGTGGTCTTGAAGGTTGTTTTCTATTCATCCCCTTCACTTATCTTGATTTGGTGATAGCCACATTTAAGGTAACTTATCTTGGTAAAATACCTTGCCTCCAATAAATAGTCCTTTAGGTCTTCAATGCTAGGTATTGGGAACCTATACCCAATGGTGATCCTATTTATGGCTCTTGAATAGGTAAAAATTCTCTAATTTCCCCCCTTTTTGGGTGCTAAAATAGTGGGCACAACATAAGGGTTTATACTCTTCCTAACTAGGTATTGGTTTAAGAGATCTTGGATTTGCTCATCAATTTCCTTATTTTGTTGAGGGGTCATTTTATAGGTAGCTTTGTTGGGAAGGATGACTCCTAGAATAAAGTCAATTTGATGGGTAACAAGTCTCTTAGAAGGTAGAGTAGCAGGTTTTCCATCACTAATAATGTCTTTGTACTCATCAAGTATTTCTTGTACCTCTCTAGGTAGCTCTATCTTCTTTTCTACCTTGTTAGCAACTTCTTGCTTAGGCTTTAATACTAAGGAAAACCCTACTCCTTATCCTTCCTCCAAGGTCTTTAAGAACTCCTTTTCACCCACCATAAGGACATGAGGACTTGAATGTTTCCCTTCTCCTTCTATTAAGGATTGAATCTTGAATGTCACACCATCTTTCTTAAAGGAATATGCATTTTTGGTTCCATCATGCATTGCTTGTCTACCAAATTTCCATGGCCTTCCTAGTAGTAGGTAGAATGTCACATAATATCTTGTCCTTATACTTTTCTGTTGAAGATTCCACCCATTCTTCTTCACTTACAAGAAAATATTGCCCCTTGTTTAGTCATCTAACTTTATAGGGACCATTTTTTACAAGTCTTTCCACATTTAGTTTTCTAACTACTTCTTCTAATACAATATAATCTATGGAACCTACATCTATGATGACTTTACCCACATTTCCCATCATCTTTCACTTCATCCTAAATAGTGCTCTCCTTTGGCTTGGTTCTTCTTTTATAGGTTCTTTAATCAAAGTTCTCCTTATCATTAAAGTTTCCCCTTCTTCTAATTCTAAGGGCACTTCAGATGGCTTGTTGTTGTTTCCAGACTCTTCTTACACATAATTTACCCTTTTTACACTCCTTTGGGAAGTAGAATCTTTCTCAAGGCATCTATATGTGAGGTGACCCAATTGGTTGCAATGATAACATTTCATAGTTGCAAAGTAGGATCCTCCACCTTGGTTATTGCTTCTTCCTCTTCCACTATTGTTAAAGGCTCTTTCCCTACAACAACTCCCTCTATTTGAGTTCCCTTCTTGTTTTTCAATAAACTTTGTTTCCCCTTGGGACATTGAATCTAAACCTCTACCACCATAACCTCTTTCACTCCTACCATCTCTTCCTCTACCCCTACCTTTGAAGTTAGTGTATGATTTATTTCTATTCCTCTCTTCTAATTTTAGTGCCAATTAGAAACACTTATGGACAATTTTAGGCATCCATAAACTAATCTATTCTTGTATGTTGCGCTTCAATCCACCTAGATGCCTAGCTTCTTTAAGAGGATCTTCTTCTTGGATCCCTGATCTCAAAGACAACTTCTTAAATTATTTAGTATAAGTTGCCACATCCATATCTTTTTGTTTTAATCTTTGACTTCTCTTGTGCAATTGAATCTCATATTCTTCAAGTAGGTATTATTCTCTTACCTTAGCCACCATGACTTTCCAATTTGAAATGGGTTTCTTTACCATCTACTCTCTCTCTCTCTTCTGGGAGGTACTTTCACCATGTTAGTGCTAACCCTCTTAGCCTAGATTTAGCTACCTTAACCTTTTGTGCTTTAGTAACATCTTCACATTTGAAGTGGTGTTCCATCCCCTCAATCCATTCCATCACAAGTTCATGATGGAATTTTAGGAATGGTTCCTTAGTCAATGGGGGGTCTGGCTCAAGAATGATGTCTTCCTCATCAATCTTTCCTTTACCTCTATCACTAGTTTCTCCATTTTGATCTTTCTTCTTCATTGCCTCAACAACTTCTTCCAATTTTGTCTTCATATCCTCTAGTGCTTCCTCTAGGAGCCCATTCGTTTCCTTTTTCTCCTTTATCTCCTTATGAAGTTTTGCATTGGTCAACATGTTGATCTTCCCTACTGAATCTTTAGTAAATAAAGACATGCCACTAACCCCAAATTTCTGGTTACTCTGATACAAATATAATGTAATTGGATTTCTTATTATCCCTTTCCTTCACTAAGGATTCACCTAGGCTTCTCCTCTAGTTTAATAGGGCTTGCCTTTGTCATCCTAACCTAATGAGGATTTATATCTTATCCTCCACACTTCCCTATCTAGCTACACCCATGTTTTTATAACTTGCATCCATCCTAGAGACATTCCAACTTGTTCTCCAAACTCACAATTTCATAAAGAATGGTCATTATATCTTCAAATTGGAGTAAGGGACTCAACTTAGGGTATTTCAGAGTTCTACCATAGTTCTTGCCTCAAAATTTGTAGATCTCTTTATTGGTTGCTTCAAATTTGGAAAAATTGTCCTAATTAGGTCTAGTTGAATTAGGCCTCCAAAGTTAGTTTTTGGGCTACAAATCCAAATATCCCTTAACAAGGTGGAAAACTAACTACCAATGTGGATACCCTTTTGGAGGTACTTCAAGATTTTACAAGTCTCTTGTCCTCAACTTGTTTGTACACCCCTTTGCTACTTTTATACCTAAAATTAAGGGTTTTAAGGGTTGCATATCAAAATCTCCTAGGGTCTGATGAACACCCTAAGAAATCTAGTTTTGAAAACTTCTCCTTCCACACATGTCTTCCTCACACATCCCTCCTCCTTCTGCAACTATCAGATTTAACTATGTAGCACAATCCATATATCAAAACACACTTGTAAGTGCTATGATCACCTAGCCATGCATTGAACGCTTACCTAGGGCATCACTTGAAGATTAGCCAAAAAAAATTCTCCAAACTCCTTCTTTGCTATATACCCTTTAAAAATAATCTACTTCCATATTACTCAATGCCATGATGATTCCATGGTGTAGATTCATGGGGGAGACATTTTCACAAAAAATGCCAAAATAAGAACAACAAACTGTGTATTTATAAGAGATTTTTAAACTAAATCCAAAAAAACTCCTATAAAATTTTAACCTAAAAAAAATGAACTTTAATAACATAAAATGCTAGGATCAAACACAAACAAAAGTACTTCAATCCATTAAAGTTTTCAAGAAATCAAAAACATGAAAATAGTCAAATCTGAACAATAGTTTGTGGCTTTTAACTTTTCAAATTTTACTTATTACAATATCCAACCATTAGAATGGGTCTCCATCATGGTTTTATACATTTTCTCAAATTTTTTAGATAGTTACCATAACTATCAACTCAAACCTTGCATTGTGCAATTCTTTTTGCAAATCTTGTCATGCAACTTTTTAAAATTGCTGACAACTTTTTGCAACTCCTAGCAATTTTTTCATCTAAGACTTGGAACCTTCCAAATAGGATTATTGTGGTCTTTTTATGATTTTTAAGCATGATTTAGCCTTCAGAGCATCAATTCACACGGTTTGGACCAATTTCACCTAATTGACAACTTTTTGACATCTTCCCTAAGATTGCACCAAATGATAACATATGACCTCTAGCCTATACAAAAAGATGTAAAAACACCATAGAGGAAAAATTAAAATCAAAACCAAAATTTTCCCAAACTTCTAGGGTATAAGACCCATAACCCTAATCTTTCTTCCTAACAATCAAAACACAAAGTAAACAAAGGTGTCTAGGAGCAAACTCAGATGACCTTCTAAGGTCTAAATACATCCTACTAACTTGGATAAGGTTAGTAGAAGACACAAATTGAACTATGTCTAGGAGTTAGCCTAGGTACTCTTGCACCACAAATCAAAGGCTACTATCTCAATACTTTACTTTTGAAAATAATCCCACATGATCATGTGACTTCTTTTGGGTGAGTTGAGGTATAAAACTAGTTTGCATCAACCAAAATAATCATGAAAAATATTTGTGACTATAATATTAGCATATCATATAGTGTTACAAATTCTCTAATTAGGGAGTTATTGAGATTTCAACATCAACTTTGACAATAGTTGAATGAACACACACAAAATGTTGCATTGTGTCAGTGTCTATTGGTTAATGTTAACATTTTTTTGTCAATATTTATCCCATTACAAATAATTGATTTGAGACACATTTCATGGGATAAGTTGTGCAATTTTTGGTGAGAAACAATTGTGCAATTTTAGGCATTCTTGGGTGCACAAAAATGCAATGTAGTTTCAGGAATCTTAGGAGCTATATCAAATGATTCCAATATCAAATGAACACTTTTATTCTCGTTCGAAATTCATAGCTTGAAACTATGGTACAATTTTTTGTCTACATGACATTGCAGGAAAAAATTATGAAGGGAGATTTCAAGTTGCAATCATACAATATAGTTTAGTTTTGTGCATCGAAGAAGTTGCATGATCGATGAGTTTCTCATCAAATGAGTAGTTTTTTTTTATTTAATCCCCCAAAGTTGTGACCTTGCGATTAGTGTAGTTTTGTACTCTGCGCAGTGTTGCAAGTTAGTTTTCCAAGGGGGAGTTGTATGTTGTGATGGCACACAAGCCAAAACTGTTGTGTGATTTTGTACCAAAGTTAAATTTTTCTGTGGACTATTTTGTGACCTAAGAGCCTAGTATTTATTGCTGAATTGGATTTTTTTAGCTTTACTAGGTAGCTTAAGTGGGTTTCCTTCCTTTTTTTCCACTCGAAAATGGCGTGGCCATGATTTTCTTAACTTGTGAACATTTATCAGACCATTTTATGTCATTTCATGAGTAGATTTGTCCATAGAATCATATTTCATTTGATTTCTTTCTTGATTTGCACTCTGTAATATTAACTCCTATTGGTGGGAATTTGAGTTGTATTGTTGTAATTGACTTATGTTTGAGCTCTTTAATAATACAACTTTGTACATATTTTAGGAGTTCTTCTCTGTTCTTTTCAATTATATTTTTGTAGTAGCCTAATGAAACTCCTATTTTTACCTCTTCTTGCCATTCATGATTTGTGCATGTCCTTTTCCTTGTTTTGAATGTTTCTTTCCTAATTCTTAGAATTATCTATTGTGCTTAATCTATTGATAATTGTTGTATTGTGAAAATATCCTTCCTTTTAGAATTTAATCGATTCCAAACTTGCATGTGAATTCTTAGGAAATAGAAAAGAGTTAAGATCTATATATTTGGGTATCTCGTTCATTTTTTGTGGATCTATACATAGAGACTGTAACTACATTTCAATCTTGTACATCACCTTTTCCTTTATGCAATTTTAATTTCAACATTTCAATCTCCTTTTTTCTAAAAAGATGTAGTTTAGGTGCATCCTAATTGTAAGGAAGTCAATCTTCTCTAGAGATTCAACCTCTAACTACAAGTCCCACACTTGGAGGTTTTTTCAATGTTATATGACATCGCTTGAGGGTCATATATTAGGTAGGGGTGTAAACTTTTGTGTCAATGATTTTTGGCATGCTCGATGGGACAAATTTTATCTTCATAAGTCCACTGACTAGCTAGTTTAGATCTATTAATTGAGAAATTGGGTATTTTTCTCAGTGTAATCAGCCTTTAGAGGTAGTCTTCTAACACCATGATGAATCTATGCATCTACTAGTTTCACTAGACCAAGTGTAAGTATGATTTCATATTTTTGTATTCCTTAAGAATTTCTATGAAGCTGTTTGCTTAAATGCTTTATCATGGATTCCCTTCATAGAGACACTTATCACTTTCCCCCATACCATGAAGAGGCTATTCCTTAGACCTCCCATCCTCTATCTCAGCCACAACCTGGTTATGACCAACATGATTACCTAGATCACCAGGAGGCTAATTTTACTCTGACTCATTATGTCATCTATGGCCATGAATATGTGAAAATTTCCCCCTCCAAGTTTATCATAGTCGAGGAGTTCCAGGAGTAGTAAGAGAGAAGGATTGAATAAAACCTCAATTCAAATCTTTTTGAGCTTCAAGAGCACTCAAGTAGTTTTGGGTTTGGGTTTTCTGACCTTTCTAAGTTTTCTTTAACTATGTTGAAAACCCATACCTAGATACAGAATGTTGGAATTTCTCCTATGTTATGCTCCTTATGACTTCTTGGCTTATGGAGTTGCATGATGACAAGGAGATGTGGGAGCACGACCCTTATCTTTGTAGCATGGTGTCTAGGGCATTTGATACTCTCAATAAGGCTCAACTGGTCCTCCTTAGGTTACACCAAGAGGATGAATTGAAACAAAAGAAAATCAAGGAGGCAAGACTCAAGATTTTCCCAATGGAAGAATTGAAGCTCAAGAACCTCGAAGGCATAGATTTTCCAGCTTTAGACAAAGTAGTCCTCCTCAAATTTCCATTCAAACTCTCTTGAATCTTGGTCTAAGGTTCAAACACCTCCCCATGTCAATGATGTTGAGCCCTTAGCTAATTATTGTCCCTTCTTCATTCTTGATGAAGTGGACATGCCTTTGCCCACATCAAAGATAACATGGGGGAAGTTTCCAATTAAAGAGCATGTATTGCAATAGGGCATCAAGGAGGAGAAGAATAATGAGGTTATTCCTATTATTGTGGAACAAAATTTAGCTTTTGAGCCTAGGGTGGAACTTAAGGGCCTACTATAAAAAGAAGAAAAGAAAGACCACGTGTTGCAATAGGAAGCCTCCCATGATATGGTGGAGAAAGAAACATTGCCTAGGCTACCTCAAGTACATGAGGTACATGTTGCTACTCATAAGCCAACACATACTCCAAAGGGAGAAATGTTGTTGCTGCAGATAGAAGCACAAAAAAGGTAGTTTGAGGTAGATCTTGCAAAATGGTTGGAAACCCAACAACAAGAGCATGAGGCAATTCTTGTAAGCGAGTTGGCTTCACAAAAAGAAAGGTGTGATAAAGAAATACAAGTGAAGATGATGAGCATGTTGTTTACTATAAAAAAGACATCAAAAGAAAAACAACTTATTCTTTCTTCCACATCACAAGAGCCTATACAAGTGCCAAAGGTGCAACCCCTTGTTTGCAAGGATTCACATGGGCTAGAGGAGGAACATGTGTTTTAGTGAGAACATGAAGAGGCATGCACATTACCAGACATACCATTAGAGCCAACCCCTACAGGCCATAAGGACCTTGAGGTTATAGAGAATAATAGCATCATCAAGGCTGATTTACTACGCCCCAAGCCATAAAGAGGATACCCCATAAGGTATCTAGCTTTGCAAAAAATCAGCAAGTTTCCCTCATTCATGATTATTTTAGAGCATAAGGGTGAGTTCTACAAGAAGGAGCAAGTATGTCTTTCTCAAAAGGAAAATGCCCCAGTGTTGGAGAGTTTCATTTTTCTCAACATTAGGAAGGTGTTCCATACAACAATATGCTTGTCATACTTGTTGTTCTTTCTAGTTTCCCATCTTCATGGAACAAGAAATCAATTAGTAAGGAAGGGAAATTATTTGAACAATCCATATAATGCTGTTTTTTTATTTTTATTTTTATAAATTCATGTATATAGTAGGTTAGATGTTTCCATCTTTCCAAGAAGTACATGAGCACAACTATTTTCCTTGGGGATAGAATTTTTTTTTTTTCTGTCACTTGCAGAGTTGCTGATTTATGTGTGATAGATATGTGCATCATGTTTGGATGCTTATGACACCATGCCTAATAGATTGCTTCAAGGCCATTGATCATTTGTTTAGAAAGAAAACATCCCCCTTGAGTCACCATGAATGTTGACATTATCACCATTTATCCCATTACAAAAAAATGATCTAAGACACATTTAATAGAATATGTTGTGCAATTTTCAACTAGAAATAGTTGTCCAGTTTCGGGCATTCTTGGGTGCACGAAAATGTAGCATAGTTTCAAGCATCATAGGAGCTATATCAAATGAGTCCAATATCAAATGAACACTTTGTGTTCATTTGACATTCGTAGGTCAAAATTGCAGTGCATTTTCATGTTTATGTGACATTGTAGAGAAAATTTATGAAGGGAGATTTCAAGTTGCGATCCTACAATGTAGTGTAGTTTTGTGCGTTGAAGGAGTTGCATGTTGGATGATTTTCTCATTGAATGAGCAATTTTTTTCTCATTTGATGCCCCAAAGTTGTGACCTTAAGATCAATGTGGTTTCATGCTCTACATAGTGTTGCAAGTTAGTTTTCCAAGGGGGAGTTTTATGTTGCAATGGCACACAACCCAAAATTGTTATACAGTTTTGTGCCAGAGTTAAATTTTTTTGCAGACTATTTTGTGACTTGAGCTCCTAGTATTTATTTCCAAACTACATTTTTTTCTAATTTCTAGGTAGTTTAAGTAGTTGTCCTTCCTTTGTTGCTATTTGCAAATGGTATGTTCATGCTTTTCTTAATATGGGAGCATTTATTGGCCCATTTTTTGTCACTTCATGAGTAGATTTGTGTATAGAATTAGATTTTATCTGATTGGTTTCTTGATTTTCACTTTGTAATATTAACTCTAGTTGGTGGGAGTTTGAGTTGTATTATTTCAAGTGAGTTATGTTTGAGCTCTTTAAAAAGACAACTTTGTACATATTTTAGGAGTTCTTCTCTTTTCTTCTTGGTTGTATTTTTGTAGTAGCCTTATGCTCTACAATAATATTCCTTTTTCCTTCCACTAATTAATCTCCTATTTTTAGCTCTTCTTGTCATTCATGATTTGTGCATGTCTTTTGCCTTGTTTTGAATATTTCTTTCCTACCTTTTAGAGTTCTATGTTGTGTTTCATCTTTTGATAATTGTTGTATTGTGAAAATATTCTTCCTTTAAGTAGTTAATCAATTCTAAACCTACCCGTGAATTCTTAAGAAATAAAAAAGAGATAAGATCTATGTATTTGGGTATCTATTTCATCTATTGTGCATCTTTAGTGAGAGATTGTAACCACATTTAAATCCGGTGCATCACCTTTCCCTTTTAGCATCTCCTCCCTTTTCTTGAAAAGTTGTAGTTTAGGTGCATCCTAATTGTAAGGAGTCCAACCTTCTCCAGAGATTGAACCTTAAAGCACAAGTCGCACACTTGGAGTTATTTTCCATCTTACATGAGGTCGCTTAAGGGTTATACCTTAGGTAGGGGTGTAGACTTTTTGCCAACAATTAACTTCACAGGTACCTACAGGCTATTTATAAAAGTTATTGTATTTATTTTTCAAGTTGGTGAGTCACTTGTTGCTACCTTTGGAATTTTTTGGGACAATTATAAAGACAATTAAATTCCTTTTAGTTGGGATATCATTGTTTCTAGTGTTTGCAATATTTCTATTATATGATTTCTTACCAAGAAATGTACCAATATGTTTATGGTTTCATATCAAGGAATGTACCAATATGTCTATTTCTAAGATATCTGGTTTTGTTGAGATCCTAAAGTTGTGTTGCAATGATTTCAATTTTTTTTTGGTTAACTTCAAGGATACCTATTAGCAATTTATAAAGGTCATTGTATTTTTTTTTCTAAGTGAGCATATTTTTAAAATGAAATCACAATATAGTGAGTGACTTGTTGCTAGATTTGGGACATTTTTTAACAATTATAAAGGCAATTAAATTCCTCCTACCCCAAGTATCATTGTTTCTTGTGTTTGCAATTTTTTCATTTTTATAACTTCTTATCAAGGAATGTAACAATATGTCTATTTTTGAGAAATTTGATTCTACTGAGATCCTAATGTTGTGTTGTAATGATTTTGTTTTTGATTTTCTATGGAAATTTTCTGACAATTTTTATTTTTTTATTTTTTTATTGGTTCTTCCCAAGAGAGATAAAGCTAATATAATGTTTGATTATGAGTGAAGGGCTTCTAATCTTTTGATCTAGATGCAAGACCTAAATTTGAAAGCTTGTTTACCTATTTCATAAATTTTAGATTTAAGTCACTAAGTTTGCCACGAATTTCAAGGGATATATAATTTTAATTTTTTTTAACATTATAGAAATAATTTAAATCTTAATGATATGATGTAAGAATTGACAATTGTAATGACATAAGATTATATTTATAGTATTAAGTTTAATGCCTTAGGATGAATTCAAAACTTTCATGGATAAATTTTGTAAATAAGGGTTATGTTAACTTGACACATACAATTTTAAAGTAGTAATGGGTTTTATATCAAAAAGTTGTTAGAAAAGAATCTTTAGTAAATTGAATGTAATTTCTAAATTACTAGGCCTTATCTGGAGAAAAAATAATTTGATTTTTCAAAATTTTGGATTTTAATGCAGTAAAACAAAAATTTCAAGGGAAAAAAAAAAGTAGGTGTATGTTTGACCACCTTAATAAAAAATAAAATGATAATATTTTTTAATATAATTATAGATAAAAATGTAGACTCATGTCCAAATCTGACACATATTTTTGGGTATTTTTATTACAAATAAATAATTAAATATGATTTTTCTACTATAACTTTTCCAAAATAAAAATATTTCCTATCAGACCACCTTAACTAATTGAAATTTTTTAAAACTAAAATTTATTTTTTCTTATACTACAGGAAGCATATAATGTGATGCAACTTTTGGATTTCAAAAATGTTATATTATTTGAAAGTTATAACTATTTTTAAATTATTATGTCAATTAGTAGTTTACAAACATCTTAATTAAAAATTAACTAATAAATAGTTATGAAACTCAAAATTTGACTACAATTGTATCAATGGAATCTTGAGAGTGTTATCAAAAAACTCTTTTTGTTTCATTGAATTTTGATGAAAAAAATTATCAAATGACTACTCGAAGTCTGAATGTCACTAAAACCTATCTCAAACATGTTTATTGAGTTGACCAAATAGGTTTGGTAAATATCAAGCCTAATTGGGTAACTGATACTAGATTGGGTACCCAAAAAGTGGTGGCCAAACTTTTTCCCAAAATTTCATAGCCTAAATTTTGGAGGGAACCAAAAATTTAGCAAGCGTGGACATCATAATTATTATATTGACTATTATTATTATATATGATGATGATTATTATAATTATCATTCTAATATAAAGTAACATATATAATAATTATTAATAAATATAATATAGTAATATATATGATTATTGTTATTATATAATCTATTAATATATTATTGTTATATTAAAATATATAGTATTATATTATTTTAAAATATAATATTGTCATGAAATGTGTCGAAAGGGGTTATAGGTTATCCTATGACCCCCTTCGACCCATTCAAACAAACCAAATAGGTCACTAGTGGTCCTAGGAACCCTCGAGACATATGTTGTCATGAAATGGATTAAAAGGGGTTGTAGGTTATCTGATGACCCCTTTCAATGCATTCAATCAAACCAAATAAGTCCCCAGGGGTCCTAGGATGCCTAAGGACATATGTTGTCATGAAATGCATCAAAAGGGACCATAGGTTATCTTATGACCCCTTTCGACCCATTCGATCAAACCAAATAGGTCCTTGTCATGAATTGCATCAAAATGGGTCATAAGATAACCTATGACCCCTTTCAGCCCATTCAAGCAAACCAAATAGGTCTCTAGGGGTCCTAGGACTGCTAAGCACATATGATGTCATGAAATGCATCAAAAGGGGTCATAGGTTAACTTATCATCCCTTTCAATCCATTTGAACAAACTAAATAGGTCTTGGTACATATGTTGTCATGAACTATGTTGAAAGGGGTCATAGGGTACCCTATGACCCGTTTTGACCCATTCAAACAAAGAAAATAGGTCCCTAAGGGACGAAGGACCCCTAAGGACATATGTTGTTATGAAATGTGTCGAAAGGGGTCATAGGTTATCCTCTAACCTCTTTCGACCCATTTGAACAAACCAAATAGGTCCCTAGGGGTCCTAGGAACACTAGGGAGATATGTTATCATAAAATGCATTGAAAGGGTCATAAATTATCCTAACACCCATTTTGACCCATTCGAACAAACCAAATAGGTCACTAGGGGTCCTAGAATCCTTGAGGATGTATGTTGTCATGAAATGCATCAAAATGGGTCATAGAATAACCTATGACCCCTATTGACCCATTCAAACAAACCAAATAGGTCCCTTGGGGTCCTAGGACTCCTAAGAACATATGTTGTCATGAAATGCATCAAAAGAGGTCATAACTTATCCTACGACCCCTTTCGATCGATTCGATGAAACCAAATAGGTTTGTACGGGTCCTATGTCATGATGAAATGCATGAAAAGGGATCATAGGTTATCTTATGACCCCTTTCGACCCATTCAAACAAATCAAATAGGTCCCTAGTAGTCCTAGGACCCCTAGGGACATATTTCATTATGAAATATGTGGAAAGGGGTCATAGGACACCTTTCGACACATTCGATCAAACCAAATACATATGTCAACATTAAATGCATTGAAAGGGGTCATAGGTTATCCTATGACAGCTTTTAACATATTCGAACAAACCAAATAAGTCACTAGGGGTCCTAGCTAGGGGTATTAGGATCCCTAGGGACATATATCATCATGAAATGAATTGAAAGGAGTCATATCTTATGACCCCTTTTGACTAATTCAAACAAACCAAATGTGTCCCTAGGGGTCCTAGGACACCAAAGGACATATGTTGTCATGAAATGTGTCAAAATGGGTCATAGGTTATCCTATGACACCTTTCAATCCATTCGATCAAATCAAATAGGTCCCTAAGGGTCCTAGGACCCCTAAGGACATATATTGTCATGAAATATGTTGAAAGGGTGATAGGTTATCCTATCACCCCTTTTGACCCATTTGAAGAAACCAAATAGGTCTCTAGGGATCCTGGGACCCTTAGGGACATATGTTGTCATGAAATACATCGAAAGGAGTCATAGGTTATGCTATGATCTCTTTCTTCCCATTTGATAAAACCAAATAGGTCCCTAGGGCTCCTAGGACTCCTAGAGACATATGTTGTCATAAAATGCATCAAAAAGGATCATAGGTTATCCTATGAACCCTTTTGACACATTTGATCAAACCAAATATGTCCCTAAGGGTCCTAGGACCCCTAGGGACATATACTATCATGAAATGCATTAAAAGGGGTCATAGGTTATCTTATAACCCGTTTCAATGCATTTGATAAAACCAAATAGGTCCCTGTGGGTCCTAGAACCCCTTGGGACATGGTATGTACTGAAATGTGTCAAAAAGAGATTATAGGATGTGCTATGACTACTTTCAATCCATTCAATCAAACCAAATAGGTCCCTATGGGTCCTAAGACCCCTAGGGACATATGTTGTCATAAAATGTGTCAAAAGGTGTCATGGGTTATCCTATGACCCCTTTCAACCCATTCGAAAAAAAAAATAGGTCACTAAGGATATTAGGACCCATAGTGACATATGCTGTCATAAAATGCATTGAAAGGGGTCATAGGTTATACTATGACCCCTTTCAAGCCATTCAAACAAACCAAATAGGTCACTAGGGGTCCTTGGAAACCTTGGGACATATGTTTTCATAAAATGAAGATAGAGATATAGATGGATAGGGAGATGTGTGTGGAGGAGAAGAGATTGAGAGATAAATTGTGAGGAGATAGGGATCATTAGAGATGAAATACAATTACAAAGAGAAAGGTGTGGATAGATTAAAAAATAAAGATAGTGATATACATACATACATACATACATATATAGATACCTAGATATATACATACATACATATATATCTATATATGTATGTATGTATGTATGTATGTATAGGGTATGTGCAAGATTATGTCCAACCAAACTATGGTCTTAAGTGGCAGTGAGAAACCAACAAATATGGGTTATGCTAATTTGACACATAATTTAAAAGTAGTTATAGGATATATATAAAAAGGTTGTAAGAAAAGAATCCTTAGAAAATTGAATCTAATTTCTAAACTACTAGGCCTTATCTAGAGAAAAAATTATTCAATTTGTGAAAATTTGGGATTTTAATGCAGTACTACAAAAATTTGAAGGCAAAAATAAAAAGTAGGCGTATGTCTGACCACCTTAATCAAAAATCAAATGATAATATTTTATTATATAATTATAGATAAAAAAGTAGACTCATTCCCATATGTGCGCATATTTTTGGGTATTTTTATTCCAAATAAATAACTAAACATGAATTTTCTACTATAATCTTTCTAGAATATAAAAACTTCAGGTTAGACTACTGTAACTAATAAAAAACTTTACAAAATTAAATTTATTTTTTCTTATACTAGGCGAAGCATAGAATGTAACACAACTTTTGGATTTCAAAAATGTTATACCGTTTGAATGTTATAGCTACTTTTGAATCAGTATGTTAATCAGTAGTTTACAGTCATCTTCATTCAAAGTTAATAGATAAATAGTTATTGAACTAAAAATTTGACATCTATATTAATGGAATCTTGAGAGTGTTAACCCAATGTAATATTAGGTACCTAAAAAGTGGCGGCCAAAATTTTTGCCAAAAATTCATTGCCCAAATTTTGGAGGGAAACCAAATTTGGGAAGTGTGGACATCATAATTATTATTGACTATTATTATTATATTAAAATATATAATATTATATTATTATTATTAAATATAATATTCTCATAAAATGCATCAATAGGGGTCACATGTTATCCTATGACCCCGTTCAACCCATTTGATGAAACCAAATAGGTCCCTAGGGGTCCTCAGACCCCTAAGGACATATGATGCCATCATGAAATGTGTCGAAAGGGGTCATAGGTTATCCTATGACCCCTTTTCAATGCATCTGATCAAACCAAATACATATGTCATCATGAAATGTGTTGAAAGGGGTCATAGGCTATCCTATGACCCTTTTCGACATATTCAAATAAACTAAATAGCTCCCTATGGGTTGTAGTACCCCTAGGGACATATGTTGTCATGAAATACATTGAAATGGGTCATAGATTATCCTATGACCCCTTTCAACCCATTCGATCAAACCAAATAGGTCCCTAGAGGTCTTAGAACTCCTAGGGATATATGTTGTCATGAAATGCATTAGATGGGGTCATAGGTTATGTTATGACCCCTTTCAACCGATTCAATCAAACCAAATAGGTCCTTATGTGTCCTAGGACCCCTAGGGACATATGTTGTCATGAAATGCATTGAAAGGGCTCACAGGTTATCCTATGACCTCTTTTGACCCATTTGAACAAACCAAATAGGTCCCTAGGGGTCCTAGGACCCCTAGTGACATATATTTTCATGAAATGTGTTGAAAGGGGTCATAGGTTATCTTATGACCATGTTCGACTCATTCCAACAAACCAAATAGGATATATGTTTTCATAAAATGTGTCAAAAGTGGTCATATGTTATCCTATGACCCCTTTTGACCCATTCAAACAAACCAAATAGGTCCCTAGGGGTCTTATGACCCCTATCAACATATGTCATCATGAAATGCGTCATGATGGATCATAGGCTATTCTATGACCCCTTTCGACCCACTCAATCAAACCAAATAGGTCCCTAGGGGTCCTAGGACCCTTAGCGCCATATGTCATCATGAAATGCATCAAGAGGGGTCATAGGTCATAGGTTAACCTATGACCCCTTTTGGATGCATTCAATCAAACAAAATACATATGTCATCATGAAATGCATTAAAAGGGGTCATAGGTTATCCTATGTCCCCTTTCAACACATTCGAAGAAACTAAATAGGTCCCTAGGGGTCTTAGGACCCCTAGGGACATATGTCATCATGAAATGTGTTTAAAAGGGTAATATATTATCCTATGACCCCTTTTTACCCATTTGAACAAACCAAATAGGTCCATAGGGGTACTGGGACCACTAGGTGCATATTTTATCATTAAATGCATCAAAAGGGGTCATATGTTATCCTATGACTGCTTTCTACCCATTCAATCATAAAAAATAGGTGCTTAGGACCCGTAGGGACATATGTTGTCATGCAATATGTCAAAATGGGTCATAGGTTACTCTATCACCCCTTTTGACCCATTTGAATAAACAAAATAGGTCCCTAGGGGTCCTAGGACCCTTACAGACATATGTTGTCATGAAATGCATCAAAAGGGGTCATAGGTTATCCTATGACGCCTTTCATTCTATTTGATCAAATCAAATAGGTCCCCTAGGGAAATATGTTATCATGAAATGCATTGAAAAGGGTCATAGTTTATTAAATGACCTATTTCAAGGCATTATATTAAACCAAAAAAGTCCCTAGGGGTCATAGGACCCCAAGGGACATATGTTGTCATGAAATGCATTGAAAGGTGTCATAGGGAAACCTATGACCCCTTTCAACCCATTGGATTGAACCAAATAGGTCCCTAGGTGTCCTAGGACCCCTAGAGATATATGTTTTCATGAAATGCATTGAAAGGGCTCATAGGTTATGCTATGACTCCTTTCAACCCATTCAATCAAACCAAATAGGTCCTTATGGGTCCTAAGATCCTTGGGGACATATGTTGTCATGAAATGTGTCAAAAGGGGTTATAGGTTATCCTATGACCCCTTTTGACCCATTCGAATAGACCAAATTGGTCCTTAGGGTTCCTACGACCCCTAGTGACATATGTTCTCATGAAATGCATTGTAAGGGGTGATAGGTTATCATATGACCCCTTTTGACCCATTCAAACAAACCAAATAGGACATATGTTTTCATAAAATGCATCAAAAAGGGGTCATAGTTTATCCTATGATACCTTTCGACCCATTCAAATAGACCAAATAGATCCCTAGGGGTCTTAGGAACCCTAAGGACATATGTTGTCATGAGATCCATAGATTGGGGTCCCTCTCAATGCATTTGATCAAACCAAATATGTTCCTAGGGGTTCTAGGACCGCTAGGGACATATGTTATTATGAAATGCATCAAAAGGGGTCATGGGTTATCCTATGACCCTTTTCAACCCATTCGAAGAAACCAGATAGGTCCCTATGGGTCCTAGGGACATATGTGGTCATGAAATGCATTGAAAGGGGTCATAGGTTATTCTATACCCCCTTTCAATCCATTTGATCAAACCAAATAGGTTCCCTAGGGATATATGTTGTCATGAAATGCATTGAAAGGTGTAATAGGTTATCTTATGAGCCATTTCAACACATTTGATTAAATCAAATAGTTGCATAGGACCCCAAGGGACATAATTATAATATGTGACTATATATTAAATAAAATAATAATCATAATATATAACTATATAATAATAATATGTATTACTATATTATATTTATTAATAATAATAATCAGATATATTACTATATAATATTTAGTAAAATACTAATATATAATAATATATAATTTTCTTCACATTGCCCACACTTGCCAAATTTTGATTTCCCTCCAAAATTTGGGCATCCATATCGGGTACCCAATATAGTATCAGGTATTCAATCTTGGATTAGATATCCGATGTGGGATTGTGTACCTGAAATATTGGCATACTTTTTCAATAATATTATGTCACTGCAGACCCAACAATCACATTTTTTGGGGTCCATTTTCATGAATTTGAAGAAAAATGATTTATTGGGGCCGATATGATCGAAAAAGTTGCTATAATGTATGATTCAGTGTTTGATATTGTTGTTTCAATGTAGAGAAGTAGTCATCAAAAGGCTAAACTTAAAAGAAAGGTATTGAATGAAGACAATGCAACATATAAGGAAAGGAACAAGGTAAATCACCAAAGGAAGAGACAAGGTATGTTAAATGTGAACCAAGATGATGATGTATTAATCGAAGGTGAAATCATAGAGTCAGATAATGAATATGTATATAGTTAGGGAATGAAAATGTATCAATTGATAATGATAATGTTGGGATTGAAAATCTAGAGAATGAAAGTTTGGAGAATGAAAATTTGCTAGTTCATAATGTAAATTGCATGATTGACCATGTTGAAAATGAAAATGCACACGAATGTTACATATCTTCTAATTATAATGCTAACATTTTATGCACTTATTAAAGATGCAAAAGATGAGACCTATGCTTTCCAAATTGAAGATTCATATCAATAAAAAATTGGAAAGAAATGCCACTATTGTGAAGAATCTTTTTAGTGCTCTCAATAGCATTGGTAAAAATAGCAAGGAGAAGGATAAGAGAGCTACTCAAAGGGTTATTACAACCTCTTTGGTAAGTCATCATTTGAGAAAGGGTAGATATATGAGACAAACTTGTATTGACTTGAACCTAAATTATACTACTTTGAGAAGAGAACTTAGTAGATGAGAGAGAATTGAAAATCCTCTTTAAAATGAAAGATGGGCTTTTGGTGGGAGAAATTACATAGTTTTGGAACTTTAGCTCAAGAGTATCACCCAATGCTAAAGACATGTTGAAGTTGAGAATTGGTATCAAAGACCGCACACCATGTCCTAAACATTATCTAGAGGTAAGTCAAGTTGTTCAAAGAATTTAGAGAGAGTAATCCAAGATTGCATATATCACAAAGGTCTTTTGGTTCTTTGAAGCCATTTTATTGTGTGCCACTTAAAATTTGAAATACATGTTTTTGCAAATATCATGTGCACCATAAACTATTATGCTCCACCCATTCTACTTTTCATATTAAAGAAATGGTTGAGAATTGTAGTGCTAGTGGGCTTCCAAAATCATCAAGAGACTTGATAGATCAATTTTATGTCATAGAGTTGATGGTTGGTTCTTTTATAGAAATGCTTGACTAAATAAGAAGTGTTCAGAATGTGGTGGCTTATCCAAGTTTGACACATGTTTCCATGAGGGGTGTGCACAAGATATTGTAAGGATAATGGTACAAAAAATGGTATATGAAATGATGAAATACACATTGAAGAGTGGGGGTGAAGGCTGTAGATGTGAATTGGTTGCAAAAGAAATTAGTGTGGCTAGTTTTATTTCAAATTTCAAGATAAATCTTTTCTACAAGTATGTAAGGCATAGTCACAAGTCTCACTAGCTAGATCAACCATTTAAAATGTGTAAGGAGACTTTTATCATTGGTACTATTATATAAGTTGTTGATTTTGTAGAGAACTACACATTGCAACCTCAAAATGAGACATAATCTCAACATTACAACTCCATTCAGATTTTTATTTTTGTCCACATAAGATATAAACATGCTCCTAATAGTGTGGATGATAATTGAAAGATATTAGAGTACCATTTTTAGATGAGTGATGATAAATATCACTCTCATGAGTTTTTGCAACATTGTTTGAAGAATTATTTTGATTTCTTATAGGAGCATGACATTTTTGTGGTTAGACATATCATTTCATTAGATAATTCCATAGGTCAATTCAAGAATTCTTGGGTGTTCTATGGCACTAGTACATTTGACCTCATTTTTCAAAAAATATTGGTCAAAATTTCAACCCAAGTTGGTCAAAATGTCGACCAACTAGTTCGTCAAAAATTTTCTCATCAAAATTTTAACCAACTCACTAGTTGGTCAAAATTTCAACCAAACCGTTGGTCAAAATCTTTGAAAAGACTAGGCACAATTTCTACCAGGCATTGGTCAAAATCTTGACCAATGCTTGGTAGAAAACTTTTAGGCATTTGTCAAAATTTCAACCAATGGTTGGTAGAAAACTTCTAGGTGTCAGTTGAAATTTTGACCAATGCTTGGTAGAAAACTACCAGGCATTGGTCAAAATTTTAAGCAATGCTTGGTGGAAAACTACCAGGTGTTGGTCAAAATTTTGACCAATGCTTGGTAGAAAACTACCAGGCACTGGTCAAAATTTTGACCAATGCTTGGTGGAAAATTGCCAGGCATTGATTGAAATTGGTCAAAAAAAATTTTGTGACATTCTATAAAATAGTTCACATGCCTTGCCTATGATTTGACATTTTTCATGCATCCTACACTCTCTCATCATGATGATGGATTACAGAGAGTACTGAAACGTTGATGCTAAAAAACACACACAATCAAACCCAAAACAAACTTTCATTAAAAATGGATTGTGGAAAGATGATATTATTAATTTTGCATGCATGTCTACTAGGACAGTCACAACTTAAACACACACACACACACACACACACACACACACACACACATATATATATATGGACATGCATGCAAAATTAACAATATAAGATTTCCACAATCCATTTGTAATGCAAGTTGATTTTGGATTTGATTGTGTGTCCTTTTTAGGATCATCATTTTAGATCACTCTCTATAATCCATCATCAGCCGGCTGAGAGAGTGCAAGATGCATGCAAAATGTCAAATCATAGGTAAGGCATGTGAACTGTTTTATAGAATGCCTCAAAGAAGCTAAGAATATTGAAATACTTACAAGGGTGTGAGGCACTTCATATTTTTTGATCACACAATATTGTATGAAACTTCATATTTTGCTAGGTATGAAACTTGTATCTATACAATATAAATTGGAACCACAAATAAGGTCAATACAAGACAACTAAAGAATTTAAAAATAATGTATAGGTTGTACAACACAAACTCTGAAAGTCATCTTCCCATGTAAAAACTTAGATACTTGAGGACTGCAAAATATATGATCATTTGATATGGAACTAGATTTTTAACAAAGTAAGAAAGAAGAAATTGTAAAAATAGTAGTAATGACCAAATCTCAATTTCTATTCATAATTTAGCCCACATTTCTTTATATAGGGTAAGGCCTGAACAATTATGTAGTGCCATGATAGTAGTCATATATCATCTGTCAATGCTAGAAGGAATGTCATAGTTCCCACCAAATGAATATGTCCACAAGCGACAACTGAAACCCCAGATTCTTATCCAATAGTAGTACATTCCCTTGTGCAACAGTCATGGTTAGCAAATAATCAATGCTTTGAACATGATTTGATAGATACCATCCTTGGCATGTACACTTTTGACATAATGATGTAATTAGTTAATAAATCACTAATTACATCATGATCAAACACTATGGAATCAAAACTACTATACTAAAGCATGGGTGGAAGTAGACTGAAAGGACTTCAACATTGTTGTGATGGCTTTGAAATGGCCAACATAATCCCTACCAATTATAAAGATACAAGGATGCACCTGAAGTTATTTTACATGTTGTTTAGTTGGGCCAAATATAAGTGCAAAGACTCCTCATCCATGAAGGGGTCTAAATTTGCTAGAGCACATTTCAATAGTCCAATATCTTAAGAGAAGGAAAAAATGGAAAATTTTAAGCCCATCAAAATATTTTTCCACAACTGGCACCATAGGGAAAAATATTGTAGTTTTGCTTCTTTATGTTTTAGAAAAGATCAAAGACCCCCACTACTTGAATGGTGCAGTCATACAATATAAGTAGTTGCAATCTGGCAAGTCCTGTTGCCCAAAATTGGTGAAGTTCCCATTCACAGGCACCCCAAGAAGGCCAAACACAAAGACCAATTGATATTTCTTCAAGACATAGCATATAAATACCATTCTACCAATGCCTTTGATTCTGAGGACCTTGTTGTTGTGCCTGATGTTGCTATGCCTACTAGTTCAATGGATGAGCATACTGAGTAAATGGCTATGACTATAGATTAAGTGGCCCCTAAAAATATAGGAAAAGATTATGATCATCCTAAGCTTCCAAATTTTTTTGTTTATGCAGTATCAGTCAAAGTTAACAAATAGAGAATGCTAACTAACATTTGAAATCAATGGCTTCTTAGTTCTTACCTATGAATGAAGTGGTCTAGCCAAGCCAAAGTGAGACTATGATGTCTCATCTTGTGTACGGTCATTAAAACCTACCTACATAAAGAGGCCCTGGGACCCATGTGGCATGTAGTCCTGTACAAATTATGTAAAAACTAGGACTTGCCAACATTGAGTTTTACATATTTGAAACTCAATGAACATTTGAAATCATTGAGTTGCTTAAAGCAAAAAATGCATGCAAACTAAATTAATATTTTGAGATATAGCAAGTAGTAGATTGTATGAACATAAAGAATCATTATACAACGAATAACCTAAGGCTTGATCAAGGAGTTGCAAATATCAAAGTACATAAAGGAGCTAACAATGGAACCATGAATAATCGTGATATATATCAAACAACATCATAAGCCCAAAAAAAAATAGACATGCTACAAGAACCTCTAGGTAGCCAAGGCATAAATCACTTATAAGAAAACCATTGAATTCTTTCTTGAATGTGTAAAAGCCAGGGTAGGTACAAAGCTATACTTAGAACAAAATTCACAAAACATAGGTACTAGGTTTAAAAAATTAAAGGTTCAAAACCACCAAGTTTGATCAATTCAATGTTCAAAAACCATAATTACCTAGTCCAAAAAATTGATTTGTTCAGGAGATCCATAAAAATTGGAAATCCAGAACCCAAGAAAGAATTCACTAAAATTTGTATAGGAATTGAAAAGCCAAGGATGAATTGGACAAATTTTCCTGGTACAAAAAATTTGGATCAAGTTGAATTTGATTTAAAACTAACCAGATCTGGTAACTACGTAAGAAAGTCCACCATCTGACACTTTTGCATGAAAAGTCAATCAAAATCAAAGACAACATGAATACAACACACTTCACACTAGAACATATACCATTATCCAATTACCTATTAAATAGGCATCTCAACCTAAAGAAAGTGGGGATAATAAAATAGAGCAATCATGCAAAAAATTGGAAGCCTATCATGCAACTGCCTATATAATTTTCAATTTCACTGCCATAAAATATTAGATGCCTACAACCAAAGAATATATTCCTTTCTACTGACATGAACATCCCATAATATGATTTAATTTTGAAAAATCCAAGAGATAGGGAAAACACAAAAAATATGCACTAGCTTCAAAATGTCTCGCTTGACTACCTCAACATATGAAAAAAGATTGCCAAAAATATGTCAAAACATGTTATATCTGTTATATAAGAAAACAATAGTTTGTGAACATTCTTAATAAAACAATGAGTGAACATTCTTAAGCAAACAATGAGCGACCATTCTCCTTGGGGCATCCTATTGAAAGCTACAAAAGGTAGTCAGCAGATACAAAAAGGTCAGAGATGTATATCCAATCAAAATCATATATCCTATCAAAATCTATATTTGTAGATCAATATAGTTTGCACATAACAAATAATCAGATATGTAAATCCAACAAAAATCTAAATCTATAGATCAAGTTAATGACTTGCCTGAGAAATGAAGTCATTTCCAGTATTTGATACTGAGTAGCCACTTTGGGAATTCTAATTCAAAACATCTCTAGGGAAGGCACCTTGCATGTTTTGGCTGACATACTCAACACCATATCCACTTGGGATGCCTATGTAAAAACTTATACAGTAAGAATGCAATTCAAAACGAATATTCAATTAAAGTCTGTAAGTTCACACAATAATTCCAAACTAAAATCTAAGAACCATTACATGATTATTAGAGTCAGCTACATTGTAAGCCACATGAGAGCCTTCACTCTTGAAATCTTCCCCAAGAAAATCCTAGACAGAAGGTTTTTACTTCAAATTTATGATTTTCAATTTGACAATATACAACACAAAAAATCTATCTACTTTTTTTTGTTACAAATCACTTGTTGACATCATTAATTTAAGCCATGATACATATTCTCAAAGAGTACTTGAGACATTTCCCTAAAAGAAAATCCATCTCATAGGCTTTGAATCAATCCTTGATTAGGCAACTACCATAACACATTAATACAAACTCTAGTTAAATGTTCAAAAATAATTTCATATAGCTTTCTACAACTATTAGTATTTCCTACCTATCAAACAAAAGGCAACAAATATACATGATTACCTGAGTCATAAGCTAGTTTGAGATAGTGGACCTCCAACTGAAGTCTGGCTTGCTAGATTTTCAAGACCAACAAAGTTGAAACTAAATCCCATCCCTCCAATTGGTTGACATGAACCTTGATGTGGTAAATGCTACCCAATGGGACCACCAACACTTCCACATCCTACAAAAAATCCTCTATTACCTATTTGTGGCCCTTGAGGAATACCTATTGCTCCATGGACTCCACCTCATGAAGGAATTGCATAAGGTTGACCAAGTGGTGCTCCAGGGTATGGTGGAATAGGAACCTATGGAAAAGAAAAGCCAACTAGGTGCACCCCAAAATTGTGATTGCCATTAGGTAACTGTCCAAATGGCATGAATGAAAACCCTGCATAGCATATGCACATAGTTAGATATAAAGATTGAAACATTTAAAAATTTATATATTTAACAGGAACGGATAAATGATTAGATCCTTATAAAAGGCTAGAAATCACTTATTTAACAACCTACATCTATCTTTAAAATGTTACCTCTTGAACGAACATTCCTTTTATCATTCACTACCCTAGCATTGAAGTTGTCAGAAACATTAGTTGGCCCACCCCGAAGGAAAATTATTTGGTCATTATAAACCTATTGTTAATGATAAGGAGATCAGAAGCAAGATTAGTGTATTATAATAGATAATGGTGCTTCTGAGTTGAACTATCATATTAGCATACCGCACAATCAAAGCACACATATATGAGGGATCATTAATTTTATTTGTTGATATCTATCGGCATTTCTTTAGATAGATTTATTTAAGATATCTATACTAGTTTTTAGTATTTCCACATTCAAACAATTTCCTCTTACTAGCCATGCCTATCTCATGCCCATGCTATTTCTCTCTTCCTTTTTTCATCTTCTCCATAAAATCTCAATGATTTCTCTATTGTTTGGTTTTCAACATTCTCTTTCCATTACTTCTATGATTATCAGTGAAAGTTGACTTTCTTAATTCTAGGAACAAGGCAATTGGTATACTCACTAGGAAATTAGGAACATGTACATATAATGATAGGGTATGTAGAATGTCTTCATGTAGATATACTTGTGAATCTTAAGTTCACATGCTCATATTTTAGGCATTAATAATTCATATCTTTATAGCATTAAAAGTCAATCAACTCCCTGGACACAGACAAGGGGAATGGGCATGAATCATCTATAATTTCTCTACTTCTATTAAGTCATTGACCTTGGGTGTTAAGAGAGCTTTAATGAGGAGTAGTTTCTTCCTCTTAGCATTGAATAGCCTTTCTCCATTTGTCCATACACTTCTGTAATGAATATCTTTATATCTTAAGCAGGCCCTACTACTATCATGGACAGTCATGTTAAATAGGGTCTTTTGTGAGTGATGATATTTATATGTGAAATTTTTTTCTAGCTTAAATCTTTAGCTTTGGCCTTGATCTATTTTTTATTTCCCTGATATTTCCCCATCTCTTGTCTACTTGTATACTAGTTGTTCTTGGATGAAATGGTTGGAGTTTACCTCCTAGTATTGGTATACCAACAATTATAATGCTAGTGACATCTTTAGTTGGCTTCTAATCTATGGAATGAATGAACTTGCTATCTTTTCCTTCTTTTTCCTTCCATACAATCTTAAGAAACTGAACTAAGGCTTGAGGAGCTGTAGTAGGTTGGGTTACCTTAGTGGTCCAATGTTTTTTAAATTTTTGGTAGAAAGAGTTAATTCTAAATACACATGGATGTATAGTGACGTTATAATGAAAAACAATTAGATCTAAGGAAAACTTCTACTATAAATTGTATCATATAATCAGATTCATCATTAGCAAGTCAAAACACTTGTGTGCTAGATATATAAATATGATTTGTTGCATAATTTTTAAAATTTAAAATTTAAGATCTATGAAGGCTCATTTCAAGATTCAGCTATATGCAAGTATTTATTCTATCTACTCAAAATTTATATGTGTGTATGATAACATGCAGATCATGGAAGATTTGGATTTTGTCAACCAAGTAAAAGAGCAGGTCAAAGAAGATTTGGATTTTGTAAACCATTTAAAAGATGAATTTGGTATATTCCTAATCTGTAAATGGATCTAGACTAATTGCAGTATTGAATGCTTAATTAAAAACACAACTCAGCAGAAGTCTTAATACATTTATACATAAATGAAATTATGCATCAAAACTAAGGTGAGAAACAAAATTGAGAGAGAAGAAGATAAGAAGGTGCAAATAGAGTTTGATTACAAAGTTTGCCACAAACGTGACTACATCTTCGAGTCCGCTCCAATAGAGTGAGACCGATCTGTTTATTCTCCAAAATCAATTACAAATGCACCAAGTCCATTCTTTCGAGCACTTCGACAGCAACAAAACTTTGATGTACAAGAATGGCTCAAAAATCTCCTTACAAGACCTCTCTATTCTTTCAAAACTTTACCAGAAACCAATTTCTCTACAAGTCTCCTTCTAGAATTACAATAATTCTCCAACTTTGATTGCCTTCAAAATGACATCCTACCCCCCTTTTTATACAAAATAACTTACCTAAATTGGCTCAAAAACAATTAATCCATAATTAGACATTTTAACCATAAGACACTATGAATAACCCCTTTGCCATTTTTATATTTTGGCATTACATTCATATTTGGAGTTTAGCTATTAATAAAATAACAAATAAGCCCTATTTAAAGAGTAGGTTGTTTGTTTGTTTCAAACTCAAATAAAATTATGCCCCATATTTAACAAAAGGCAACACATGGTGCAATGGTCACAGATGTTTTACACCCACGGTAGAGTCAGAGGTTCAGCCCTCGTCAGCATTTTTGTAACTCCTTTGGCGGCATTCATGGTTGAAATAGAAAGCTTGTTACATAATTATTGACTATTATACGTGGCCTAATGGCCACCGGCCACGAGATTTGAAGTGGGAGGTTGAGGTTTCAAAACTCATTGAAGACCTGTGTTTATTATTATTTTTTTAAATTGCCACCATGACATCATGATGATGTCATCAGAATTCAAAAATGATATTTTTGACCTCCAAAATTCAAATTCCCATAACTTTCACATATGAAGTCCGTTTTTGACAAAACCAACACTGTTGGAAAGCTCTCGACGAGATATTCATTTTAAAATCCATTGTTGACCACTTTTGAGATGGTCTAATTTTGCCCCTTATCTAGCCCTTTGGTCTACCTATTGACCAAAACTTTGACTGAGTGTAACTTCTACATCTGGACTCTATTTTTGTCCATTCAAGTTGTGTTGAAATCAGGATGCCGAGGTCTTGCTAATGGTGCAAATTATAGAGAGAAATAAGACACTTCAATTTTCACTGAAAATATCCACTGGATCAATTCCAAAATATTCCAAAGCCATTACTGCCCAATAATAACCTGGATGGTCAAATTGGTAAGATTGAAGGGACCCTTTTCCAAAAAATGTTTATTCCACTAATTTCACTTGGAAATGCAACATCATTAGGTTTAGCAAATGCAACTCCCTCTGAAGACAAGTCTAATCGATTTGTATTAAAAATTCCAAGCTCATGTATTCTAGATCAATTTAGAAGCGCTACAAGCTTAGTTGTAAAGAATAGGAGCTTGCCTTCTTGTACCATGGCCTTCCCTTCAATGGGAAGTGATGGTGCTTCTACTAGGAGTGTAAACCACCCATCTCCATTTCAGCAAAATAATCCTCTAAACAATCTTCTAGCTCACATTGCCAATAAAATGGTAGTGTAAGTAATGCAGTTATATTTCCATCTTCTTCTAGGGTTTATCCTTTAAAAAGCTAGATACCAACAAGCATTGTTATGCTTGATAGGAAATAGACATTAAACATGGGGTCTAACTCCATATTTACGGATCAGTCACAGTATCAAGAAAAGATGACATTGGATTTTCATGATGAGTGTATCTTGAATTTCATATCTAGTGCTAAATCAATTAATGCTAAAAGGTTTGGCCAAGACAGTTTTGAAGGAACCCAACAAAATGATAGGCTACAAGAAACTCTAGTAGATGTACAACCCTCAGTTCCATTATTTCAAGATAATGTTGGACAGTCTAGATAGTCTTCATTAGCAGCAAGGTTTCTTGCATGTAATATCAACAAGACAAAAAAGGAGCCAACTGCAATGCCAATGGTTAAGGTAGATACAAAAAAAACCAATTACACCTCTTCTTTATTATCTTTAGTCAACATGGGGATAACCATCTCTAATAAGAGGGAATCCTCTAATGTACAATGGACTAACACAACTAGGTGTCATAACACAAAAAATGCTTTAGAATTTAAACAATGATCTTATAACTTCTATCAAGCATCAAAATGTTTCAGTATCAAATATAGTTGGATTGGATCATTTATCTTGGTAAAAAGAGGTTATGGATAAGAACATTTTTGAGCATTTTTCAGAGAATGGTATTCATGGAATGAACCCTGTCAAAGAAATTTGAAAAAGTGCTATGTCTAACTTCAGTAACTATTTTGCTATTTTATCTAATTTTGATAATCTAGATGTTATAGAATTTGGTAGCTCTAATAACAATAGGTTTTTGCCTTCTAAAGGGAAAAATAAAACTATGAATGATGTTTTATGCACTCCATCAAGTGGTGAAATACTTGAGCCACTGAGACCCACTTTTAAGGTACCAGAGAATAGCATTTGGGATGACATATTATTTTACAGAAGCATATCTAGTGCAAATCTGGGAAGCAAAGATTTTGGAGTTTCTCCTTGTTCAGATTATCATTCCAAGGAGGAGGTAAATAAAAAAATTTATTTATCCATAATAACAATAACTGAATGGTGGTTTTTTGCCTATGACAAAGTTTGAAGATCCTTTAGATGTTGTAGTTGCAAATAGATGCTTGCGCACTAACTAGGGGTTGGATGAGAATATATCCTATAAAACTACATTTTCAAACATTGCAAATTTGACCCCTGTATATTATTCCTTTGCTAATTCTAACAATTTCTCTATAGTGCAGGTGAGTGCATCTGAGAAGGAATAGTCTATGGCTGTAGAAATTTGCAAGCCTAGAGAAAGCCTAGATTTAAGAGACAATACAAATCAAACCCTTTCTTCTATGTTCCATGCGGAAATGGGGATAAAAATGTTTGCAAGTGAGTCCTCAACAAATTCAATGCCAAAATCTCTAGTGAGTGAGGCTCATTGTAAAAACCATGGGTTTGCATAGACAAAAAGACCCATGTAGCCTATAAAAATTAATAGGAAGCAAGCCAAGCCTGGCAAGAGTTCTAGGCTGAGGCCAAAGGATAGGCAACAGATCCAAGATCATCTTAAGGAACTACGAGATATTATTCCAAATGGAGAAAAGGTAGCTTCCTATAATTTGTACCTCATTTTTTGTTTCTTTAGATCATAGTTGTTATGATAGATTTTGAAGTTAAAAAAGTGTCTGGTCTCAAAAGAGCAGAACTAAAAATTAAGGGCCTCTACTCACAGCAACTTTTTCAACACTTCAGTGCAATATTGATACCTTAATTCAACATACCATAAAGCACATGTACTTCCTACAGAGTGTGACAAAGTATGCAGATAAACTCAAGTTGGTTGGGAAATCAAAGGTATGGTTCCTTTTGTATGATACATTCCCTTTTTATTACAATCATAGCATTTCTTTTAGGATGTTTTGACTTTTTCTTTGATAGACTCCATGGCAAGTGGGAGGCTGTCAGATGGAACCTAAGATGCCAAATGGGATAAAATGGATGTAAGAAGTCCTAAATAATGGAATAAGGTCAATTTTGATTATAGGTAAAGTGGTAGGAGTCTAGGGATTTACATTTCAGAAGTTTACAAATTTGAAATTCAAATTCCTAATAGTTAGGTATTGGAGGGTGTAAACAAATATGTTGTTTTTCGAATTGTAGTAATTAGAACCAACTAGAATTGGCCGAGGAAGGTTAGAATAGGGTCTATAAATCCTCTAAAATGTGTTTGATGTAAGAGAGAGATAGATATCTAAAAGTTGTATAGGAGATACAAAGTGAAGTCAATAATAAACAATTTTCTTGAAAATTTAAGTTTGTCTCATGATTTATTGAAAATGCATTAAAAATGCATATTAGTCTTTTGGAATTTGATTCTATAAGAATTTTTAACATTAGAGTTTTGGATCACACACAGTGATCCATTTTCTATTCTCTTGCACTCTCCTTCATCTTGATGATGGATCACTATGTGTGATACAAAACTTTGATGTTAAAAAATCCTATAGTCATTTTTCTATTCTCTTGCACTCTCCTTCATCCTAATGAATAATCATTGTGTGAGATCTGAAACATGGATGTTAAAAATTATTAAAGTCAAATTCTAGAAGATTGATATGCACTTTCAATGTAATCAAATAATAAAAAAGAAAACATCTTTACTAGATTGAGAAGTGTTTCTATTTATTGTACAAATTTTAAGCAATAGAATCCTTGCCTGAAATGAAAGTAAAACAAACATAAGCAACATTGGACCCAACATCTAAGGAAAATTTTTCACAATCATCTTTTAATCACCATCAAAACTAGAGTGAGTTAATCAATGGAAACATCTTTTACCTTCTTTGGCTTCTGAAACTATACATTCCTCTGCTTCAGATTCTTTAGTGGCCCTTCTACTAAGCATTTGTATTCCTATAAAGAAACATAAATGACATCATATAACTTTAGTAACTTGTATATACATCACATAAATATGCAATACAGACCATGATTTCATATCATAGAGAATAAGCATTACCTTATAATGAGAGAGTAAACCATTCCAAATTGGTTGTTTGCTTAAAACCTTTGGATTCCCTGAAAAAACAATACCATAGTGAGCTCATGTAAGTGCAACATTTAGCTTGATAAACAACAAGCTAATACACAGACAAAAAATTGAAACATAAATCAAAATTCTTAATCAAGGTCTTGAGCTATGATGCTCTCCATAGAGTACCCAGTACTTGGGTATATGGGTATGCATCATAGGGGTGTGGGTATGCATACCCATGCAACCTTGGTTCAAGATATCTGAGGACTGGCAATACTATTTTCTATTGAGTTAATAATTTTATGGAGTCCTTATTTTTCTTTTCTTTTCTTTATAAATTTTCTACAAGGTTTAAGTAAATATTAATATTTGTGAATACCTCATGTTTCTTAGTGTTGTCTTACATTAATTTTATTATTATAGTAGTAGCAAGTGTTTTGTTCCTTGACATTTCATCCTACTTGATGATGTTGGTCCATTCCATGCATAATTTGCAAGATCAAAGGAACATCTTAAGGGAGGTGTCTCTTGGATATACTATTGATGAATACTATATTGGCTATGCACTAGTTAAATCAAATTAGTTTTTCTCAATCTTGTATTTGGATCAATCCAAATCTTTTCTTTTTAGTACTATTTTACTTTGCTTGTCCTTCACTTTTTGATCCCTCAACTTGCTACATCGACATCTATGATTACATTTCTTAAGTTGGGTGGCTATACTCATTATTTCAAGAACTTGTAAACTAGATTATACTCTATAAAAAAATTCCTCAAATGTTTTCTCATAATTTGTCAAACATTGTAACTAGGGGAAATTAATGTGGTTGCTCGAAATGAACAAAAAATTAATTTTAGGCTATTTGGAGAGTTTTAGTAATAATATTTACCAATTGGCTATAATGTTCTTTTTATGTACACATATTTTCCATTGAAAATAAAGTTGCTCAAATTTTCACAAAAAATATTTCTTTCCTTTAGGAAATTGCAATTTTTTATATTCCATCATATTAAACCTGGAACTAGAAACATAATTCTACATTATGACCAAATACTGTAATGTAAAACTTTGATATTAAAAAGATTCACTAGGATTTTTGAACTCCCTATGAATTTTTGAAAATTATCCCTAGCACTAGTGATTGAGTTTTTTAACAAGCATTAAAACTTGAGTTTTTCATAGTTTAACATAATATAATGAATCTGGATATATTTTTGTAATTTTTTAGGCCTCCAGTGTTTATATGAATTTGACCATAGAATACAACTACCATGTTAACTTCCATGCTACTCCAAATTTGAAAGATACTACAGGGTTTCAAAAGTAAGTGTGCCATGCAATGTACTTAATCAGCTCCCATAGTTGTTGATGATACTTGTCTCTAAGGATTACTTTAGATGAAAATAAGAATTGCATCTATTTTTCATTCAGATCAGAATTGAATGCTATGTTCAGCACTTCTTATTAAAAAATGTCAGGGCAACTTTTGAGTATTCAAGGTTGTGGTTGTGACAATTTTATTTTCATTCTCCTTTCAAGTATGCTATGACTAGCCAGTTAACTCAAAAGAGTGATGTATATAGTTTTGGGGTGGTGCTACTTGAGCTTTTGACAAGAAGAAAACCAGTGGACTATACAATTCCTAGGGGACAACAAAGCCTTGTTACTAGGGCTAGTGTTATATTTTGGTTCCAAGTCTCCTCTTGAATGGGAAAAATAATAATCAAAACTTTTCTTAAGCAAGAATTCATATTTTGGAGAAGATATATTTCATCTTTTCTTCTTTCATTTACAAAAATTACAAAACACTATCAATGGTGATACATTGAAATGATTCTGCAGATAATGTATTCAGAAGTTTCTCTTCCCTGTTGTAGTAAATCATTAACATACTTAATTCATCATATTGATGGCTTGTTGAGTATAGATAATGGTTCCATTGTGTGCAATTTTATTTCACTTTTATGCAGTTGGGGATAACGATATATAATATATTCTATGCCTTTTCCATGAATACAAGCAACTCCAAGGTTGAGTGAAGACAAAGTAAAGTACACCTACATCTTCTATAGAATGGGACAAAAGATATACTAAACAAGCACAACAATATTTCAAAAAGATTATTTCTTACACACATCTTAAGAAGTCATGATGTAGTTTTTTATTATAAAAATTGTGGTTTCTATATAGTTTGGTTGGGAACACTTTGAAACACCATAAATAGATGATGAATGGAATGATATGAAAGAAGTTTCTTGAGAAAATAATTCAAATGATTTTGAACTAAAAGAAAACAACTTGGAACCTTATAGGAAAGTTTGATGAGGTAAGGAATTTGAATAAAGATTCCAAGACAAATGATAAAACAATAGATTCTTGTAGTGGTTGGGATGGAAATTTCAGCAATAAGAAGTTTCTTGGATCATAGACAATAATGATGGAGGTGTTATTGATACTTGGTTTCTCACTTTAGCGATCATAATGAAAATGGTATTTTAGATTGATGTAGTAATTACAAGGTGGAAAAGGCAAATATGTGTGTAAAAGTTGAGGCCATTTTTAAACAAGATAATATTGTACAGGAATCATGTGGCATGAGAATAAATAGAAACAAGGTTTCATATGGTGCATATCTTAAAGATTACTGTTTAGATATTATAAAATGTAATGAAGACTATGTTGGTGTCATGTTTTGAAGGTCATATCTATTTTCAGCTTGTAAAGAGAGCAACAAAATCTATGTAAATGCATCTGAGACTATCAATTTCGTTAGTTCAAGAAGAAATAGAAGCAATATGTGCAAATGTGGATGGGAGATGCTACATAGAAAACAATCAAAAGAATATGCTTTAGATCTTATATTGATCTTCTTTGAAATAAAGGAAAGATCTCATCAAACATATGTCGAACAAGAGCAAATGGTAAAGCTTGGGAAGCATAGTTTGAGAAATTAATCAAATAATCAGAGGACAAATAATCATAATAGAGCCTCAACTAGCAAAGGGAAAAATAGGTGAAATAAGAAATACCTAGATCTAGCTTGATGGCTACCTAAAGTTGTTGTAATGAAAGGGAAGATGAAGTCCTATATCAAGTCATTTCAAGCAGTAGTAAAACGCATAAAATATCTTATTGGAAAATTATTATCTTTAATGGAGCCATGACTAATAGAAGATCACATATTCAAAGATCTATGTACTAAATTCATCAGAAGAACATATACCCAAATATATAAAATGAAAATAAAAACTATTTTGCATTGAGGATTTTGTTATCTACAGAAAAAACTATGAACTCCAGCCGTAAGGAAATGTATGGAAGAAGTACATATGGTGATCTTCAATAGCAATTTTTTGCAGCTGTAGTAGAGATGTTACAAAGTAAAATCCAATTGAAGTTGCAGTCATTAGAAGATGAAGCCTAAACCTCTATAAGGAGATGTATGACATCTAGAGATGTAAAGTTGAAAGGAAAATATACAATGATTTTGTGCTTTCACTATGTCCAATTTGGGTTTTAAAACCTAGAATGTATTTTAAAAAAAGACTTTGATACAAGAAAGGGAAAAGAAGATGAGAGCCCACATTTTCCAAAAGAATCTTGACCACTCCTAAATTATCCACATAAAAAATGGTGACAAACAAATAAGGAAAAGCACCATATGTGTTTTTCTTAAAAAAATGACAAAAGTTTTATACATTTGAAACCAAAATGTGGGTGGTGTTGGACCCATGTCAGATTAAAACTAGAATAGAAATTGCTATGGGTCATCAGACAACATTTACCAGCCTGTATATTGAAGCACCACTAGCAATAATGGGGTTTCATTGGTTGATGACCTTGGAGAGCTAATATCCCTTTGCTAATCTTGTTATAGCCATAACAAAGTCTAGATCCACATTCAACACCAGCCCTACCCTCTGCAAAAACCATGGGAAAATTCACAGAAAACCCAAATGAACCCGTGCATGTGAAAGAAATAAAGTCAAAAATGTTTCTTTTTTTTTAGATGTATAAGCCCCATGTTGGTTGAAATTTTAACCACCACCCCTATGTTGGTCGAAATGTCAACCAACACGGGGCTTACATGTAAAATAAAGAAATTTTTGCCTTAACTTTCCAACCAACCTAAACTTATTTAGTTGATGGTCAAAAATTTTGGTAGAAAAATGAGGTTAAATGTAGTAGTAGGATTAGATAACTAATATTACTAAGTTTCCATCCATCCCATATGATGATTATTAGGAGAATCTTCCAATAGAATTCAAAGGTTTTCTTTCAATGTCTATCCTTCTATAAGGGACTTAGTAAATTTGGACAAGGTCCTTTCTAGGTTCAAGTATTTTCACAAAGAAGAACAAGAGAAAAATGTGGTCATTGATGGGGGATTCCAGATACTTCTACACTATGAAAACAATATTAACTATTTAAGTTATTACAAGCTCAACACAGTAACCACAAGTACACTCAGCTAGTTTGCTAAAGTCTTGATTCCCAATTAATGGGTTGCATTAAATGCAAGCATCCCACAATTCCTCTTAATATTAGCATTAGTAATGATTTGTTGTATTGAAATCATAGATTGGTGAAATCAATGGCAAGAGCTATTTATTAATGATTTTTTAACTGAAATCATGTATCATTGAAACCCATGGTAAAAGTATTCAAGTTACTAGATGAAGCTTATTCTGTGAGCCCATATATTTGAGTTGCAAAGTTTTTCCACACAATCTTCCTCCATCATCATATATTGACCATATCAACTTTACACCAAAGGCTTGGTTGGCTTGGTTCATTGTTGTATAATGGATAAAATTTAAATCCCAACACCAATAGTGCATTCTTTCCCAACCAATCAAGTTTAGTATATAGCTATAATATTTATATCAATTGTGCCTGACATTTTAAGTGTGACATCATAAATGTTAGATTGATAAGAAAGATTAAATTAATGGATTCTTCTTGTTGTTATTTTCTTTCAACATTCTTTTGCCCAAAAACAATCATTCTCTCTATTTTGAACTTTTGAGGCAGTAACACTATCTTGACATGTTCATGTTATCATTGCTATTCTAACTTCAGCACTATTTTTTTTCATAATACCATTGTCTTTTGATATATTGCAGTGACTCAGAATGTTAGCACTGCCTCTTGATACATTGAAAGACTTTTTCTTGTAATAGTCACTATACCATTATTCTTTGATGTTTAAATAAAAATTCCTTGTCCATCCCTATTTAATATTTTTTTAAAAAAATGCAAGCTCCTTAGCACTTAAAGATCCCACCAAAGCACTAGAAAATAAAAGGTAAAAAAACCCAATTATATGTTTCTAAAACAACTTACCAAAATACTATAGAATCAAAGTCTCCTATTCAATAACAAGGTAAAACTAAAATAAAAAAGTGGGCTCCTCAACACTTCAAGAAATTAAATGAAAAAGAAAAACCCTTTCTAATGGGCTTCTAAAACTACTTACCAAAAAACTACAAAATCAAAGAAACCAAAATAGCACCCATCCATGTAAATGCTTGGCCTTAACAAATGGACTGTCCTTAACCTCAACTTAATGTATAACATTTCCTTTGGCACAAAGTATAAGAGCATCCATTAATGTTCTTTTGTAGAGCCTCTACCACATTCTTTCCACAATGTCTCCTCAAAATTGTTAGAGATAGAATGGAGATTACAAAATTCACAATCTGATTGAAATATTCAAATACTCCAATTTATATCAATAACCTCAAATCTACTCTAAATCATTACAGGCTCCTCTAATACTTAAAAACCCCAACAAGGAATTGCAAAATCAAAGCATAGAAGAATATAAATCTCATGCAAGATTCTAGAATGACCTAGAAATGTAGTACAAAACCAAAACAAAATAGAAATAATCAAAATGACATGCATAATTGTAAATCTTATAGAGCCTCTGTGACATTCGATGAGATCACACAAGAGCCTGAACCCAAATACAAGTTGTATCTATTGAACACAATGGAGGTTGATAATATAGGTGCCCTATCTTAGAGTTAGAAACCACGCCTAGCAAAGTAAAAACCACACCCACCACAAAGCTCTGTGAACTTCAACTTGCCAGAGTAAAAACCATGCCCAAATCGCCAGAGTAAAACCATGCCCAAATTGCCAGAGTAAAAGCACCGTTCTCACCTTTGCAACATCATTCCACCTTCCAGCAACTACATAGATGTTTGAGAGAATAACATAATTGCCAGCATTATTTGGATCAAACTCTAGGAGCCATTCCAACACCAATTCACCCAACTCAATATTGCCATGAGCTTGACACACAAAAATTAGTGATCCTAAAACATAAGCATTAGGTTCAACCAAGAAGATTAACCATGCAAGTATAATGTTCCACCCTGGGAGGAATGCAATAATCCCCACTCATCAAATTAAAATATTGCCAACCTACACCAAGCAAACCTACATTATTGTAGATAAATAAGACTCCTATGAAGGTGATATAATCAGGTTTCAACTCTATAATTTGTTGCGATTCAAAAAAAAGTGCAAGGTGAGCTTCACCCTACCCATGCATTGCATACCCTACAATCATTATATTTCATGACACAAAATCTCTATTATACATTCTATCAAACACATTGTCTATAGTCCTTATACTCTCCCATTTTTCATACATACCAAGAAAAGCATTACTTAAATTTCCATAGCCCTCAAGTCCATTCCTTATAACATAATCATGGATCTCTCTACCATATTGTAGAGCTGCCAAATCTACACAAGCTAGACGAACACTCATAATAGATGCCCAACTCAATTGGACTCTCACATCCTATATTCGTGATAAAATTTGTAGGGCTTCACTGGTGCATCCATTATGAGCATATCCTGCAATTATTGCATTCAATGAGAAAACATCTCATGTGGATATTTTGTCAAACATGTTACATGCATCATCAACACTACCACAATTACTATACATATCCACAAGAGTAGCAACAATATAAACATCAAACTCCAAATCATTCCCAATTACATCAAAATGAATCTCTCTACCTCCACTCAAATTCAATGAACCAACACATGCTTTGAGTACAAATGGGTATGTAAAATTATTTGGTTTTTCACCCTCCTCTTGCATTTTATGGTATAGGGAAAGGGATTCCTTTTCTAATCTATTCCACACATATCCTCTTATGATGGCATTCCAAGCAAAAATACTGGGTTTCCATATTTTATCAAAGACTTGGCATACATCACCTAGGCTTCCACAAGTAGCACACATTATGAGTAATTTGACTTGTAGACATGCATTTTGGTGATAACCATTGAATATAAGCATGTGAGCATGGACTCTCTTTCCTTGTGCAATTTCTTTCAATTGGATACATGCATTTAAGAGTGAAGAATATGTAGTAAAGTCTAGATGAATGCATTGATATTCTATTGTATGTAAAATGTGTAGAGCTTCGTGCAATCAACCTTCCCTAGAGAGGATGGTTATGGCACAATTTTGGCATTTAGATTTAGATTTTTCATTTTGATTCAAAGAGGGGAATGATGGATTTGAAGTAGTTAGTTTGAGTTTGTTGATGGCATTGAAATATGCCATTCATGAATACATCCAATCCATCATGACAATAAATTTTGTTGGCATTGTTGTTTCTACAAATAAATAAACAATTCAAATTTATCTAGTTTAATGTGGATAGTTCCTTTTTAGTTGTGTAAGAGAACTTTTCCCTTTATAGTCTCATGTGTTTTAAAATATTCTTGGCATTTCACCATTTACAATAAGAAAGACACCTTGACATTGGTAGAAAATCCTAATTACCAAGCGTATTATACAACATTATCATTTTAGGAGGCCTATTCCCCTGTGTTGGTTGAAATTTTGACCAACATAGGAAGATATTGTTAATCTATGCCCATGTTGGCCAAAATTTTGACCAACACAGACATAGGTTTTAGAAAAAAGACTCTTTTCCCTCTAAAATTTGACAAGATAAATTAATGGTCAAAATTTTTGGTCAAAAATTGAGGCCTAATTTACTAGTGTGGGTTGTATAAAGTGCACATAGAGAGGGGGTGCCTCATATTTAGATTTTTTTTAAGTTTGGCCATGGGAGAGGGAAACATGATGGAGCAGGGGCATGTGTGAAGAGAGCTCTAGTTAAGGAGCAGTTGAAGATTTTAGGAGTAGAGCTTCTTGATGCTTGTAGCATTGTTGATTAGTGTAGTTCAACATTATCATAGGGGGACTCTTGATTTAGTAGTATGCATGTTCTTTTAGTTGGTTGAGGAAGGGTCCATAGGTGATAGATAAGATTATGCTATAGTTAGAGACTCATCAAAAATACATTCATTTCAAAGTTCTAATTCTAGTGCATGGACCATTTGGACATGATAGCTTGCTTGCTTTTGTCCTAGTTAGTTTTCAATGTGATTGGAATCATTGTGAGTTGAGTGAGTGGGTGGACACATGGGCTCCACATTATCTTACTCCATTGTCTATCGTACCCTCTATCAAAAATGATGACATGGAAAGTTCACTTGAGCATAACCATCTATCAGATCTTCTTCAGCTAGGGAATATCTTTCAATTGATTGCACCATAGGGAAATGATAATAAATTAGATTATTAGTTAGAACATTGTGTAAGAGGTAAACAAAAGCTTGCACAATTGATCACAGATGATGATTGATTCACATATCCTACTAGTTTAGTTGTTGTTGTTGGAATATAACTATTGATATACAAGCTTAGGAGGAATGAAATTCCTACATTCAAAGACTATTAGAAGCACACAAAAATTCTCTTATATTCACATCCTATTATAGAAACAAATGTGTGGTTGTTGAAGCATCGAGGAAGACCAAAATTAAAAGAACTTTTTACTATTACTAATGTTGATCATGAAGCCCTATTAAAGACCCCAAAATAGAGAGAAGACCCTACAAGAACACTTGATTAAGTATATTCGTTTCTTATGTTCTTTTGTTCATAATGATCTAGTGAACCAATGATTATATTGTTTAATATAATAAGTTACTAAAAAAATTTATGATATTGGAATATAGGTACATCATGAAGAGTAGCCATGCATGAAGATAAAAAAACTAAATAAGGAGCACAATGGAGAAAAATCTATATTCTATTTTTAACACTATGATTTTTGATAGTTGTGTATTGATATAATAATGATGAAACACTTGAGATATTAAAAATGTAAACTTTTTAATTTAATTTAAGAAACAAAGATGGTTTTACTTAATGCAATTTATGTGGAAGGACCTAAAAAATTATGATTTTAATATATACTAACACCAAACTTGCACTATGCCCAATGCCAACAACTTGAGAGAGGTAAAAAATAATTTTTTTTCTTAATAATAACCCTAGTGACACCCTTTTTCTTGCCACATAGAGCCTCCATCATTCACGGCCACCCTATATCGAAGAGTCTTTAAGGTGCTCTAAGTGTGTTTTAAGGCCAATCTTCCAAGGGTCATAACTCAAAGCTCATAGGGGCTATTAATGTAATGTCAAATTATATAGGATGTTCATGTTGAGGCCTACAATAACCTATCTCATTTTTGAGAGATCCTAATTTTTTTGGATTAAGAATAATGATCTCGCTCGATGCCAAAACTTGTAGCACGTGCCTCAGTTCATAGGTGCATCACTACGTAACTTTGAAACCATTGATCTTGGCATCAAATTATCAGGACCAATAGATTTGGATGGGTAGGTTAACCCTATTAATACCCTTGTTCCAACCATGGAGAGCCTTCATTGTTTGTAGCCACCCCATACCGAAGAGTCTCCAAGGTGCTCTAAGAGCATTTCGAGGTTGATCTTTTGAGGGTCCTAACTCAAAGCTCCTGGGGGCTATCAATGAAAGATCAAATGCTACATGATGATAATGCTAAGGCCTACAATAACCTATCTTATTTTTGAGAGATCACATTTTATTTGGATTTAGCACATCAATCTTGCTTGATGTCAAAACTCGTAGTGTGCCTCAATTCATAGGTGCATCACTACATAACTTTGAAACTACTAATCTTAGCATCAAATCATTAGTTCCATTAGCTCTAAATGGGTAGTTGAACCCTAGTAACACCCTTTTTTTTATTATGGAGAGCATCCATCATTCATAGCCACCCTGTACTGAAGAGTCTCCAAGGTGCTTTTAAGTGTGTTTTGAGGTCGATCTTCTAAGAATTATAACTCAGAGCTCTTGTGGACTATCGATGAAACATAGAATACTAAATGAAGTTAATTTCAAGGCCTACAATAAGCTATCTCATTTTTGAGAGATCACATTCCTTTTGGATTCGGCACAATGATCTTGCTCGATGCCAAAACTTGCAGTGTGCCTCAGTTCATAGGTGCATCATTGTGTAACTTTGAAATCATTGATCTTGGCATCAAATCATTAGTTTCATTAGCTTAGGATGGGTGGGTGAACCCTAGTGACGCCCTTGTTCTAACTATGAAGAGGCTCCATCATTTGTGGCCACCTTGTACTAAAGAGTCTCCAAAGTGCTCTAAGTGTGTTTTGAGGTCGATCGTTCGAGGGTTGTAACACAGAGCTCATGGGGACTATCAATAAAAAATCAAATGCTATAGGATGTTCATGATGAGGTGTACAATAATCTATCTCATTTTTCAGAGATCACATTTCATTTGGATTCGACACAATCATCTCACTTGATGCCAAAAATTGCAGCGTGCCTTAGTTCATAGTTGCATCACTGCCTAACTTTAAAAATTTTGATCTTGGCATCAAATCATTAGCACCATTAGCTCTAGATGGTGGGTGAACCCTAGTGAAACCCTTATTCCAGTTGTGGAGAGCCTTCATCATTTGTGACCACCCTACACCGAAGAGTCTCTAAGGTGCTTTAAGTGTGTCTCGAGGTTGATCTTCCGAGGGTTGTAATTTGGAGTTCATGAGGGCTATTGATGAAACATAGAATGATACAATGTGGTCATGCCAAGGCCTACAATAACCTATCTCCTTTTGAAGAGATCACATTTCATTTGGATCCAACACAACGATCTTGCTCAAAGCCAAAACTTTCAGTGTGCCTCAATTCATAGGTGCATCATTGCATAACTTTGAAATTATTGATCTTGGCATTGAATTGACAGTGTCATTAGATTTGGATGGGTGGGTGAATCCTAGTAACACTCTTTTTGTGGCTGCGGAGAGCCTCCATTATTTGAGGCCACCTTGTACTGAAGATTCTTCAAGGTGCTTTAAGTACATTTTGAGGTCAATCTTTTGAGGGTCGTAACTCAAATCTCATGGGGGATATCATTGAAATTTTGAATTCTATAAGATGTTCATGTTGAGGCCTACAATAACCTATCTCATTTTTGATAGATCACATTCTATTTGGATTTAGCACAATGATCTTGCTCAATGTCAAAACTCATAGTGTGCCTTAGTTCATAGGTGCATCACTTCATAACTTTGAAACTACTGATCTTGGCATCGAATCATCAGTGCCTTTAGCTCTAGATGGGTAGTTGAACCCTGGTGACACTCTTGTTCTAGTCATGGAGAGCCTCCATCATTCGCGGCCACCCTATACTGAAGAGTCTCCAAGGTGTTCTAAGTGTGTTTTGAGGTCAATCTTTCGAGGGTCGTAACTTAGAGCTTGTGAGGGCTATTGATGAAATGTTAAATGATAAAAAATAGTCATGTCGAGGCCTACGGTAACCTATCTCTTTTTTTAGAGATCATATTCCATTTGGATTTGGCACAATGCTCTTGCTCGATACCAAAACTCATAGTGTACCTCAGTTCATAGGTGCATCATTATGTAACTTTGGAACTGCTAATCTTGGCATCAAATTGTCAGCACCATTAACTCTAGATGGGCATGTGACCCTTAGTGATACAATTGTTCCTATTATGGAGAGCCTCCTTAGTTTGTAGTGACCCTATACTAAAGAGTCTCCAAGGTGCTCTAATTGCATTTCGAGGTTGATCTTCCAAGGTTTGTGACTCAAAGATCATGGGAGCTATTGATAAAATGTTGAATGATACAAGACGGTCATGCTAAGGCATACAATAACCTAGCTCATTTTTGAGAGATCACATTCTGTTTGGATTTGGCTTAGCGATCTTGCTTGATGCCAAAACTTGCAGTGTGCCTTAGTTCATAGGTGCATCACTGTGTAACTTTGAAATTGCCTATCTTGGAATCAAATTTTTAGTGCCATTAGCTCTAGATGGGAAGGTGAACCCTAGTGACACTATTCCTCTAGCCGCAGAGAGCCTACATCATTCAAGGCCACCCTATATCGAAGAGTCTCCAAGGTGCTCTAAGTGTTTTTTGAGGTCAATCTTCCAAGGGTTGTAACTTGGAGCTCATCATGGCTATTAATGAAATTTCAAATGCTATAGGATGATCATGCCAAGGTCTATAATAACTTATCTCATTTTCAAGAGATCACATTCCATTTGGATTTGGCACAATCCTCTCGCTCAATGCCAAAACTTGTAGTGTGCCTCAGTTTATAGGTGCATCGCTATGTAACTTTGAAATCACTAATATGGGCATCAAACTGTTAATGTAATTAGCTCCATATGGGTGGGTGAACCCTAGTGACACTCTTCTTCTAGCCACAGAGAGCCTCCATCATATGCGGCCACCCTGTACTAAAGATTATCCAAGGTGCTCTAAGTGTGTTTGGGCAAGTGAACCATAGTGACATCTTAAGAGATTGCGGAGATCATTTGAAATTAAATAGTGTATTAAAATTTTATAATTAAGGTTGGTAAAATGTTATTCAACAATAATTACATTTGAATCAAATATAACAAACATGATTAATGATATTCCATAAACATGAACAATACACATGATCCACAATAAATTGAACAATACTATACTAAATTAATATGTATATCATTATGTACGTAAATGAAAAAATCATATCAAAATACATACATCCATAGACAAATTACACAAATACATATCAAAGTTCATGTATCCATAGGAAAATTATGCAAATATATATCAAAATACATAGATCCATATACAAAATGTGGTTGATCATTACATCAAAATGTGTCTAATATCAATGTTTCTGTATACAATGTGGCACATGCTATCTCAAAATATCTCATGATGCATCCTATGACAACTATATTTTCCTATGCTCCTAGTGGATAATCAAAATGCAACCTCTTTGTTGCACTAGGTAGATTGGATGCCTCCTACATAAACAAAAAAGGAAAACCCAAAGTTAAGCTACTAAATTTAAATGATTATATGTATCTAACATTGAATTACTCAAATGCATAATGATCCTTTTTTTAATGAAGATTTATAATATTAAAATTTCATCATAAATACCTCTCTCATCAACCTCTTGTGTTGGTTAGGAGTCCTCTCATATATCCTTGGTAATCATTGAACCTTGTTGATTGTCACTTGTATTTGTTCAAGTATGTTTGTCAGATGAATCTACAACTTAATCTATAATATTATAATTCATAGCATACTAAATGTATAATATATAATCAAGAATTAAAACTAAAACCTACCTCTATCAACTCCTCCTCAGGATATAATGGCTGCATCAGCAAAGATATAAAACTCTAGCATCTAGCCTCCTGCGCACTAGGTGTTTCCTATGAGTTACAAAATACTAGTTGTTAATATCATAGAAATTAGTTTTGAATTTATTTATGAAAATAAGGAAAATAAAAAATAAATAATACTTATACATATGATGGGGCTCTCACTATGAATGGAAATGCCAAAGGGTCTGCGATGTCGAATCTGCCTAGAATTATCACCAGTAGTCATGCCTTGTACAATAAAGAATGCAATTAGATTTCATTACCACAAACATTCTACAAGAATGCATCAATATTTAATCACTTTAAAAGAACCTAATTACCTTTCCCTTTTCAATAGGTTGTGCCTCAGCTCTTACATTCTACCCCCACTAACAGGATACCTGCAAGGGAAAAGAAAGATTAGAAACCATATATGTTCCAATATCAAATAGAAAAATAATGAGGGCACAACATAATGTACTGTAGATGTCTGAAGGCCAAATGAAATAGCTAAGAGAATCACATTATCAACCTATCTGAGCTCCTCCTTAGTCATCAACTAAACATGAATGAAGATCACAACCATGTATAAGTTAGTAGGGGTTAAAATTACTCTATTATAAAGATTAACTTTAAATTGTATATGTCATTAAAAAAAAAATGTATACACATACTAACACAGAAGGATTACATGCCCCTCCTCTCTGACCTAAGGGTGTGTAGACTCTATACACACATCTAGTATATCCTCCTCAAATACAAATTGATACTCAAAAAGATCACCTATGAGACCCAAACAAATATTCTTTCATGTTATGCAAGTATGGGATAGACAAACATGTGATGAGGTCACCAATGATGAACTCACGCCACCATCATCAACACATGCAGGCAATAATGAATTAGCCTAGGATATCAATACAATACTCAATCTATGGATGACTCTAATAGCCTGAGAACTAACATCTACAATGATATCTAGATGTTGCACTAGAGGAAGGGGGGAGATATTAGTATGGGGGACAAAAGTGATAGCTTTCTTCTACTAGGAAAAGGGTTTATTCTGAGGAGCTCCTCCTCCTATAGCCATGTTGGTCCTCATCCTCCAATAGTTCACCTTGAGGTGCAACACAAATTTGGCATACAAGTTTTTAATGAAATAGAATGGTACCTCTAAATTTTTGTTTGGAGGGATGTCAAAAACCATCCACCAACTATCCCAAAAGCTTACATGCATAGCCTCATTTGTGCACCATTTAATTGATAATTTTGGCTTTGAGCAGTTTACTAGTTTACCAGTTTTTGGGTCTACAAAAAGGCTAACTATATCATCTTTAGTTATATTTAGGGCCGCAATCTCATCATAGTCCAATCCATCATCAAACATGGCATGCATTTTATCATGCCAGTGAAGAGCAACATTGGGTTCATCGGTAAGTGTTTCAATATTATTTGCTATGGTGTTTAACATGGATAACATGGGGGCCAATATGGGTATATTGTTTTATGTGGTTCACAAAACCCTCAGTTTAGCAAGATTTTCAATTATCAAATCTTCAATTCAAGGAGGCTTTTGAGGGGGTAGGGGATCATTTGGTATATGAAATCAGTGAGTAGATACCCAAAAAGGCTTGGCCCAAAATTTTTAGCCTTGGTGTCAGGATGGGTAGGAAAATGTCAAAGTAGATTTTGAAACACTTTTAGATGTTTTCAAACTCCACTTTTTTTACTTTGCCAATTTTTGGCACACCATGATCCTATACATACCCTACATGTGTGTGTGTGTGTGTGTATGTATATATATGTGTGTGTGTGTGTGTGTGTGTGTGTGTGTGTGTATACATGTACATATTATATATACATATATATACATATATATACATATGTATATATATGTATATATATGTGTGTACATGTATATATACATACATATATACACATATACACACACACACATACATATACATACACACACACACACATATATATATATATACATATATGTATATGTGTGTGTGTGTATATATGTAGAGAGAGAGAGAGAGAGAGAGAGAGAGAGAGATGACTTTTCTTCCCTCTGTGGCATTTGTATTGTACACTAAGGTGCAATTGCTAATATAATTTTGTCTTAAGTTTGCATGAGTGTGGACATCAAAAATACAAAATGCTACTTTACATATTTTCTTTAATTAACTTCAGTGATTAGTCATTACATTAATTAACATTATATTTTGTATGCTTCCCCACATTTAAGAGTGACTAACACTAAAAAGTTGTAAATAAACCTACAATAATTAAATACAAACTATACCATTAAATAAACTACATTGAAATTGTAAGCATGTATAAGCTTCTCTTTCAGATTCGTTTTCCTATCAGCTCCATACACTTTTAAATTGTCATGAAAACATTATTAAAAAACTAACGTTGGTTTGAGGCTAATCCAAAACACTGCTAGTTGGTGTAAGATTATGTTGGAAAATATTTGAAGTATACCTTATCCTCCCAAGAAATATTTAATAATGACTTTCTTGTTGGATCTAGAATCTGTTCCAATATGACTATCCAAGAATGGAAATTTTATTAAGTTATCTATTAATGTCCACAATCAAAATATAATGAGTGCTATGGGGGAGCTCCAAACTATCATTGAGAGAATTCAAATCCATGCCTTCCCTAGACATGACAACATTGATTAGGGATTGAATACCTTAGGTGAATTTATTGTTAAATCAGCCTATTACACTATTATTTTCTCTTAGGTTAGTACGGAGGCATGGAAAAATGTTAGGCATACTTATATCCTTTTGAAGATTGACTTCTTATGGTGGACTATGCTTTATGGTAATATTCTCACTATTGACAATCTTAAAACAAGAGGGTTCCAACTTGTCAAGTAATGTGTTCTACATAAAAAAAGAGAAAAACATTTGTGAGCTCCTCATTCACTGTTCTAATGCTAAAGTGGTCTAGATGAGAATTATGGACATGTTTAGGCTTGTTTGGCTTTTCAAGTATGATCTCTAGCAATTTATATATAATTGGAGTTTGCCCATTTCACCACCCTACCTCATGATCCTATGGAAAGTTATCCCTCCTTATGTCCACTAGTAGCTTTCGAAAGAAATGAACAACCATATCTTTAGAGATAAAGACTATCCCTATTGTCAGTGTTCACATTGCAGTGAATCTAATCAAGGAGTATTATCCTAATTGGAGTTGGAAAATCCCTCTAGTTCCTCCCTCTAGTGGGGATTAGGTTGTGGTTGATAATTGGGGAATTATCCCCCTTGTCTCTAGGTTTGATAATTCTAAAAATATGGCTAGAAAGCTTGTTAAATGGAAATCCCCCACTCTCCTCCTGGTTCAAACCTAACTTTGATGGGTTGATCCATGATGGTGTTGTGGTGGTTGGGGAATCATAGGGAATGACCAAGGTAATCTTGTGTTGGCCTATGTAGGGAGATGTGGGATCTATAGTAATGTGGCAAAAGCCATGTGTCTATTCTCGGGGATTAAAAATGCTATCTCTATAGGGTTGGCTCAGCTAGTCATGGAAGGTGACTTAGAGCTCATCACTGAAGTTGTTGGGGGTCACACAAATGTTAGTTGGAGGTTGGTGAATATTATCAACATATCTATCATGAGGGGAACCAAGTGGCAAATGCTCTTGTGGTGTACGGTCATGGCAATATCGACATGCAACTTTGGAGAAATGTGGCATGATTATTAGAAGTTATCCAAAATATAATAAGTACTAAATATTTTATTTAATGGATTTAAAACACCTCTCACACACATAGCAGCATGGTAGGGGCTTATTTGGGATGGCTAGCTTTTGGGTAGGTGAAAAGTACATTTTAAATTTGAATTTAGTTATTAATGTTATGATTGTCATATATTGTATTTTTTACTATCTTTATTTTTTGAAATGGTGCCCCAATCCCCAAGGATAGATTCAATGTGATTGTGTCAAAAAAGAAAGGATGGGCTCTCTTAATTACATTGGGATGCATATTTTTGAAGAAAGTTCACATTATTTCCCTTTATGGAGGTGTACTAGTAGGAGTTATTACTCCTTATTGATTGTTCTTGATGCTCATGCAATTGATACTTGTGATTTTGGCTTCTTTTTAAAGTTTTTAAGGAGTTATTTTCTTTGAGCAGAGGGCAATGAATTTATTTATCAAGGGTTTGGTGTTTTCAGCTACTGAAAGCAATGTTATGTTAGATTCCTTTGAGGAATTGGTTGTGGATTTAGGGGTAAGTGTTGATATGGGAATTAATTTGGTTAGTATTCTTGAAATGCATTGAAGGCCATGATGAAAATGATTCCATGTAGTTTGTTAACTCATGAAATGACCAACATGTTATTGTGAATCCAAGATTTCATTGAAAATTAATGAAGATGTCATTGCTAGAGCGAGTGGGCTCTCTCTAGGAGCTAGGAAATGGCACAAGTAGACTAGGAGTTAAGATAAAGCTAGTCTAAATAAGTTTTTTTGTCTAGATGAAGAACCATTTCAATCATGAGGTGGGTTTGAATGTCAAGCCCTTCCCCAACTATGGGATGAGGTATGTTATACTATCATGCATTACATAATGCTCGAAGGTTGTTTCCTTATTTTTTCTTACTACCATTTTCCCATCTTGAATCACTTTAGGAATAAGGACCTTACATCATTTCCCTTCCTTTTGTTGCAATCTATGGAAGAAAATACTTTGAAAGTCAAGAACAAAAAAAAGGAAGGTAAATCCTATATGGAGCTTCATCAAGCATTTATGCTCCACCTTTATAAATTCCATAGGGCTTTTTCTCCCCCTATAACCATTAATATCTAGGTCCTTCAACCCAATACATAGATTTCCATTTCTACTCCTTATATTTTGGCTAAGGTTGGCACCATTAGCTCGGACTCGACAAGAAATGGAAAAAGTTAAGAAACCCATCAAGAAGTACAAGAGGAAGGTGGGACTCTAGTACGTATATAGAGAATGATAAGGATGAAACTATGAGTAGAGGTCCTAAGATGGGTGATGAGTTTAGCCCTATGGATAGCCAAATGAGCCCATTGCCTACTAATGTTTCTGACACACTCAAAGGTGATACCCACACCACTCAAGCAAACGTTATTGGAGGTGTCCCTGGTGACCCTGATAGTATTATTTCCCCTGCCCATCAACGTGATAAATGCAACAACAAAATTAAAGGTGAAGAGAGTAAGCTAGAGGTGTCGCTGGGGTCTAGTACTCATCAGTATGCTAAGGAAAGTGTTGTTCTAGAGCAGACTATCAAGAAACTTATGATGTGACATGATAACTTTGACTAGAGTTTTGATGATGTGACCAATTTTACGGTCAAGGTGATGCACTCAATAGCCACCACCCTTCATTTCTTGCATGCTAAGAAGGATGTTCTTGCTACCTCTATTGGAGTTGATAATGTGAGATCCCTATACTAGTTATTGGCAAATGACTGGCTCCATGTGCTACTGGAGAAACCATATAAGGAGAAGAAAGAGAGCAAGCTCTCTTTGTTTCATTTTCTATATATTTTTGTTAAGTACTTTGCCCAATTGGGCTTTTGTTATAGTTTATAACTAGACACTCATTGTTTATGCTTATGATCATTACTATGATTATGTATATTTTTTATTTCCAGACAATTAGTCAGCCTACATGTTTTAGTAGTTTTAGAATGTAAGACACATCAACATGAGAGTTTTTGATATTAAGAAGGGGGTAAGATGAAGATGTGGTGTAAGTGACTTTCTATTATCTTTTCCAATTATTTTTGGACCAATGCCCATATTTGACTACTTATTAATCTTTACCGAGCTTAGAAAGAGAAATGTGCGTTGTAATAGGTCAGATTAGTGGTTTCCAAGAATGATCTATAGTGCTAAAATTGATTTCAAAGTCTCAAATGATCTTTCAAAAGAAGAGGGTATTCATCGATATGATTCTTAATACTAAATATCTAAACGCACATCGCATTCAACTTTTATTAATATATATTCATTTTATTATAGTCATTATAATAATATTTATGAACATTTCATTCAAGAGATCTTAAATTATATATGTGTGGCCCATATTAATTTCTTTCAAAAAAGTTACAAGGCAGCGACAGGCTGAAGGCCGAGACGGCCTTTTGCGATGATCACCATGAAATTGTCATCAAAAGAGCGACAAGTTGTCCTTTGAATGCAACAAGAGCCACGCGCACGGTAGCCGGTCAAATCCCTCCATCTCGTTTCCATCGATGTAACGTCGTATTCATCTCATTGGACATATCGGCCATCTATCTATAAAACCATAACAAATAAATCAGACAAGGAAGGCAGGCAGGAAAGGAAAAAAACGCCGGCAATTATATTCACAGTCACAAAGTAATAACAGCTTTTGGATGAAGGAGGTGCTACTGAAGAGTCCGAAACATTTCAGGCAGGGCTAAAAAGAGGAAGGAATGGAGTTTGCAGCGAGATGTTTCCGGCTCTGCAGCAGCGCTTCCGTCGTCAAATCTGAAGATGAAGAATATCTTCAAATAGGTCAAGTTAAATTCGTCACCTTTTACTTTTGTTTATATATCATTCTCTTTGCTTTCTTGCTGGTTATATTTTCTTCAATTGTGAGTATGAAAATTATGTAATCCTCGGAAACTTTACATAGGAAAGATTTACAGTCAGATTATTTATGTGAAAATAGAAAAACTTAGGTTCTATGTGTATTTAGTTTAACTTTGTCTTCAGTGGTAGTTAATTAACGTTGCTTGTATTTGGTTTAACTTTGTCTTCGGTTGTAGTTCATATTGTTCCATTTATTCTTATTAGAGATGGATGTATGTTGAATCACTACTCATGAAACATGGGCCAATGAGTTTGACTTAAAATCACACAAAATCCTGATAGCAATATCACAAGTTGCTTTTACCATCAAAATAATTAATTTATCTTTTACAAAGATCTAATAGAAGAGTAATATTTATGTATATTCTTTCCTTTCTTTTTGAAATGTTTCCATTCTTGATTGGACAAAATTCAAGAATTTAACATAATATAGAAATAGCTATTTAAATTTGTTGTTGCTTCTTTCATATACGGACTTCTATGTTATATTTGATACAATTTATAGGAAATAATATTATAATTTTAGTTTTCTAATCTTTTTATTATATATTCAATCTTTTACTAATAGTATTTTAGTATTAAAATTTTGGAATACTTTTATATGTGAAGTTTCTTGAAGAGTGCCAAGTAAATAGTATTAATGATAAAGAAAATAAATTTGGCAAGGTAAAGATTTATATAAATCCAAAAGCATTGGTTTTGATAAGAGTTTTTCTTGGTAGAGATGTATATCCACATATTCAAAGATGCACATTTGCTTCACATGCCATTCAAATATTTAAAAAGCCATTTGATTTTCATTTCCAATTAGAGTTTATTCTCTTATAGTTGAAACTATTTAATTTTCTCTTACAAGTGGTATCAAAGCTATGGTTTTATTATTGCAACCCTAGATTGAATCCATGGAAATGCATGAGAGGATAAAAGAAAAAACAAGATATATGATTTTTTTATTGTAGATCTAAGAGTTTTGGGTTTTTTGTTATGATGGAATATTGGTAGATTTTGGGCATGTGAAACTGTTAGACAAAAGAGTATTTTGGATGTTTCATTTAAATGAGAGTTTTAGGGGTAGCTTGCAGAAATGACGTCTTGGGTAAAAATAGACCACACAATTGGATTTGAGTCAACATTTTCATAAATTTTGATATATAATATACTCTATTTTGGCCACATTTAGAGGAAATGAAAGAGTTTTTTAGTTTCAGCCCATGATGGCCATTAAAATTAATCCCATCAGAATTTTCGTCACAAAAAAAATTGTAATGAAAATAATAAAAAAATTGTCTTAGTAAAAAAACCAATACTTTCTCTCTGTATTAGATTTCAGACTTCTTACATGCATTGGAAAGATAATTTAGATCACTACAACTTGGTGTAGTTTTGGTTCTATGATTTTGACATTTTGTTATGTTTTAAGAGCCCAAAAGTTAGATATTATTTATTTTGAGCACAAATTAGGGCATAACATGGGCATACAAAGTCAAATTTTGGACTTTGAGTACTCAATGGAAAGTTCTTGAAATGATCTATACATTAGTTCAAATTTGGTGTAGGTTTGGCATGGTTTATTTGGTGATATATTAATCTAAATAGTTTATGGTATATATTGACTATGGTAACATTGTGAGTTTATGACATTGTATGTTTGGAGATATACGATTTGATCTTAGTACATATATTCAGTTCATATTTTAGATTGGTCTCATGATGATATGGTTATCAATGTTCAGCTTGAATATGTATGATGACTTATTGGGTCTATAAGTTGTGCAATTTTGTAAGTGGTCCATAGTTATAGGTTGAATTTATGGCTTGGATATGGGTTTTCTTTGCCTATTAATTTTTCATTATTGATGCATGTTCATATTGGTGGCTTGGATTTGGGTTGTTTATGCCCTAAGTCACATAATTTGGTGATTTTTTCTTCATGTACAAGGGATGAGATGTTACCAGATACAATCATGGTGGAGAATTGTGGTTGACTATCTTTTGCTAACAGGTCAGACACATTGAGAGACAAATGCTCGATTCATGGATGTGATCATGGTGCCATGAATTTTGGCATGACATGATTGGATATACAGGTGCAAATTTGATGTTCATTAGTTTTGGATTTCCAATTAGGTTATGGTGGTATATCTTCTTGGTTGAGGATCATGGTTATTTGGTTTCTTTAGAAGAGTTCATGATGTGCATTTTGAGGTCTTTTATGGTTTGATGCCTTGGTCGATTCTCATGGTTAGAGGATGGGTATTTTCATCATGATGTCATGGATAGCTTGGATACACGATTTAGTGGGAGCTTGTGACAGTGATGAGGTGACTACGTGGGATTAGCTCCTGGTTTGATTTGTATCTTCTTGGGTTTGGAGATTTTGCTTTTCACTTGGTACTGACACTTTGGTTGTGTGAGTGTAGACCTAGAGGATCTTCATGTAGAAGATGAATTTTATGATGCCATGGGTGATTCGATATCATAGTTGAGTCAGAGTTATTGGCATTGATATGTGTATTGAGTGTTTACAGATGTTGGAGGTTTGTCTTAGATCCATTTATTATAGAAATGTCTTTGACATTTGCATGGTGCACTTGTTATCGTCATAGTGTGTGAAGATGGTTAGATCTTGACAACTCATGGGGTTCTTGGTTATCTTCATGGTGTGTGGAGGTGCTTCTTCATGGTATGTGGAAATAGTTTTCTTCATGGTGTGTGGAGATGGTTGCATCTTGAGGACTCATGGGGTTCTTGGTAAAGGTGTGGTTTATGTTTTCATTTGACATGTTATCCTTGGTGTGAGGATGGTTTCATTTTTATGTCATGGTATACTCTTGATGTACATTTAGAGTTTTGACATGTTAGAGCATGTTGATATGGAGCATGTTATCTCTTTGGTTGAGATGGTTTAGATTATGTTGTCATGTTTCTATTCTTGATGCCATGGTTGAAACTTTGATATTGATCTTGGTTGAATTTCTTGGTATTGAGTACATAGATCATAAGCTGAATACTTCATGATATTTCTATGTTGCATTTGAAGTTGACATGGATTGATTAGTTATAGGTGCTCATGGATACTCAAAGATGGTGGTGATGTTGATTTCTCTTGGATTAGAGAAGTATTTGTTAGGATGGTTGATGGTTTTAGTAGGAAGTATGAGGGATAGTCACCTGATATGGACTTGAGAGTAGATTGTTCTTAGATATCTCTTAGTTGGAGACCTAGATTTCTTAATGAGCATTCTCATTCTCCACTCTTAGTCTACTCGGTGGTTTGCTACTTGAGAGGTATAGCCCATTGTTTCTCTCAGGTGCATTATGTTTATGCTTGTCTTTCATGGATATGGATCTTGAGCCCATGAATCCTAAGCTATGGTACATGAGTTAGCTCTTGAGAGTTCATTTGAGAGATGGTTTAGCATTGATTATCTCCATTTGCATATGTTGTTATTTTGGTTGAGTTTTGGAGATGGTTTTATATTGGGCATATTCCTTAGATTAGGAATGGTTTATGAGATTGATCTTCTTATGAGAGGCTTACATCCATGATTAGTTGTATTTTATGGTTTGGGTGTTTTTTTGGCTTCTTGGTTGGGGTTTTATAAAGGAGATCATACTTTCATAGTTTACATCTAGAGATATTTGTAGAAGGACATGATATAGGTTATGATTTGCATGGTTTCTCTTTGGTCTTCGTTATCTTCCTTAATGTTTGGTTGTACTTACATTGGACTTGAGATTTGTTAGAGATATTGATCATAGGATTGTGACCATGTATGTCATGTGAGAGATGACATGGTTATTCCTTTATCTCTTTCCTTTTTTGGTTGTTGAGAGCTTGGGAGACTGTTGGATATTTTTTATGAGAGTTGTTCTTGCAGATTATTGATTTATGTATTGTGGATGTCCTTGAGACTACATGGATTCAAATATTTCAAATATGGTTTTGGCAAGGTAAAGATTTCTATAAATTCAAAAGCTTTGGATTTGAAAAGATTTTTTCTTGGTAGAGATGTATATCCATATATTCAAAGATGCACATTTCCTTCACATGCCATTCAAATATTTAAAAAGCTATTTGATTTTCATTTCCAATTAGAGCTTATTCTATTATAGTTGAAACTATTTAATTTTCTCTTTAAAAATAATAATGTTATAAGTCTTAACTTTTTTTCAATATTATGAGTCTAACTTCTGAAATGGGAGCCATAAAATAAGATATTGGTACCCTAGTGGGAAAGCTGATATATATCTCAAAGCTTTTATAAAAGCTCTTCTTTGAGCATATTATACTTATCAAGAGTCTCTTCAAGCAAGTGACCAATTGAAAACCATTATGGTTGATCTACTGGTTGAAATGTTAGCTAGCACATTATACTTATCAAGAGTCTCTTCAAGCAAGTGACTAATTGAAAACCATTATGCTTGATCTATTGGTTGAAAAGTTAGCTTAACATAAGAAAGTATTTGAAAGAAAAATAGATAATGCAAATGAAAATATTTGTCTTTTTTCATTAAGAGAAAACTTTAAGTAAGATCTCTTCAATAGGTGGTTATACTAATAGAGGACAAGGAAAAGGTCAACGGAGCAAAAATGAGTATTATAATGATAGATAGTTAATACAATGGAAAAGATGTTAAAGAAAAGCTATTCATGAAACACATGAATGCAATCAATCATGTGATAAGACTGAAAGCTTTAATGAAAAATAGTTTAAACAAAATGATAAAAGAAAAATTCACAATGATGATAAAATTTTAGTAGCATGGTTTGAGAAGTTTGGTTTTGGTATGCTCATTTTGTTCAAAATCTTCATATTTTTTGGTCGACTTTGTATGCTTTAATTCCCAATAACAAAATAATATCCATCATCACAATCTTAAATATTTTTTCTTAGCTATTTTGAATAATCCCATGTGTAGAAGTTTTATGATGCAATTGTTAACAGATTATTTATACATAGGATGTTGGGTATGTGCATAAAGAGGGGGACCAAAATGTTTCCACTTTTTGTTTTCCCCCATCCAAGACATAGTTTGTACACACTATGCTTTTTCTTGTCCAATCTAATGGCTTGGCAAAGGAAAAACATAGAGCATATGCCCTATGTTTTTTCATAATGCATATATGTACTATAGTACATACTCAATACAATGCATACACTATTTTAAAATACCATAAAAGTGCCAATTATTTACATTTGCATAGCGCATACACAATATAGTGCATGCACAGTGTATACAACTAAAGCGTTGAAGATCACCATGCCATATGTTTATGTAACATCTTAAATTGGATGAAATATAATTTATTTAAGGTTTGGCAACTATTTAATGTGAGGTCACCATCTCCATGTATCTCTCCTCCTTTCTTCCCCTTTCTTTACCTTATCCTAGGTGGAATTGGGGTAAGAACTAATTGATCCTCTGTAAAGATCTTATTTTCATGCCTAATGTTTAAGCTTCGATCTAGCCAATTAGGTCCATCCTATCCTTCACCCAGTCACTTAGAATCTATCTTTTGTACTGAAATTAACATTTCTTGATAATTGTATCTAATTTCTAAGATCTAGGATCTATTTTGGGATCTTAAGGGAATCTTAGAGATTTTTGGGCCTTGGTTCACAGGGATGCAATGCATACTTTAATAAAATTTATTCATCCTTAAATGATGTAGTGCTTCCATAATTGGGCCCTAATTTGGGTCTATATCATGGGTCTTCCATTTGAGGTCATTTTAGGGTGCAAATATCTAGGTGGGTCAGCCTATAGGAGAAAGCTATTATGAGCCCTTCATAAACCCCTCCATTTTCTCCATTTATCATTAAGTCTTGAAGCATTCTTCAAATCAAGGATTAAAGCATCAAGCCATTGAAGGAATTTATCTAGCAAGATCTTCTTGAAAATCCTTTATTGCATCTTCTACATCCACTCATCTTCATCTTCTTAATCCAAACATTCTCTTCAAGAGATCCTAATATTGTAAGGTGAATTCATGCATTTCCTTTACAATTTTGAATTTCAATTATTTAAATTCAAGGTTAATTGTTAAAGTAGGTTTTGACCAAGGAAAACCCCCCATCAACAATAAATACCATTTTTTATTGTCAGTTATAGATTTCATATTGGTGCATAGGTTATAGATATGAGTACCCTTTTCGGCTTTATATGGAATCAACAAATTAGAAACAACATTACACTCATTTTTGAAAGGTAAGGTCAACTAGGTTACCTTGGCTCATCATGTTTTGTCTTGATAGATCATTGAACAATTTTTAAGTTTTACCCCTCTTCCATTTTCAGTCCAAAGAGAAGGAATCATCCCTTTTAGAGGTTGCTTGAAAACCTATTTACAATTATTTATTTGACAAGGTGATTTTCCTTTTCCTCTCTATTTCAATACACATTTTTATTTCCATGTACCCTTTACTTTTCTATTGCAGATCTACTTAATTTGTCTTCATGACTCTTGCTTATTAGGGTTTTAAGTACTTCTACATTCTTTGTCAAAGACTATAATAATTAGATATTTGTTACTATTAGTTCTCCTTTATCAATTGGTGCTAGTCTTCCTAAATCTAGTTTCCTTAGAGTTGAAACTAAAAGGATCAGTCTCCTTAACTCCCTTTTGAGGTAGAAGATAAATTTACCACCCCTTGAAGTGTGACTTAGTTGAGACCTATTCTAATTGCTTCGCATTTCACCCTTATACATTTTGGTGAACCCAAATTTGTCAACTCTTTCTTTTGTTGCACGAGATTCCTTCTTTACATTCTTTTGTGTGTTCACCTTGTACATTTTGGTAAACCCACTTTTGATAACTCTTTCTTTCTTGTATCTTGGAATCAAATTTTGATATGTTTTTCTCTTCTTGGGGTATCTAGATGTACTTTATATTCTATTGTATTCATTTGTGGTACATATATCTCACTGAATTTACATAGATTGTATTTCATATATTTTCATTGTGAAAATACACAAAATAATTGCATCTATTCATTGCATATTCTTTTAATGCGGGTGTTATCTATATTTTTCAATTATTTTCTAGATATTTCATTTGATGGATATGATTATGCTTTGGTGTATTCTTTCATGATGTTCCTAGCCTTCATAATCAAACTATTTGAAATAAACCTCTAGATGATAATGTTGATTATTCTCTTCCTCATGAAAAATATGACATGGTTAATACCTTTTATTTTCAACATGGCTCCTCTTTTCCTTGTAGACATGTATTTTCTCCTAGTAAAGATGAAGTATTATTAGAAGATCAAAATCCTTATGCTCTCTTTTCTATTGATAACTATATAAGAAATCGAGAGCTTCATCAAGTTAACATGGCCAATATTCATCAACCTTTTCATAAGCCTCACATGAAGTCTTTCAAGGTTGTCCTCAAATAAATATCAAGGGAAAATCTAGTGATCCTTTGGATTATAATGGCGTGTCTCACACCTATTGTACAAGGAATCATCCTAAACTTACTACTTCTTTTCCACTTTCTCATCTTGTGTTCCTCCTTTATGTCCTCTTCCTCAAAATCTTGGGTCAAATTATGATTTGGTCTCACAATTAAGCAATACATCTCCTACATACAATGAAGCCTTGTAAAAACCTCTATTGAATCTATCTATTACATCTCGTAATCAAGATAACATCATTGCCTTATTATAATGCATGCACACTACTCTTGTTCCACCAATGACTATTTTTACTCATGATGATTTACCTTCTAAAGAGATTCAATATTGTTACAAGCCTCTTATGGAAGTTGTGTCTATTAATAAAAATACTATACAATGAACTTTGATTGATGATGGAGCTAGTTTAAATATTTTTAGTATGGATATTATTAAAGGGTATGGATGTTGATCTTTTTACCATTCAACCATGTAATATTCCTATTTATGGGTTCGATGGCTATGGATATTGGTGAATTCTTAGGGTTATTGGTGCAACATTGTGATGGCTAAGTACCTTGGAGGGATCTCTTTCCATCACTTCCTATGGGCACATGCTCTCCCCCAAGGTTCTAAAATTTGGAACAATGTGGTGAACACTCAAAATTATTTGAAGATGAGTTGTCACTGGATCATGGGGAATGGAAAATCAATTAATTTTTCAAGCGATCAATGGATCCAAGGCTTCCTCCTCATGCATACTAAGGTCCTACCTCTACTCAAGATTTGTACTAGATCGTATCACTCTCTGACTCGAAGCTTTATCACCTCGGATCACTAATGGATTAAATTCCAAAACTAGGAGCCCATGAAGATGGGCCTTTCCTTGGAGCTACAATATCTTCTTTAGAATTATACGATGTCAAAATTATAGGATGTCACTCACCCTGGTGGAGGACTCTTTGATTTGGAAACTTACCCCCTCGGGTGATTTCATAGTGAAGTTAGCTTACCTCTATTGTCTAGAGGGGAGGTGGTCTAGGAAGATTGGAGAAATGTTTGGCACCCTCGGATCCTACTAAATATCTTCTAATGAATGGCTTTATATGGGTCTATCCTCACTGTGGATAACCTCCAAGAGAGAGTTTGTCAGCTAGCTAATTGCTTCATTTTATGTCTCCAGGATGCAGAATCTATTCCACTCCTTATCCACTACCCTTTTTCCTCAAAGGTTTGGAGGGAGATCCTTTCCTTATGGGATGTCCAGTGGTGTTTTGATGGAAAGCTACAACAATTGGTTCAATGGGATGGTCCATCTTCCCACCCTTACCTTAAAAACTTATGGTCTATACTTCCTTTGTATGTCTCATGGAAAATTTGCAAGGAATTGAATAATATAATTTTCAAGGGAAGTGCCACTACCAGTTTGGGGGTGACCCAATAGGTTATAAGACTTCTAAAAGAATGTAGTGGGATTTGGCAGTAGAAAGTACCCCCAAACCCCCTAATAAGACTTCACATGAAATGGGCTTCTACTTGGGATGTAGGTCTAATAGTAGCACAATTCAACAATTCCAAAGCTATGACTAAAAAGAAGATGATGTGGCACCCCTCCCCCCCAACTCAAGTCTTGTATTAAACTCAATTTTGATGGTTCAGCCACGATGGGTAGTAATGCGGTGGGAGGTTTCTTCCACAATAGTATGGGAAATTTGGTGGTTCCCTATACTGAAAACTATGGGGGGGTCTCAAATAATGAAGCAAAAACCTTGGCACTTCTATGAGGTTTGTGAATTGCAAGAACACATGAAATTAACATGCTTAAAATTGAGGGGGACTCAATGTTAATTATTAAAGTTGTTAAGGGAGAGGCTTGGAGTAGCTGGTTGATGAAAGTGATAATTAATGAAATATGCAAGTTGATAGAATAGTTCCATGAGATCCATGTGGATCACATATATCATGAAAGGAATGGTTTAGTGGATGAGCTGACAAAATTTGGCCATAGTGTAATGCACTTAGTTAAATGGGAGGATGTTAGAGAAATTGCATCATCAACTCAAGTTATGATAGAAAAGGAGTGTACTTACGACAAAGCAAAATGAATCATCACAATAGGTGGTAGGCCTTCAATTATTTGTGTGGGTGAGGAGGAAAGTCTCTTCATAAAGGGATCATTTGAAAAGATTGTATGAGGATTCACCTTAATGATTTTATTTTTGTGAGATTTAATTATTTCTGTAAAAGGATAAATGGAGTAGATTATTTGAGAAGTAAAAAACTAACAAAATATGATAATAATGACACTCTTTTAAAAATCCCACTCCAACTATAGTTGACATTGGGTTTTATGGAAGGAAAGGGACTGTTAACATGTGCCATTGAGGAAGGCTTTTTAGTTTTCAAGAAATCTTACAAAATTATGCTAGTTTTTACCTGCCTTTTTATTTCAATCTTGGGCATAATTTATTTAACCTATAGTGACAACCAAAATTGCAACAAGGCTATGTTGGATAATTATGAGCAGTTGATGATTGAAGTAGGTGAAAATATGGGCACTAGTGATCACATTGAACCAGTGGGAGTGAAGGATTGCATTCGCAAGAGTGAAGCTACAATGGTTTATATGTAGGAGGGTGGCTCATTACTATTTATTGAAGGGATGATGAAACATGATGAGAACATCTTGATTTACTTCTTCACTTCATGGAATGATAGGAAAGTGACCATCAATGGGATGGGTTTTAAAATCATGGAATATTTGATTCCAAAGGTTGGAGGGTTTGTCCTAGAAGGTGAGAACTAGTGCAAGCAGGCCAAAGTGAATGAAGAAACCAAGCTATGAAAATTCTTCAAGTTTAAGGAGGAACTGGTGTAGTGGGTTTTTTTGCTAGATTTCTTTTAGATTAACTAAGAGGTGGGTAAATCAATTAATCAAGGTCCACATGTCCAAAACAAAACTTTTCACAATTTAGTGAACCCATATAACATTCTTAACCATGCATGCATTCATTTTGTGTTAACCAAAAACTGATATGTTACAGTTAGATCAATATGTAGGAAACCCATTAGTACACCTGACATAATGATTTGACATGGAAACCCAATTTGGAAAAAACTAGTAACATGCTTCTCCTTTTTCACTCTTCTAAAATGATGCCCTATTAGAGGCCAACCCTGTTAAAGGTTACAACACACACTTTTAAATGTGACCCAGTTAAGGGATTTCAATCACCTTGTTAAAAGTGAGCTTTGTTAGAGGACTTTAGGTCATTCACTTAGAATACCACCCTATTAAAGGATTTTCCAATGACTATTAAGTCAAACTTTCTCCAAAGGATTTACCCTAATTTGATACAATTGTTGGAGAGTAACAATAGAGTTTTGATCTAATACAACTTACAACCTTACATGTAGATTATAGATCACGATTCAGTCCTCAACTCTACTTGGCTTCCTATCTTTATAGTTTTGATAGCTTGTTCACCCTTCAAGTATTCATCCTTCCCTAGCCCTCTTGCTTAGCTTGCCATTGCAAACTTCTCCTCTTCGGTCACTTGATGAAACAAACCCTCCACCTTGTAAGACTTTTTCATTCAAAAACTCTCTGACCTTCAACCATCTTTTCTTCATGACTAGACATTCCTACATATAGCAAATTAGAACTCTTTTTCCCAATCATTATCTATCTCAAAAATTAGGGTTCTTGATGGATTAGGTAAGATACAATGTATCTACCCCATATCTTGTCTTCTCTAGAAACTTCTCCTAAGGTCCATTTGAATTCACCTTCAAAATGGTTTACATAAGATTCTATGCCTCAAGCTCATCAATCTTATCTTCCTCTAGATTTACAAGTTCTAAGAAAATAAACTTGTCAGCTCTTATTTGTCGAATCTTTGATCTTTTTCATAATACAACAGCTCAGCATTATCAATTTACTTATGCTCAGCACATACTATGTTACTTAACATCTATTGTAAAATCACTCAGCATCAATTGAATTTTACTGGTGCTTGACATCAACTAAAAATCACTTGGCTTCAACTACCTTACTTGACACCTACTAACTTTGCTTGGCATCCACTAGAAATTGCTTTCACTTGGTTCCAACTAACTTTTTGCTTAGCTTGCACTAACTTTGCTCAACACCTTCTATCAACTTGGTCAAGCTTAGCAAATGAACTTTGTCCAAACTTTTTCTTATAAACTTTCTAACTGTTGCCAATCATTTTGTAACCTCAAGTAGATCATCAATACATTATGTTATCACTATCTTAACTAATTCTTACACTTCAATACATAATCATAAATCAACCTTTCCTCTAGGTACTTTTGTTACATCTTGTTGATCAAATCCTCATCATCAATCAACTAAGTGATAGTGCCTTAAACATATAAGCAATTGTCTTACCAACATATAGCAGGTTTGAAATCAGTGACAAAACAATGATTGAAAACACTTCTTCAACAATAACAATCTTTCTACTCAAATGATCTTTTCAATCATATGTCAAAAATCACTCTCTTTGGCATTCATGGAAAACCAAACTAATCAACTAGTCAAACAAACAAATGATAAACTAACTGGGTCAAAATAGTAAGGCAATACCAAAAAGAAATCTTGTGAATAACACTCCTCCCTCTATCAACAACTCCTCCTTCTTAGGTTACAAAATATACTTCTTATCTTATTCTCTTCTATCATGGATTGAAAAAATATTTGAATAGCTCCCTCTATTGTTCTTATCCCTACCCTAATTGTTTTATGCTTTCTCCCTCTGCTTGATTTATGCTTTGATCATCTTCCTCTTTATCCGTATGCACTTAATCAGTTTCTTGTACATTCTCCCTTTTTGACAATAATGCCAAATACATGTACACAACACTTGGCATCTTTATATATGTAGATATATGCTTTTGTAGACTCTTCAATTTTCTCCCTTTGTCACCTTGCTTGTGACTGATTTGAAATTCTAGATGCATGATTACTTTAGGCAACTTCCTAAAGTAAGATCCACTACATCAATTTCTATGAAATGAATGTTAGCTTGTCTGGTGCAGGGTATTCCCTCTTTGTTTTACATGGCCTTTGATAGGGGTATCACCCCTAATTTACCTCTCAGATACTCATAAGCATCTTTAGGTAATGCTTTGGTGAAGATATCAATAATTTTCTCCTTTGTGTTGATATATTCCATCTTCACCTCTTTGTCTTGAACTAACTCCCTTACATAATGATTCTTTATTGCAATGTGCTTTTTTTGTATACACGATAGGATTCCTTGATATATTTATAGCACTTGTATTATCACAATAAAGTGTCACTAGTTTAGTGATCTCTTCCTTCATTCCTTTTAGTAACTATTTGATTCATACAATGTCTATGCAATTAATGATAGCAACAACATACTCTACTTTAGTAGTAGATTGAGAAGTACAACTCTGCTTCTTGCTTGTCTATGTAACAAGCCTTCTACCTTAGAAAAATGCTCCTCCACTGATTCTTTTTCTGTCATCAATATTTGTAGCCCAATCAGTATCAGTGTAGGCTTTGAGTTCAAACTTTTCATTCTTCTTATAGTATAAGCCATACTCTTTTGTTTATTTCAAGTATCTCATTATCCTTTTCACTACCATCAAGTGATTCTCTCTATGATTAGCAAAGAATCTAGAAAATTTTCCCATAGCTAATGCAATATCAAGTTTGTTATGTACTACATATTGCAATTGGCCAATCATGGATCTATATAATGTTTGATTGACCTTAGTTGATTCATCATTCTTTGATAGTTTAAGTGCTCTTACCATAGGTGTACTTACTAGTTTTTAATCCTCAAGTCCAAATGTCTTCAATATCTCCTTGATATATTTTGACTATGTGATAGATACACCATACTCCATTTGATAGACTTGTAGTCCCACAAGGAATTTGATTTCACCAAACATTGACATTTCAAACTCTTGCTTCTTGTGATTTGCAAAATCTTTACATAGAGCATCTTGTCCTTCAAATATTATGTCATCAACAAAATTTTTAGATAATAGTATACCTTCTTCTTCATCTGTTTTTAGGTACAAATTGTTGTTATCATCTGTCCTTTCAAATCTAATCTTAACAAGATAAGTATGAAGTCTCTCATACCATGCTCTTGGTGCTTGTTTCAATCCATACAAGGCTTTGTGTAGTTTACATACCATGTTCTTATTGTTTATATCCACAAATCCTTTTGGTTGTTCTATGTAGACCTCTTCTTCTAATATTCCATTTGGAAATGTAGACTTAACATCCATCTGATAAAATTTGAAACCTTTGTATGAAACATAAGCAAGTAGAATTCTTACTCCTTCCATTCCTGCAACATGGGCAAATGTTTCACCATAGTCAATTCTTTCTTCTTTTTCATACCCTTTGCAAACTAGTCTTGCTTTATTTCTTGTCACTTCACCATTCTCATCTAGCTTGTTTCTAAATACCCATTTTATGCCAATCACATTCTTGTCCTCTAGTCTAGGAACTAGGCTCCAAGTCTTGTTCTTTTCTATCTGTAGAATTTCCTCTTCCATAGCCTTGTACTAATCATCATCTTCTAATGCATCTCTCACTATCTTAGGTTCCTTCATGCTTAGAATACATGCCTTTCCTCTCAACTTTTTTCTTATCATTGGCCTTGCATCTTTGTCTCCAATGATTTGATCTACAGGATGGTGTCTTTTGACATATTTGGATAGTCTAGGCTTAGTTCTTGTGGTTGCATTCTATCTCTTAGCTTTAGTATCACTATGTGAATCTCTTCCAAGTGTTTCAACATCTCCTTCATGTATGCTAATCTCAGAGGTAGATTGTGCATTGTCCTCATTTTGCAACTTAGCATTCATAGGATGTAACTCGGTAGTTGTTGAAACTTATTGTTGATCGCTGCATGATTTGTAACATTTTCTTCAGTAGGCATTCCTTCATAATAGTATGCAAATTTCTTTTAGTTTTCTAGTTCTTTTGTAGTTTCAGCCTTATGTGCTTCTGTAAACTCATCAAAATTCACATTTGCACTTTCCACAATTTTTTTAGTGTTAGTAATTAAACACTTATAAGCTTTTCTTCTTGTGGAGTAACCAAGGAATATACCTTCTTCACTATTTTCATCAAACTTTCCACTCCTAACATCTTTAAGAATATAGAATTTTCTTCCAAATACCTTAAAATATTTCACATTAGGTGGATGACCATACCATAGTTCAAAAGGTGTTGAGTGAGTATCTTTCTTTATTTGAACATGGTTCAAAGTGTATATCGCAGTACTTACAGCTTTTCTCTAGTATTTCAGGGCAACAATTTTCTCCATCATTAGTGTTCTAGCACAACCCATTATTGATATGTTTCTTCTTTCAACAATTCCATTTTGTAGAGGAGTCTTTGGTGTTAACGTTTGTTTCGTGATTCCTCTGTCATAGAAAAAAATCTCAAATTCATGTGAAGAGATTTCACCTCCTCTGTCTAATCTCAAACATTTCAAGCTCTTACCTGTTTCTTTCTCAACTCTTGCAAAGTATCATTTAAACATTTGAAAAGCATCTTTTTTTTTTTTTAAGGATTATGACTTTCATCATTCTATAGTAATCATCAACAAGTAACATAATATACCTATCTCCTTTGTAGCTTTGCACCTCAATAGGTCCACACAAATCAATATGAACAATTTCAATTATCTCCTTAGAGGTATAAGCTTTACTTTTAAAGCTTGATTTTGTCATCTTGCCTAGCTTACATTGTTTGCATATTACATTTTCTAGTTTCTTCAATTTAGGTAAACCTCTAACTCTTTTCATGTTACTTATACTAATCGGATTATCAAAGTTAATATGACATAATCTCTTGTGCCAAAGCCATACATCATCAAATTTTGCAATAAGACAAGTAGCATCTTCTATATACAAATAGACCAAATTACTCCTAGTTTTATTACATTTTCTAATTAGATTTCTATTTGTATCATATATCTTGGTTGATTTGTTTTCAAACTCAACTTTGCATCCCAAATTATTCAATTGCGACATGCTTAACAAGTTATAATTCAATCTTTCAGCATAGTAGGCATTGTCACATGAGATCTTATCTATAAGCTTGATAGATCCTTTTATTGAACATGGTGCTTCATTACCAAATCTTACACTATTTCCATCATAACAAATTAAGGTAATGAACTTACTTTTGTCTCTAGTCATGTGATGTGAGCATCCATTGTCAATGATCCATTTGTCATTCTTGTTCACACAAGTCATAAGTGCAGTAGCTTCATCCTCATCTGATTCATCCTTCATTGCAACATATACCACTTCATCATCAGTTTCATTAGAGTTGTTCTCATCACTAATGTAGCATGACTTCTTGCCTTTGTCTCTATAGTCTCTTCCATCATCGTCTCTTCTGTTTTTGTGTTTGTTCCCTTCTCTAAAGTTCTTTTTCTTCTGTGTCCATCTTGCTACAATATGACCAACTTCATTGCAATTAAACAAAATTAAAGGCAGCTTACCTTTAAATTTACCTTTTCCTTTGTGAAATCTTTTGGCAAACAATGCTTCCAATTGTTCAATGTCTTCCTAATCTATACTGATATCACTGGATGCATACTTTCTCTTTCTTTTCTTCTTTTTTGGTTTTACCTCCTCAGAATCCTTCAATAACAATTTTTCTTTGAAAGCTGATTCAATACTTTCTGGTCCATAGTTGTCAAAATTGGATAACTCAAAGGTAGTGAATCTTCCTACCAAACCTTCAAGGGTTAGATCATTCCCTAGCATACATCTTAATTCTTGAATTGCAGATACTTTAATGATATACATTGGCAATAGTATTTTCAAAACTTTACTTAGCACAATATCATCATCTATTTTACTAGTTGCAACTTTTATTGCACTAGCAACTTCTTTTATTCTAGCAACATATTGAGAAATGTTTTCACCTTCTTCCATTCTCATGTCATCAAACCTACGTCTTAGGCTTTATGACTTGGCTCTTTGAATATTTTTGTCTCCTCCATAAATAGTGGTTAGGGCATCCCACATTTTCTTTGCATTTTTAAGTTCCTTGATGTTATCAAACTTAGCATAGCTTATGGTAGAGGCAATCTCCAACATTTCCTGATTGTGTTCTTTCTTTTTCTTCAAGTGTTTAGTAGTTAAGGCTCCTGTTGGATCAACATGTTCAACTATAATGCAAGTTTGTGCATAATTTCCAAGTCCCCCAAGGTGTAGCTTCATTAAAAAATTTCATGTAGAAAAGTTATCTCTATTCAGCTTGGGTACCTCTCTTTTTGGCATCTTGATCTATATGCCTTTAGTGCCTTAAAATAATCCTCTTAAGCAACTGAACTCTAATACCAATTGTTGGAATTCTTTTAGATTAATTGAGAGAGGGGGTGAATCAGCTAATCAAGGTCCTGATGTCCAAAATAAAACTTTTCACAATTCATTGAACCCATATAACATTCTTAACCATGCATGCATTCATTGTGTTTTAACCAAAAATTGATATGTTATGATTAGATCAATATGCAAGAACATAAAACATAAAAAACTCATGCGTGAGCATCCTGGGTTTCCTTGTAATCTTGCACTTTTTCTCTTTCTACTTATGTCTGTCGAGTTCTTAGTTGTTATCGAGTGCCTTTGGTTGCTGAACATTGGAGGATGTTGAGATTGTAGTTTTTGTCGAGTGATTCCTTTGGATGCCAAGCTCGTGTGGTTGCCAAGTGCCAGTTTTCATTTGTTGAGTTGTCTATGTTTGGTTCTAGTTTGGGCCAACTCTGCTTGCATTTAATTTCTATTAGGGAGCTAATATTTGTAAAGATCTAACTTGTGGCCCTTCTATGTTCTAGAATATTCTATAAGCCATTTTGGAAAGTATATATGGAGTGTCTAGGCTTAGTTGTTAGGTAGGTTTCTTGAAAAGTAGATTGGAGAGGAGAACTAAAAGTGTGAATTTGCAGTTGGATCTTTGAATGTGAATGTATTTGTAATTTTTTGTAACCTAGAAGGCCTTATAGCTAGGCATGTATGAAGATTTTTTGATGAATCAATAAAAGTGTTTTTCTCTTCTTCCTCCTTTGGTTGTTGTTCCTTGTGTTTGCTTCTATTGTGTTAACTCTTTTAGGGTGGTTTGGATAACTGGGTGAGCCTTTGGCCTTAGTTAAATTTGTCCTCTTCTTACGTCAGTTGGTATTAGAGCTTGAGGTTTATCCTTGTGGAGATTGGATCATATAGAACCCTAGTTTGGATTTGGTTGTATGGTGACAGATCTATAGATTCGAACTATAATTTGCAGAGGGTTATGATCTTGTAGAAACCTGATTTGTAAAGATGGTTCGTGGTAGAAGAAATGATGATGATGCTATATTGGATCAGTTGAGACAAATTGTAGCCAGATTAGATGCTATGGAGATAGCCTAGAGGAGAGAAGCACATCTTGATGATGTAAGTGATGATGAAGTAATAACACCAAACCATAATCCAGAACCTAAAGAAGATCGAGATGAGGAAAGATTGTTGTGATTGTTGTTTAGGAAAAATTCAAAGCCTACTATAGAAGTTGTTCCTTATTAGGGAAAATTTAATACCATGCTATGTTGGATTGGATCTCTAATATGGAGAAGTTCTTTGAGTATGAAAACACTCCTGATAATAGAAAGGGGAAGATTGCAATCACTAGGTTGAAAGGTCATGCATCACTATGGTAGAAAAATTTGCAAACTGATAGACAAAGGAGAGGAAAGAAGAAGATCAGAACTTGGCTAAAGATAGTGAACAAGGTAAAGAAAAAATTCCTTCCTACTAATTATCAAGTTATCTTGTTGAGAAAGATGCAAAATTTGAAACAAAGGACATGGCTATGAAAGAGTATACTGAGGAATTCTATAGATTGGACATCAAATCTAGACATGTGGATGATGATGTTGAGAAAATTGCAAGGTACATTAATGGATTAAAATCTAGAATACAAAAAAAGAAGCACGAACAAAGACAAAGAGGTAGATGTGGTAGATTCCAAAGAGGCAGAGGAAGATCTTATGGTGAATGTGGCAGATCTGAAAGTTTTGTCTAGGATAAAGTTAAATCTAAATGTAAGAATGATGACAAAGGAAAGACTAAATGGAAAAGTGGTAATTCCTACCGAGGAGGTACTAATTCTTATAGAGGAAGAGGTAATTCTTATTCTAGAGATGGATTTCATGGTAATTGTTTTAGATGTGGTAAAGAGGGACATAGATCTTTTGAATGTAGATCCTCTAAAAGTGGGAAAGGTAAAAAAAATGCTATGATTCAAGGAGATGATGAGGGTTCAGCAAGTGGACCTAAGGCTGGAGAAAATTTCCTCGTGAGAAGAAGCTTATGTAATAAGGGAAACGATGAGGAACCTATTTTGAGGAGTCTTGTCAACACAAGATGTAAGATGGATAGAAAATGCTTTAAAGTGATCATTGGCAGTGGAAGTTCTACAAATTTGGCATCAAAAGAGCTAATTAAAAAGTTGCAATTGTAGAGGCTAAAGCATCCTAAACCCTACCATGTTTCATGGATCAAAGATGAGCATAAAATATTGGTAAGCAATGCCTTGTGAATTTCAACATTGGGCATTACTTTGATGAATTTTTGTGTGATATTATCCCTATGGATTGTTGTCACATTTTGTTGCGTAGATCTTGGCAATATGATAGATATGTTATACATGATGAAAGATTGAATCAATATACCCTTTGGGTGAATGGGAAGAAGCAAATATTGCTACCTTTGATAGAAAGTCCAAAAGAGGTGAATTGTACTATAGTGAAAATTTGCATGGTTAATGGGAAACAATTTTAAAAGGAAATGAAACGAACCAAGTTTTTTTTTGCTATAATTCCTAGAGGATTGAGTTGTGTGCTAACAAATAGTGTTGGCAGAGTACCAATCAGTCGTAATTAAGTGACAAAAAAAACTAATGGAAGCTGAGCATCAGAAGAAATTGAAAATTTGTTGAGTGAATATAAGGATATTGATGCAAAGGATATACATAATGGTTTACCTCTAATGAGAAGTATAAGTCATTGTATGGATCTGATTCCTGTCCAACTAGTTTGTCAAATAAAGCACCATATAGATTGACACCTATAGAGAATGAAGAGCTTAACAAACAAGTACATGAGTTATTGGAGAAAGGATTGATTAGAAAAAGTTTGAGTCCATGTGCTATACCTAATGTATTAGCACCTAAAAGTAATGACGAATGGAGAATGTGTACTGATTTCAGAGCTATCAACAAGATCATGATAAAATACAGATTTCCTATGCCGAGGATGCATGACATAATGGATTGTTTGAGTGGAGCAAAGTATTTTACCAAGATTGATTTGAAGAGTGACTATCATTACTTTAGAATCAGAGAAGGTGATGAATGGAAGACTGCTTTCAAGACAAAAGATGGTTTGTATGAATGGTTGGTTATGCCTTTTGGTTTGACTAATGTACCTAGTACTTTCATGAGGTTGATGAATGAAGTTCTGAAATAATTCTTGGGTAAGTTTGTGATTGTTTATTTGGATGATATTCTGATATTCAGGAAGAATAAGGAAGAACATCTTGAGCATATTAGATAAGTATTATAGAGGTTGAAAGAGGAAAAGTTGTTGATTAATCTAAAAAAGTGTTCTTTTAGGCAAGAGGAGATTGTGTATTGAGGATTTGTGATTTTAGCTAATGCTTTGAAGATGGATCCTGAGAAGGTTAAAGCAATTTTGGAGTGGCCTACACTTGAGAATGTGGGTGAGGTATGATCATTTCATGTTTTGGCTAGTTTTCACAGAAAGTTTATAAAGAATTTCAATTATGTTTGTAATGCTATGACTGAAACAATGAGGGGAGATAAAAAGGAATTCAAGTGGACACATGGAGCTGATAAGAGTTTTGAGACTTTGAAACAAAAGGTTGTTGAATTACCTATATTAGATTTGTTTGATTTCAACAAAGTATTTCAAGTTGAATTTGATGCAAGTGGTAATGCAATAGGAGCTATATTAAGTCAAGAAGGTAAACCTATTGCTTTCTTTAGTGAAAATTTGAATGATGCTAAAAGAAAATTTTCTATGTCTGATTAAGAATTTTATGCTATTGTCCAAGCATTGAAGAAGTGGAGAGATTATTTGATTCCTAAAGAGTTTGTACTATATACTGATCATAAAGCTTTACAATACTTGGGAAGTCAACATAAATTGAATCAAAGAAATATGAAGTGGGTTGAGTACTTGCAAAGTTTTACATTTGTGATCAAGCATAAGAGTGGAGTTACTAATAGAGTTGTTGATGCATTGAGTAGAAGATATTCTTTCTTAACTAAAATGAAGGTTGAAGTTCTTGGTTTTGATGAAATGAAAGAGTTGTGTGATACTGATCCTAATTTTTCTAAGGTGTGGAGAGAGTGCAGAGCACCAAATCTGACAGATCACATAAGTAATTATGATGAATATTTCATTCAAGAAGGTATTTTGTTCAAAGGTATTCAATTATGTATTCCTAGAAGTTCTATGAGGTTAAATTTGATTAAGGAAATGCATAGTGGTGGATTAGCTGGACATTTTGGAATTGATGAGACATTGAGTTTGGGGAAAGAGAAGTATTATTGGTCACAAATGTACAAGGATGTTTGATGAGGCCAAATATTGCCTTTATTTCATGATAGTTTTTAAACATTCTGTTGATACTCTATTTTATTTTTGTCAAAACATTTGTAGGCCTATGTTTACCAAAACCTATGATAAACTTAAGGGTAGATACTATGCCATCTTTTGCTAGTATTATATATATTATGCAATATTTCATATAATTATCAAAATGTGTGTTCTTATTGTAGACACCTAAATTTGATTACACTGCTTTGGTAATCTAATTTAGCCATCTCTAAAGGCATCATTAATTAAATTCTTATTTAATTAATACTTTTCCATCCCTAGTTGATTAATTTAATTAATCATCTATAATCCTAATTGATAAATCAAATAATCTATTATTTATCAATTAAATCCTTTTCTCCTATCTAATTCCAAAAATCCCCATTTATTAAATAAATCTATTTGATAAATGAAATCCTCAAATTCAAAAACCCCTAACCTATCTCTAATCCTCCATTTAGCCTAATCCACCCCATCCACCCATACTAACCAAGCTTAGCAACTAACTCACCCACCCTCATTAATGCCATCCACTTGCACATCTCTAACATCCCTAATCTAATCCTAAACCCAAGCCTAATCCACCCCCTGATGTTGTCACATTCCTTAAACAAGTTTAAGACTTTCCTAATCCAAACCAAAGTACCCCCTCAAAAAGCCCAACCACTAAGTCATGAGTGCTCTTACAAAACATAAAAGACTCTTACAAGCCTACTCATGACTCTTACACCCATCTTCCACACTCTTCCCTCTTCCACACTCATTCCTCTTACATCCCTCTTACATACTCAACCCCACTCATCATGCCTTTAACCAACCCTTTACCCTACCCTCTCACACTCATCCTCCTTGTGACAAGTTGATGACGGGCCACACCACCCGTGCCAACTCACAACCAAAAATTCAACAAGATGGAGATAAGAGAGATGACAAAATTGCTTCATAAAGCATCCATTAATACTTGAAATCCATTAGAAGAGATTACATTTGAAGAGCTTACAACGCAAGAACTTCTATTTCTCGAACTTCCATTAGAAGAGCTTCCTTTTCTTGAACTTCCTTTAGAAGAGCTTCCATTTCTCGAACTTCTTGAACTTGATTACAAATGATAATAGGCCTTTCTTAAATAGGCACTTCTAACCCAAGACATTACAAACACAACCAATGTGGGATAAAAGGTAAATACAACTACCTTTAAATAAATATTAAATTTTCACCCAAATACAACTAAGCACCTAACAAATATTAAATACATGATTTAAGGATCTTTCCACAAACTTCTAAATTGCCACCTATACACCTTGATTAATGGAATGGCAACTATTTTTATTATTTTTCTTATTATGCCACCTATGCGCCTCGAAAATAGAAATCTCCTTTTCCTTTCTTTTCTCCTTTTTATTTTTTATTATTTCTCCTCTAATTTTCGTCACTTTCTCTCTCCTCCAGATTTTTTTTTAATTTTTTTTCCTTTTTTTTTTTTTTCCTCTTTTTTTTTTTTTTTTTTTCTAATAATTTAATTTTCCCATGCAAGATGCTCCTGCATCAGACTCCCTTGGTAGATAGAAAAGTGTGTCCCACACTTTAACGCCAAAAGAAAGATATACAACCATCTTCATCTTCACCACAAGCTTCCACCTCAACAGGACAAGAAAACCAACATGCAAATCTTCCACATTTTTTTTTTTTGCTGATGCATGATGCTCCTGCATCCGACTCCCATGGTAGGAAAAATTTTGTGAGTATGGAGTCACAAAATGAAGTAGCCATTGTTGACATAATTTTTTTTTCCTCTTCCTCCAACACATAGCTGGAACAAGTATCCAATGCTGAAATTTCTCCTTTGCAATGAACTCTATCCAAGCATAAATCTCATCCTCATTCAATCTTGTTGAATTAATCACACCTGTAATAAATCCAGCAACACCATACCAATCTTCCTTTGCATACCACACATGACTAACAAGATCCTCATGCAAAAAATCATCAATATCTTTTAAACTCATATCAAAGAAAACATCCCATGATTCATAAGAATTTACCTGTTTGACATCTTCATCTTTGCTTGCCTCTTTTATGTCATCAACAATGCACGTAACTACTCCACTTGCTTAATCTCCAACTAAGGCACTATACTTCTCCTCCATTGCTGCAATCTTCAAATCATCTTGATCTACTTCAGGTTCGTAAGTCTTGTCATCTTTATGCTCTTCCTCTTCTCGTTCATCTTCTTCAACTTTAGGTTCACAAATGATTTCCTCTTCATCTGCTTGCTCTTCCACTGGATCATCTTCCTTTTCCACATCCAAGGAATTATCAACATCTCTTTTCTGGTGACATCCTCTTCGTTTCCGCAACTCAGTTTCTAATTCATTCACTTGCTTCTGCAAATTAACTAGCAATGATTGTTGATTTCTTGCTCTAAATTTCTCAAGTCGAGGAATCCTCAGAATCCATCCAATCACAAAAGTCATCTTCTTCTTTCTCTTCTCCATAATCAAGTCTTCAAAAGAAAAATCTCATCCAAAACAAGAACCTCGTGCAAACTTCCTCACAATCGGTGCTCTGTCTACACAATCAAGAACTTCTTCACAAACTTCACCCAACTCAAGGTCCTGGTGCAAACTGCCTCACGTTCGGCGATCTGTCCGCACACTCAGGAACTCCCTCTCTGATACCACTGATGATGGGCCACACCACCCGTACCAACTCACAAAAAAAATGCAATAATATGGAGATAAGAGAGATGACAAAATTGCTTCATAAAGCATCCATTAATACTTGAAATCCATTAGAAGAGATTACATTTGAAGAGCTTACAACGCAAGAACTTCTATTTCTCGAACTTCCATTAGAAGAGCTTCCATTTCTTGAACTTCCTTTAGAAGAGCTTCCATTTCTCGAACTTCTTGAACTTGATTACAAATGATAATAGGCCTTTCTTAAATAGGCACTTCTAACCCAAGACATTACAAACACAACCAATGTTGGATAAAAGGTAAATACAACTACCTTTAAATAAATATTAAATTCCCACCCAAATACAACTAAGCACCTAACAAATATTAAATACATGATTTAAGGATCTTTCCACAAACTTCTAAATTGCCACCTATACACCTTGATTAATGGAATGACAACTATTTTTATTATTTTTCTTTTTATGCCACCTATGCGCCTCGAAAATAGAAATCTCCTTTTCCTTTCTTTTCTCCTTTTTATTTTTTATTATTTCTCCTCTAATTTTCGTCACTTTCTCTCTCCTCCAGATTTTTTTTTTTTTTTTCCTCTTTTTTTTTTTTTTTTTTTTTCTAATAATTTAATTTTCCCATGCAAGATGCTCCTGCATCAGAATCACAAGTGTCACCTTCCCATTGGTGCTAAACAAGCACAATCCATGTGCTCCCCTTTGAGTGCATCTTAGCCCTCCTTAAGCCTTCATCCATCCTTGCATCTAAACCCTCCATCCCTCTACCCCTTAGCCTATAAATTGAATCCCATCCCAAGCCATTTCATCAAGAATCTTTGAGCTAAAGTTACCATGCTATTTTGAGAACCAAAGCCATCAATCTTACCCTTATAATGCCAAATTGAGAGCTCACAAAGCTACCAATTTTCCATTACCCATCTCCATTGAAGCAGCTTTTGAGCATCTTGAGCATACATCCACAGCAAAAGGACACATCTACAGAATCAAGAAAGCATGGAGTGTTTTCTCTTGTGAGGTTTGCACTTCTTGTTTGCTTTCTTAGTTTAAGCATATATGTGAATTTAGTTTTTTGGTTTGTGAATGTTTACTTTATTTGTTAATGTTCTTTGCACACTAAAATTCTTGTTCTACATTTTGGCACGCCCGGTGGGAGCCCACTATGGGTCATTTAATAATCTATTTTCATCTATATGTCATTTTTTTTAACCATCTAATGTGTGTTGTTGTTTGAGTTTGTTGTGAGGGTGTTTTGCTTGTTTTTGCAGGTTAAAGAATGCACTTAGGAAGAAGAAATACCATCTAAAAAAAAAATTCGTGTTTTTCAACATTTTTGGCACAGTTTTGGTGTCTGCAACTTGTTCTGTCTGCGAAAATTTGCGTCTGCGCAAATCGACGTCTGTGAAAATCTGTGTCTGCACAAATCAACGTCTGCGAAAATCTTCGTCTGCGCAAATCGACGTCTCCACCACCGCAAATCCAAATCGTTGTCTGCGAAAATCCGCATCTGCGCAAATCGGCATCTCTGCTTGTCACCTATTTTTTGTGCCGCAAATCTGTTCTGTCGTCTTCGAATACTAGCGTCTCTATATTTCAAAGTCTTCGTATTTTGGCGTCTCCACTTGATAGACTATCTTCTCTGCCTGCTTACATTGCATTTCTGTTTTAAAATCTTTATTTCTGCACTTTGTTAAAACAGCAAAAAAAGTTATGAAATTTTTTTTCCATAGTTAAGCTCTCGTTTTTGAAGATTTTGGCTAACTAACTAAATTGCTTTTTTTTTTTTTTCTCGTTGCAGGTTGGAGCACATATGAAACCACTAACCATGTTTCTTGCAGGTTTTCATGTTGCTAAAAAATGAACTTGAATGCTTAACCATTTTTCTTTGAATGTATGTTGCTAAAAAATGAACTTGAATGGTTAAACACATTTTCCATTGAATGAATGTTGCTCAAAACACACTCTTGAATGCCATGGATTAAAATCAACTTTCCTTGGAATGCATGCTTAAAACAACAAATCCAATCTTGAATGCCAAGGATCAATTAACCATTGCAATATCAAACACTTCATTTGGAGCCTCTAAAATTGAACAAAACAAATCTCTTTTCCACATGCAATCTAGGTAAAGTTTGATTTTTGGACATTTAAGAAACTTTGTTAAGTTAAAATACAAATTTACAAAAATCAATTTGAGTAGTTCCTTGGACTCACCTCTTTTCTAATCACCCATCAAATATTAACCATTGGTTGCAATCTCAACGCCATTTATGGGGATGAGTCTACTTGAAAAAGGTGTTAAATGTTCCACAATCTAACTCACTCACTTGGTCTTTGAACATTTGCTTTAACTTTATCAAAATTCTTAAATGGCCAAAAATCTAGATTAAATCGATCACACTTCAAGTTTGGGCACTAAAATTGAACAACAACTGACGTGGAGAGCCTCCAGGCGCGCGCTTGAAATCGAATCTCACACACTTTTGTTTTGGGCTTAAAACAAACTCACACTCAATCTTGAATGCCTTAAAGAAAATTAATCGATACTTGACGTGGAGGGCCTCCGGGCGCGTGAGTTTTCTTTTTTTGACCCTAACTCTTCTTATTGTTTGCATTCTTTGATCGATTTACTTTTGTTGGCGCTTCAAGTTGGAATTGAACATTGTCTCTTAAACATGAGTGCTTGCAAAGTATAGATTAGCACACATAAGAGTCAGTTGGTAAAAGAACAAGCATTTTTTTTAGTCCAAGGTCATCCAAGTCTTCTCTCCCCTTGTCGTCTTTCGAGGCCATCTTGGGTGCAGAAGATTAGGATCCAAAACCTTGTTTCTTTTTAGGAGACCTGCTTGGGGATTTCATCACCCCTTGGATGACCTCAACTCTAGCGTTCTGATGGAGTATAAGAATCGGGAGGTGAATCGAAAGACACCTCTCTTGGGATCAAGATTTTGTCATTCAGGCTAAGCCTCAAGGAACTTTATACCCTTGAGAAGTGAAAGAGGAGAAGTGGGTTACCGCTCCTCTTGGCTGTGTGACATCCTTTTGGTCTCATCTATGGATTTGGGCCTCATGTACCTTGCGTATATCGAGGACTCCCTAGCTAAACCAACTGTCAACCTTGCAAAAAACCATCTAGGATGTTAATGTGTTTGGAGTGACTGATCGAAACATTTGTAGAACATACACACTCCTCGGCGCAAGTATCACATTCTGAGAAACACAAACTTCTATCTGGGTGTTCCTATCTATTGCTTGTTTTTATTTATTAAATGAATGTTTTCCAAACTTGGTCAATCCTAGCTTAGGGCACACTTAGCGTAGTCACTGCCTATTTTGGAAGTTGAACAAGTTGAAGCAAAACAACTGAGATTTTTCCCAAAGCCAAGAAAATTTAGGAATTTATGTCGGAACAACCCAAACCCAAACAGAAGTTTCACAAAGTCAAACTCAAGCCATCTCTAGCATACCAAGAACTTTCAGCCAAGAGAAAAGAAATAACACCAAGCCCATGAATTGCCAAACTCCACAAAGCAGAGGACAGAGCTACCAATGAAGCACTTCAAGAGGCCTGGTTAGAGTGCACCATCAAATTTAGCCAACATCTAGGAGTTAATCCTGCTTATGCCTTACCAACTAGGCATGATTTCTATGATTAGACACCCTTGTTTCTCCACATCTTCTTGGATAAGCTTCACTTTAGATTCATCTTTGTAGAAAAGCCAGCCATCTTAGGTTATCCCCTTAAGCATTATTAGCTCATCCATCTCATTTAGAATCATACCATCTAGCCAGTAATCGAAAATTTGCAAATCTAAGCTTTCAAAATTGTTGTCACCTTGCTAAAAGTTTTCTATTCCTAAAATCTTCCAAATCCACCAATCTCACCAAGGTTATCCCTTTGACAGAGCTTTGTCTAGGGTAATCTAGCTTTGTCACTTGTTATCCCTCATCACCTTGAGCTAAAGGTTGGGATCCACAAGTGGTCAATCTCGTGTTCTTCCTAAAGGATCATCAGTCTATCCTTAAGTTGACACAATCACCACCAAGCTTGCACATAGGAAAACAAACCTTTTGTGCTTTGACAACATATCTTTGAAGTTAGAATCCCCAACCCAATCCTCCTTAGGTTTTGTCATATAGCTTTGCCTCAACCTAGGAAATCATTTGCATAGAAAAGCCTTCCCCCTTTTACATCCATCAGCATTATTGCATCTCATCCCTAGGAGCATTTTTGATGCCACCCGTCACTTGCTTAGCCAAGAAGAAAGAAACAATGGAGCCCTATCATTTGGATCGAACAGCCTCACCCCCTTGAGCACTCAGCCATCCTTCAGCCCAGAGCAAGCTATGCCATCAGCTACTGACATTGAAGCTTTCATGAACCAACCAGGAAATACAGTATTGGTAAACGCCATTATAGAAAAAAACAAAGAGACAATCATGGCTAATTTTTGAAGGGACAATGTAGGAACCTTTGAATTTAGAAGACCCCCCTCCATTATCAGATCCATCTCACCCATTGTTTGGGCAGCTTCCACCATCCATAGGCTCTTATGATCCAAATTATCCTCAATATATTCCAAAAGAAGAGCCTCCAGCCAATCCATATGACCCAATAGACCCAAACATACCATCATCCACCCAAGTTGAAATCTCCATGCCGCAAGCCAACCCAGCCACCACCACTCCATCCTTGGTTCATACCTCTCTGCTCCAAACCCCCTTAACTCAAAACACCTCACCGTTCACCCCCTTCACTATTGTTCCTGCTCCCACACCTAGCCTTCCAAATCCACCCATCTCCCAAATTAGTGCTAGCATCTTTGGCCAACCTCAGCAATATACAATAGGGATGCCACCCATGGGGCCAAGTAATCAACCTTTCATCACCCCCAGCTTTTTCACCATAGCCCAAAGTACAATCCCATCATTTCCATTAAGTGTTGGGAGTTCAATACCACCAGCCACAAATCCACAAGCTACTACCTTCACTCCACAAAGCTATCAAAACCCACAAGCTACTGCCAATCTTCTACCAAGCTCCCAAGTGACCCCAGCTCCCACCACCACTCTACCAAGCTTCCAAATCCAGCCACAAAGCTATCAAACCGCATCAGTTCCATTCCCAAGCTTTCAATTCCCACCACCTCCACCACCAACTAATCCATTACCTCTAATTACCAAGTACTTTTCAATGCCACTTCTAGGAGGTAATCCACCACCCTAGCCAACCACCAATTATTTGCAGATACCATCCCAAATGGGGGCACAACCCACATATATTGGTCAAACCCCACAAGCCCTCCGATCCTTTCCCCAAGCCTCACAACCATCTTATACCTTACCTCCACAAAGCAATCCATTTATCCCACAGCCAGCTTATGTTCCTCAATCCCAACCTCAAATCCCATATCAATAGCAAGCCTCGCAACACATGCAACAATATGCGCCACCTCCCCCTCAACAACCCGTCATCCACCATGCAGCTGCCCAAACAATGTACAATCCCTATCAGCAAATCCCTCATAGCCATCCATATTTAGTGGCCCCATCTAGCACATACCTACCTCAAGGCACTCCTACATTGGGGGCACCCCAACCATCACCTATCAATTCAGAGTGGGAGCAAATGAAGATAGCTCTGAAAGCCATCCAAGAAGGGAATGATCCAAAGACATTCAAGTTTGAGAATGTGTGTCCTTACCCATTTGACAGAGCCATTACCACGACACCATTTCCCAAACACTTTGAGGTACCTAAATTTGACAAATTCAGAGGAAAAGGAGACCCTGTCACACATATCAAAGAATTTTACATGCATTGCCAGGACGTGGCATACAATGATGTCTTCCTCTTGCGCCTTTTTCCCAAAAGCTTGGCTGGACCAGCTCTTGAATGGTTTTATAGAATCCCCTATGGCACAATTAAAAACATTGCTGAATTATCTGAGGCATTTGTAGCCCAATATGCCCATCTTGTTGAAACAGAGCTATCAATAGTTGATCTTGTCCACACCAAGCAAAAAGGTGGAGAAAGCCTTGCTGAATACTTGCAAAGATGGCAAACCCTTACCACCCGCATATCCTGCACCTTGCCAGAACTCCATGTGGTGAAAATGTTTATTGATAATGCACATCCAAGCTTGGCTCACCACATGACCATGAACTGTTTGCAGACCTATAAGGATATCAAAGAGAAAGGAATGATCCTTGAGCAAGGACTCATCAAAGATGGTGTGGTAAAGATTTACAAAGAGGCCAACCAAAATCAATCACATTCCAATGACAAGTCTAGGTATTGAAACAAAAACAAGCATGTTGCAACAGATGGGGTTACTAACACCAGACATGTGAATATCGTTGGTCCTTCTCAAAACCAGTCTAAACCACCATATCAAACAAACAACCAACAAGCTATCAATTACCAACAACGAAATAACCAAAGCTATCAAAACCATAATACAAGACCCAACTTTCAAGGGTCTAACAATCAAGCTAATGCCATCAATGTAGCTGCAGGACAAAAGCGCAGATTCCAACCTGCACCTAGAAACTATACACCCCTTGGTGAGCCATTGGATGTTATTTTTGAGAAATTGGCTAAGGAAAACCTCATCAAATTTTCTCCTACCCAGCAAATTGATCCAAGCCAATCCAAAGCTGCATGGTACAAGGACAATGAGTATTGCAAGTTCCATAGGGTAAACGGTCACACCACCCTCAGATGCATGAAACTGAAAGACTATGTGCAAGACCTCATTGATCGAAAGGAAATCACTGTTGGTGCCCAAACCTCTCCCAATGCAGGCTTACATATTTATCAAAATGCTTTTCCTCCACAGAAAAACCAAAATCTTGGAAAAGCACCTATCCAAAACAACACCAATAACCGTCAGCCAAACCAACAGCATGGGAAGAACAATGACCACACTTCATCCTATATAGACTATGGTAGCCTTATAGGTTGTATATCTAAGAAAGAGCCTTCTATCAATGTTATCAATATCCGAGGACTAGACAATGAGTGTGCGATCACCACTCGAAGAGCGCGATTTGACATCGCAGGCCCACCAGTTTCATCAGCACCATCAGCTCCATCAAAAAGCCGGTATAATATCTTGGAACACCTTGGGAACATGCCAGCCCAAATCTCCATTTTAGACCTTCTCCGCACTAGTCCTATGTACAAAGACATCCTTGACAGTGCTCTCATAGAATCTCATGTCCCTTCTGATATCAATGCTACTAATTTTTGTAATCTTGTTGGACACCTTTCATCCTCATGTGCCCTATCTTTCAAACCCACCAACATACCCGCGATTGAGCCAGATCACACCCTTCCGCTTCGCATAGCCATCATGGTATCCAATTTTGCCGTGAAAAGAGTAATGATAGATAATGGATCAGCCTTGAACATTTGCACACTAAAATTCATAAAACAAGCTGGGTATACTGAGGCAGATATGATCAGTGAGGTTATCACCATCAAAGCTTATGACAACTTGGAAAGGACCACAGAAGGGACTATTTTGCTACCAATCAAGGTTGGGCCGGTCATCCAAGAGACAGTTTGCCATGTTGTTGATCTAAACCTACCATTTAACATCCTCCTCAGTCGCCCATGGATTCATGCTATGAAGGCCATTCCATCCAGCTACCATCAGTGCATCAAATTTCCACATCAGGGCACTGAGGTAACCATCCATGCCAATCCAGAACCCTTTTCTTACTGCAATGCGGTTGAAGCTTCATATACAAACCATTGCCATGGAATAGACATCGGCACATCCATTGCCAGCTCATCCCACATTTGTAATGACGCAGAAACCATCCTCGCCTCCACCCTATCTACCGTAAAGATCAACAACAAAGGTTGTGGAGAATATAGTCTGTCAGATGCATTTGCTGTCGGAGCAATCCCACTTGATCCACATACCCATGGACGACTGACATATCACAAAGCTAGGGAGATTCCACCTCCTCGATACAAACAGTTTGGCCCAACCACCTTTGTGTCCTCAAAAACCCCTCTTCATGAAGAGCTCACTCCAGATATCAACAATTGGTTACATAAGGATGCACCTCCAAAAAATCAAGCATGCCTTGATCACTTCATCCAAAAGTATCCCCAACAACATAAGCTCATCACTGAAAAATGGAACTATCAAGGAGGTGGACTAGGACTAGAAGAAAGGGGCATGCAATGCCCCATTGAAGCACATAATTGGGAAACGAAGTCAGGACTTGGCTTTGGCATACCCACAACTAAGGGCACCAATGAGAACGGTCACGCTTTTTCGAACATCCACCGTGACCTTGTCGAAATCGAAGACATTCCTGAGGAAGTTGAAAAGAGAGCCTACGACGATATCCCAAACCAAATCTTCCTAGGAGACTCTGTTCTCCGAGAACTATCCATCCATCTCATTGACCTACCACTTGCTCATCCACAACTCATAGATTGGGACCGACCAAGTGTCATACATATTGATGAGTTTGCATCAGAGGAAGCGCTTCTAAGATTCATGGGAGCCGAAACTCTTCATAAGAAGAAAAAGCCAGATTCTTCCTACATCTACAAGCTAGATCCCAAGGGGTATTTTGGAGAAAATCCCCAACCTAGTTTCGATACACCTAAAACTAGAACTAAGGTAAATTTGGGACTAGCTAAGGTAGCGAAGAGAACCCCTCAGCAAGAAAATCCAGAGCCACAAGCAAAACATGAGGATTTAGTATTGCCTCCTCAAGATAATCGACTAGAGGTGTCTTCTATTCTAATAGAGGATACTAGAGAAGTCAACATTGGTTCTTCAGAGATCCCTAGAATTGTTCACATTGCTGCATCCCTATCACAAGACCAAGCTGACCTTCTCTTTGAGGTTTTACAAGAGAACATTGGCCGATTTGCATGGTCATATCAGGACATGCCAGGACTTGATCCAAAGCTTGTAGTTCATCATCTTGCAGTCGATCCAAAGATCAAGCTCGTAAGACAAAAGCTTAGAAAAATGTACCCCAAGGTGGCCTTACTAGTCAAAGATGAACTAGAAAGAATGTTAGTTGCTAAGGTTATCTGACCTATCGACTACTCAGAATGGATCTCCAACATGGTCCCTATCACTAAGCCTTCCGGTGACATCAGAATCTGCACTGATTTTAGAGATCTTAACAAAGCTTGTCCAAAGGATGATTTTCCCTTGCCCAACATAGATATGATTGTAGATCTTATAGCTGGACATGAAATTATGTCCCTTATGGATGGATTTTTTGGGTATAATCAGATCAAGATTGCAGAAGAGGACCAGCATAAGACAACATTCACTAGCCCTTGGGGAACCTTTTGCTACACCATGATGCCTTTTGGCCTAAAGAATGCTGGGGCTACCTATCAAAGAGCTATGACAATCATTTTTCATGATCTTATCCATGGCATTTTGGAGGATTATGTGGATTATATCCTAGTCAAATCTCACACCTTCATGGATCATCTTGCTGACCTGGAGAAAGTCTTTGATAGTTTGGCCCAATATCATCTCATGCTAAATCCCAAGAAGTGTGTCTTTGGGGTCACATCTGGCAAGCTTCTAGGCTTCATAGTTTCTAAATGAGGTATAGAGATCAACCCCAAAAAGGTCAAGGCTATCTTAAACATGCCTCCTCCCTAGACACTACGACAGCTTCACTCTCTTCAGGGAAAACTTCAATCTGTCCAGCGCTTCATCTCCCAACTTGCAGATAAGTGTACACCATTTTCACACTTCCTAAAGAATAATTAGAACTTCAAGTGGGATCTTTTATGTCAGCACAGCTTCAATCAGCTCAAGCAGTATCTCACCAATCCCCCTATCTTAGTTCCACTAGTTCCTGGTCGTCCCTTGATCTTGTATATATCAGCAACACCTACTGCTCTAGGGGCACTTCTAGCACAACATGATGATTATAGCAGAGAGAGAGCCATCTACTATATCAGTAGAACCCTAGTTGGTTATGAACTCAATTACACTCCTATGGAAAAAGCTTGTTTGGCAGTTGTTTTCTCAACTCAAAAGCTTCGCCACTACATGCTAAGTCATACCATCCAACTAGTCTCCAAGATTGACCCTCTCAAGTATATGCTCTCTAGAACAGCACTTACAGGCCGTAGTGAGTTTGACATCCAGTATGTGGACAGAAAGGCAATCAAAGGGCAAGCTATAGCAGATCACCTAGCTGATGCACCTCTAGTAGATGCATATCCTTTTCTCACAGAATTTCCAGATGAGCATATCTGCCTAATTGAAGAACAGCCCCCATGGAAGCTTTATTTTGATGGCTCATACACCTCTCATGGATCAGGGGCAGGAATATTATTAGTTACACCTCAAGGAGATTACATTCCAAAAGCCTTCAAGCTACAATTCCCTAGCACCAACAATATAGTAGAATATGAAGCTCTTGTAGCAGGATTAAAGATAGCTGCAGAATGGAATATCACTAAGTTACAATTCTTTGGTGATTCCCAACTCATCATCAAACAAGTCTTAAATGAATATCAAACCAAAGATGAAAAGCTATTACCCTACAAAGAGCTAATTGATCAGATGACCCAGCATTTTACAAAGCTTCAGTTTACACAAGTGCCACGAATGCAAAATAAAGCAGCAGACGCCATGGCCACTATTGGCTCGCTCTTGGAAATTCCCCAAGATGCTACGCAGTATGAATTTTTAGTTGAGCAGCTCCTCACACCCGCTTATGCGAATGAGGATTCAAACCGTGTTTGTCTCTTGGTTGGTCCCCAATCCCCTTGGTACCATGAAATTCATGCTTACCTTAACAATGGTATCATATCCCCTCACCTCACACGCACCCAACGCCAGAACCTTATTCAAAAATCATCCCGCTATGTTATCATAGCCAATACCCTATATCATTGGGGTTATCACGATACTCTCTCTCGATGTTTAGATGAAAATGAGGCCGCGATGGCATTAAAAGAAGTACATTCTAGACTTTGCAGTGCCAACACGAGTGGTATTGTCCTAGCATGACAAATCCTTAGAGCAGGCTACTATTGGCCTACCATTGAAGAAGACTCTTGTGACTTTGTCAGAAAGTGTCTCCCATGTCAGCAGCATGCAAATCTTGTGCACGCTCCAGCACAAGATCTACAGCCTATTGCACCACCATGGCCTTCCGCTTGTTGGGGCCTTGATCTAGTTGGAACTATCACCCCTCTCTCATCTGATGGACATAAATGGATAATAACAGCTACAGACTATTTCACTAAGTGGGTGGAAGCAGTCCCCCTAGTCTCAGCTACAGGAGTTCAAGTCTCCAAGTTCATCTTGTACCACATTGTTTGCCGCTTCGGCATCCCATCCACCATCTTCACTGACCACAGAGGTAACTTTGAAAATCTCAACATGGAAGAATTATGCACTTCCCTCTACATCCATCATCGCTTTTCTAGCCCATATTTCCCACAAGGTAACGGCCAGGCAGAGGCAACTAATAAAACCCTCCTCAAAATCCTAAAGAAAGTTGTCAATGATTTCGGCCGTGATTGGCACCTTCAAATAAATCCAGCTCTATGGGCCTATCAAACTTCCTTCCGTACATCCACAGGTACAACTCCATACTCCCTAGTCTATGGTGTTGAAGCGGTATTACCTATAGAAGTTGAACTTCCCTCACTATGCATATCTTTGCAAGGGCAAATCTCAGATGAAGAATACAGAATAGCTCGACTCACCCAGCTAGATCTCTTAGATGAGAAGAGACAACAAGCTTATGACCATCTCACAGTCTACCAAACTCATCTCAAAAGGAATTTCAACAAGAAGGTGCTCCCACGACACTTTCAGCTAGGTGACATGGTCCTCAAAGAAAATATGAAAGTCCACGCAAATCGAGAAAAGAAAGGGAAGTTTGAACCTACATAGCTTGGTCCCTATGTGGTTACTACCTCCTTTGGCTTCGGAGCCTATCAATTATCTACACCAGAAGGAGAAATCTTGAATGATCCCACTAACATCATTCATCACAAGAAGTTCTATGCTTGAAGATCCTTGGTATACCCAGCTTTTGAAAAAATACAAAAAAAAAATAGTAAAGAGAAATAAGCGTCCAATGGTGAAAACTTGGTAATTCAAGTGCCTTGGATAGGTACCTTGGTGAAAACCTGGTAATTCAGGCGCCTTGTGTGCTAAAGACTAATCCATTATCTATCACTATCCTATCCCTCATCCATCCACCCACCATCCCATAAAACACCTGCTTGTTCCCTTGGTGTTCCAATCAAATATCCAAAATCTGATGGAGCTTGTCAATACCTCCTATACAGCTTGTAAATCTTGTACCATACCTTGTATATATTCAAATCTTTTCCAAAGCTTGTACCATATTCCAGCTTGTAAATAATCTTGTATCCTAGCCTGTATCCTATCACATGCACACACAGAATCCCATTTTCCTTAAGCTTTTCACAAACCATCTACCTATCCACCTATCAACTATTATAGATATCCCATCCTTCACAAACATTTCCATCTCACAAAAAAAACCAAAACATGAACAAACTTATACATTTGTAAAATATCTTGGTCTGTCAGCTTGTACATCCTCTTTAGCTTAGTATCATTGTATCTATCCAGCTTTCGTGTTAGTTCATCATTGGTCAACATCTTGCACACATCGCACACTTTGGTTAGATATTCCAATGCATCCTTTAGCTAGATCTCCTATCACCAAAGTGTTATCCTTCTTAGTTCAGCTTGCCAGATGCATCACTCATCCAGATCCATTAGCTTAGGTGCTCTCTGATAGATCCTTGCAGGATATAGCTTTCCTCATGTATGATCTTGGTCCATTAGTACCTCGTCCTACCCATCTCATTGGCAAACATTTCTCTTTTGGATTTTCTCTTTCTTTTGATTTGGGATCTTCCCTTTTGGGTCTTGAAATATCTTTTCCAAGCAATTTCCTTGTTCCCTCCTCAAGGTTGCCACGATCTTCCATATCATGGTATGCTGCGAATGGGGCAATTAGAGCGTAAGGTCTTGATCATGTCTTTTGCTTGTTTTCTTTTTCTGCTTGTGGGTTACCTAGTGTCATTTCCATGTTGCTTCCTCTGGGATTCATGTGTGATACTGGGGCAATCCTTGTGTGTTTGTTTTGAGTCAGTTCGTTAGTCCTCTGGACGGTTGGTAAAAAGGCCTTGATGTTCTTGGTAACCCTGGCAATTAACCAACAGTCCTATAGCAAATCTAGTGCTCAACTACATGGTGGTACTTCTCTTTGAAGTATCCCCCCGCTCAAAAAGCTTCAATGGATTCCCTTCATCTCCATTATCCCCCATCCATATCCTACATCTGTCGCTCCTACCCCAGCTTATGCATCAGTATCTCTTTGAATCACTCCTCACGCTTAGCTTTAGGGATCCACAATCCTAGTCTTAGGGATCCACCAATCAAATCAATCCACCAAGCCTCATCTTTCGAGATCCACAATCCTAGTCCTAGGGATCTCCGAAACCCATCTTCTGCCAATTTGACTCTTTGAAATCCTGTTGCATCAGTTTTATCATTCTATCATCCATTTCCCTACCATGGATTCCTTTTATAGTGCTCCGCTCCTCCATCTCCCCCCCCAATCTTGGAAAGTCTTAAGCTTGCTTTACTATTGTGCCTCTGATTTCCCTTTATCATTCTCCCGTAGTGAGAGTTTGACCTAATTCAGCCCCTTCTCTTCGACAACCTACGTCTCAGCTCGTCTCAATTTCTTGTACTTTTCAAGAAGTCGTCAAGCCTCATTTCTCTCCCCGCTGCCTTCTTGAGGGGGCATCATCTAAGTCTAGTCTCTCCTCTTCTTATCCAAGACTGGGGCAACCTTGTTGCTAAAACATCTTCCTCGTGTCGTCTTCATTCGAACTTCTTTGAAATAGTGTTGTCTCAACACTATGTCAAAGAGGGGCAAAATGTAAACACCTAAATTTGATTACACTGCTTTGGTAATCTAATTTAGCCATCTCTAAAGGCATCATTAATTAAATTCTTATTTAATTAATCCTTTGCCATCCCTAGTTGATTAATTTAATTAATCATCTATAGTCCTAATTGATAAATCAAATAATCTATTATTTATCAATTCAATCCTTTTCTCCTATCTATTTCCAAAAATCCTCATTTATTAAATAAATCTATTTGATAAATGAAATCCTCAAATTCAAAAACCCCTAACCTATCTCTAATCCTCCATTTAGCCTAATCCACCCCATCCACCCATACTAACCAAGCTTAGCCACTAACTCACCCACCCTCATTAATGCCATCCACTTGCACATCTCTAACATCCCTAATCTAATCCTAAACCCAAGCCTAATCCACCCCCTAATGTTGTCACATTCCTTAAACAAGTTTAAGACTTTCCTAATCCAAACCAAAGTCCCCCCTCAAAAAGCCCAACCACTAAGTCATGAGTGCTCTTACAAAACATAAAAGACTCTTACAAGCCCACTCATGACTCTTACACCCATCTTCCACACTCTTCCCTCTTCCACACTCATTCCTCTTACATCCCTCTTACATACTCAACCCCACTCATCATGCCTTTAACCAACCCTTTACCCTACCCTCTCGCACTCATCCTCCTTGTGACAAGTGCCACCTTCCCATTGGTGCTAAACAAGCACAATCCATGTGCTCCCCTTTGAGTGCATCTTAGCCCTCCTTAAGCCTTCATCCATCCTTGCATCTAAGCCCTCCATCCCTCTACCCCTTAGGCTATAAATTGAATCCCATCCCAAGCCATTTCATCAAGAATCTTTGAGCTAAAGTTACCATGCTATTTTGAGAACCAAAGCCATCAATCTTACCCTTATAATGCCAAATTGGGAGCTCACAAAGCTACCAATTTTCCATTACCTATCTCCATTGAAGCAGCTTTTGAGCATCTTGAGCATACATCCACAGCAAAAGGACACATCTACAGAATCAAGAAAGCATGGAGTGTTTTCTCTTGTGAGGTTTGCACTTCTTGTTTGCTTTCTTTGTCTAAGCATATATGTGAATTTAGTTTTTTGGTTTGTGAATGTTTACTTTATTTGTTAATGTTCTTTGCACACTAAAATTCTTGTTCTACACTTATATTCAAATTTCATTTGATAAATGATTATTTACAAACATGTCTCTACATAATAACTAACTTGTTAGCAATGAAGCTGAAAGATGATTGGAAGAATTCAAAGATGAGCGCCAACAACATTTAATGAGAAAAGATCGCTAAGGTGTAGCCACGGTGGAGGAAAGTTGTAACGGTTCCAAAGGAAATGACAGCGAATATGGAGGAGCTATGAAGACTTATTGCCTTCTTTGCATTTATTCCTATGGCGAGCAAATGTTTAGACTTTATTACTCTTGCCTTAAATTGTTATCTCTTCTTCCTGCCTTGAGTTGTTATTTTCCTTCTTTCTCTGCTGTAGATTTAAAGATAAGGTCATTTACTTTTCTATTATCAAATAAGTGTCCATCCCCTATATATAGGAATCGACCCAGGTGTGTTAGTTTAGCTAGATAGAAGAAATATTTTATGAGAATGGACTATTAACTTTTACAGTGAGTTGTGTTTTTATAGTTCTATGTTATGTAATGAATTTATGAAATGTAATGAAATAGTTTTGGGCTTCTATCTTGTGTTAGTAGTTTAGTTGAAGTTGACCAAGGGGGCCCACTTGGAAGGTTGATTATGTTAGGATAGAATAGATTTATTTCCAAGCATTCTTAGTATTGTAAGTAGAAGTTGTAAGTTCCTTCCTGTAGCATTGCACTCCATGAATATTCCTGCAGCATATGTGAGAAAAGTTGTAGTGGATGAACAGAGTTAAAATATTTGTTAGCCTTTCATTGTATTTCTAGTATTCATAGAGTTAAGTGTGTTAGTTTCCTACAACAATAGTGTAATTTCTTTTCCTTGCATTTTACTTTCTTGCAACATAAGCGTAATGACTCATTAAGAGACCTAGTGCACATACTATGCCCACCATTTTAAGTATATGTCCCTGAGTTGACAAGATTAAATGCACCTCATAGTGAGAAAAAATAGTCCTTAGTTTGAATATACTATTCCTAAGCATGGCCTAGAGCATGACTATGATACACCTATTGTGAGGCAAACCATTTTTGGTGTCATTGCCAGGGATGATGTCAAGATAGGAGCATTTTTGAGTCATAGTTCTTAGATAAGTTTGTTTAGAAATTTCTAGTTTTGAAGCTTCTTCCACTAGTGTGAAAATTTTAATTGCATGCATCAAAAAGGAAGACGATGAGATGAATATAGTATATTTTTTCCACAAGAGTCTATTAATTTGAATGAAGAAATTGAAGAAGAAGAAGTTGAGTTATTTTTTGAAGACACAAGCCCTATTTTTCCTATAGCATCATCATCAAGAGCTAAACCAATAGATACAAGTGGTCTTCAACCTTTTACTAAAGTTTTGGCCAGTTTTCTTGATAACACCACTTTTAATCCACTAGTTGTTAATAATCTAGTACCCAATGTCCCTTTTTAGCAGCAACCTCACACTCTAATACCTCTAGTCATGGCACAACCTACTTTTCCATTTCCTCTCCCAAGCCTTGTAAACATTGATAATCTCAAGAATATACTTGCAGTTTCCCTTCCAAAGTTCTATGGCCTTGCAACCAAAGACCCTAATACTTTCTTGTTTGAATTTGACATACTTTGTCATAGTTTTGACTACAACACTAATGCCCATAAGCTTAAATTTTTTCTAGTAGCATTGAAAGAATTAGCTCTATGATGGTTCATGGGCTTAGAAGCCAATGCAATAGGAAGTTGGGATGAAATGCAAACTTTGTTTCTAGATAAGTACAAAGAGTATTGCAAACCATCTGGTTCAAGAGGAGATGATGTCTTTAGGATATCTCAGAAGGAGGAAGAAACATTGGAAGACTATGTTTCATGTTTCTTATATATACTGTAGAAGAACCCTTAGCATGTGTTGTTTGAGGATTCACAAAAGCTAGTTTTTCTAAGAGGTGTGAATGATGACTATCTAGAAGCACTAGACCTAATGGCTAGTGGTGATGTATATAAAGCTTCCTAGGAAGACCTCAAGAAGATCTGTTAGAACTATTCAAGGTCAACCATGAAGAAGGGTCAAGGACCTCATTCCATAGTCACTAAAGGAATCAGTCAAGGTATTTCAAATCTCGGGATATCTAAACTATTATCATATTTCAAACAAGACATCATCAACAATATCATGACACATCTTGATACAATGACTACAAAGAAGAAGTATGTAGAAGTTGATCTACAACTAGCTAAATACTAGCCTCATTGTAGGAAGCAAAAGAAGGATTGTCAATGTAAACTAGTCACAGGCATGGAGAAAAAATATCTTCCAACTAAGTACATCAAGATAGATGGAGATGATAAGAAAGTATTTTTTGTTGCTCAATGCTAACCATGGGCCCAACTTCAAGATGATGCATTTCTAGATGAGAATTTATTTCATATTGCTATTCGAACTCCATTGTATGTAGACATTGCTAACTACATTGCAGTTAATAAAATACTAGAACATTTTTCTTACAAGGAAAAGAAGCTTCTTGTAGAGAAAAGTTTTCATTTCTCCTAGATAGATAATCTTTTGTTTTACACTATACCTAATCAAGTTATGAGAAGATGTGTGAGAGAGGATGAGACATATGATATTCTACATGCATGTCATAATGAACCATGCAGAGAACACTTTGTAGCAAAACGAAAAACCTTGAAGTTCTTGACAACTGGTTATTATTAGCCTACACTTCACAAAGATGAAACCAACTATACATAGAAGTGTGACAAGTGTCAAAGGATGGGCCGACCAAAAAGAATAGATGAAATGCCTCTTAATCCTCAGATGGCGTTAACACCATTTGACAAATGGGGTATGGACTTCATTGGTCCAATTGATCCTCCATGTAATGAGAAATCCTATATTCTTGTGTGCACTAATTACCTAAAAAAATGGGTTGAATTCAAGGCTATGAAGCATGTGCATGATGAAAAAGTTGCCGAATTTATGTATGAAGAAATTTTTACTCACTATGGTGTACCCAAAGAGCTAGTCACTAACCAAGGTGCACTATTTACCTCTAATCTGATCATAAAGTTGATGAAATAGTATAACATCAGGCATTCAAAATCCACTCCTTATCACCCTCAAGCTAATGGACAAGCAAAGGTCACAAACCATGAACTAGAGAACATCCTAACAAAAATAGTTCATCTACATTGTAGGGATTGGACTAGTAGATTACAAGAAGTTGTTTGGGTTTATAGAACAACCTAGAAGACTACTATAGGATTCACACCATTTGAGCTCCTGTATGGAAAGGTTGCAATGTTTCCAAGTGAATTTGAACATAAAACTCTAAGGACAACATTGGCATTGGATATTGAACTTCCTATAGCACAAAGAGAACATCTTCTAAATCTTAATTCTCTGGATGAAATGCACAAGGCTACTTTGGAATGCACTGAACTTATATAGAAACAAAGGAAAAAATGGCATGACTCTCATATTATTAGTAAACAATTTCAAGTTGGTGACTGGGCACTACTATATGATTCCAGATTTAAAGATATGCTAGGAAAGCTACAGACAAGATGGCTGGGACCATATGAAATTAGTCATGTGTTTGATAATGGAGCTGTTCAACTAACTACCATTAATCTAGTACCTTTCAAATTATTAGTAAATGGTCACAAACTAAAATTATATAAATGGCCCCAAACAAAAGAGGACTTCTTGCATTAGTTCTAGCAGCCTAATTCAAATACAAATAAGGTAACTCTTCCTATAACTGAAGGTGCCAACCTTCTGCCTGTCACTCTTCAAAATTAGTTTCTTTGTGCATGCTCATAATACAGACTTTATGTCCACATAAAGTTCACTTTTTCATTCAATTTCTCATTCAATCCCATCTCTTTAGCTTCCACCAATCCACCTCATCTCATTTCTCTATCCTCCATCCATCCACTTTCCACATAATCAATTTCTCATGTTTTCAATAAACCTCGTGAGATGCTAACGGATGCTACCAATGCTGATATCACTTTTGCCACTTTTTTTTGGTACGTGTGATGATCAGTTGATAGGTATAACATTTTCAAATTATAATTCACTTATAGTTAGTCTACAGATTTCATTAATTATATTTATTGTGCATAGTTTATATGATGGCAGTGCTATGTTAGTCCCTTACCCGTACTAGGTCTAACAAGTGTGGACACTTGTCCGTATTTAATAGGGGCTAGGGAAGGTCATGATATCCAATGGAATTCCTATTTATTACATAAATATTTTTCTAAATCTTCTTATTTTCTTCATTGATGGACTTTAATTTCCATAAGAACACAAGTGAGGTGTCATACCGCTTATTTTTGAATGATTTTATTGTCAAGCTGTGATGTGACTTGTGTTTAAATTTTATGTGATCTAAACCTCATTTTTGGATGATTCTCACACATATTCATGATTTACCTTCATTAAAAGCCATATTATTATGCATAACAATTTTTTATGACATTAATTGCCTATGAAAACAAAGAAATGTGAGTTGATTATGTAAAATGACGAAGTAGCTTGTATTCAAAAGGGGGAAAATAGAGAAGATAGAGAAAGTGTTAAGAAAATGGGTGGACAGTTGCAGAGGAGAGAACCAATGGAACATACTATGTTTTTGTTAGATGTAGAGGCCATAAGAAGGTTTACTACATGTGGATGGCTAGGGTATTTCTTGAGTTTGACTGTATATGATGAAGAGGTAGCCATAGAATTCACAAGGACATTTGATGAAGGTGAAGCTTCTGTTTGTGGTTTAACAGTGATTGCAATAGAGGAATGCATTGCTGAAGTAACTAGGTTGCTTGGAGTTGGAGAGCATTATCCGAGCACACATGATGTGAGGTTAGTAAGAGCTCAATTTACTGGATAGAACAATCCTCAAATGGACATTACAAACCAAAGGTTGCAATAGAATGTCACTGCTGCTGCCATACAATGAATTAGCCATGCATATTATCAGGTATCTTACATGTGAAGGAAGATTCTCATAGTTACATGGACATCATTTCAAATTACTTAGTTGTATAAGGCATAATCTTTCAGTAAACATTCCAAATTTCTTGTATAATATGCTCTGTATTAGTGTGGAAGAGACTTAGAAAGGAAAAGATAATTTCATTACCCATCATGCCATAATTAAGTTATTGATAGAAAGGTTTCTTAGGGATGTGTCTCCCATGAAATGGGATGAATTCATACAAGCCAAAACTCTGCAACCCCAAGCTACCCCTAGTGAACAACCTAGTGAGGAAAATTTCCCCACCAATGAGCCTACTAAACAAAATACCCAAGAGGCTGAAGCCAATAATACCCATAAAAATGTCTAAGAAACTATCACCATTCAAGATATGGTGCCTTCACTTGTGTAAGAAACCCAAAAACCTACTTCTAGCAGAGCAAAAACTACAAGAAGAAATCTTTGTCCAAGAAAATGAAGAACCAAACCCTATAGTTGTGAGACAAAAGAGAACTAAGAAAAGTCCTGTAGTAACTACTCCTATAGCAGAGACACCCAAAGTGAAAGGTAGACAAAAGGTTGTGATACAAGAAGAAACCCCCATAAGGAGAAGCCCTAGGATGAGAGGGAAGGTTTCTAAAGATTCTACTTTGTCCAAAACATCTACTAAGGAATCCCTTGTGTGGAAAGGAAACAAAAACTACAAGAAGAAATCTCTGTCCAAGAAAAGGAAGAACCAAATGCTATAGTTGTGAGACAAAAGAGAACTAAGAAAAGCCTTGTATTGACTACTCCTTCATAAGAGACACCCAAAGTGAAAGGTAGACAAAAGGCTCTGATACAAGAAGAAACCCCCATAAGGAGAAGACCTAGGATGAAAGGCCAGGTTTCTAAAGATTCTACTTTGTCCGAAAAATCTATTAAAGAATCCCCTGTGTAGATTGTCTCTGATCACTCTCCTCCTCATCTTGAAATTACAAGCATTCCTGAAAATCCTAGTGAGGAATGTAGGGATGAAATCAAAGAAAATCCAAATGATACCCCAATAGACCAACTAGGTACTTCAAGCTGTAAGGATGAAATAGTTCCTGAGCAAGTTGATCCAAACACTTCCCTAGTTCCCCATAAATCAACATGGATTACTGGTTTTGTAGAACATTTATGGTAGGAACAGAGTGTCATGTCCCCTTTTCAAAAAAATTAAAAATAATAATCTTTTCTAAGGCAAGCAGGCCCAAAAAGGTGAAGTTTCGGAAAAAGGGGATAATCTTTGGAAGATAATGGACTAATAAATGAAAATTATTATTAAAATATATTTTATTAATCCCTCTTGGATGTGAGTTAGGGTTATGCCCTCTTTTAAGGAGTTTGGAGGCATTTTGGGCTCATTCTAGAACTTAATTTTTGCTCATTTCTTTGTTATTCTTCAGAGGCTGCCAAACCTGTGGAGAAGGAGACCCAAGAATGGAAGCTTTTAGGTTTCTAGGAAGGCTAAGGATGGTAGTTTGAAGCCATTCCATGTGCATGCTCATGCAGAGTTTGCCTTTGTGCTGAACAGTACAGATTTGTGATTTTTTGGGTGTTTTTTTTTGTAAGAGTTTGGTGTTTTCGGTTGAGTATTTCATATCAGTTTGGGTTTCTGCTGTATTTCAGAATTTTAGATGTTAAAATAGAGCTAAATATATGTATTTTATCATGATTATACTTCTGTGATAGATTATTAGTGTTTTTGTGGTGTTTCTGGGCTATTCTATGTTGTTTTCGGGAGCCCGATGAGCATTGTTTTTGCCCTCCATTTGGGAGCTATTGTGTAAATGTTATAAAGATCTGAAAATGTCATTTTTTAGGCTTTTATGCTGTTGAAATTTTTATAAAAATGTCCACTTTCAGATTTACTAATAATATGTGAAGCTGTGAAGTTTTTGGCACTATTTCCGGCATACCCGATTTGGGGTTTATTGAGAAATTGGTGGATCTTTGAAAGATTGGTTGGTTGATCTTAAAGATCTTATTAGAGGCTTGAAATATCATACAAAATTAGTAAAGGGACATTTCAGTGGTATCAGAGCTATGATCTTGCCAGCCTGAGGGTTTGTAGAAGTTTGCATGTCATTTTTGACAACTACCCAAATCTTGCATGTCAAAATTTATGGTTGCATGCTACTTCTAATCATTTGCATGTTAGTTCTTGGTGAATTTGGTGGTTGCATGTTGCTTCTAATCAGCTACATGTCAAAATCTATGGTTGCATGCTACTTCTAATCATTTGCATGTTAGTTCTTGGTGAATTTGGTGGTTGCATGTTGCTTCTAATCAACTGCATGTCAAAATCTATGGTTGCATGCTACTTCTAATCAATTGCATGTTAGTTCTTGGTGTTTGAAGAAGTTATAACCTATTGGGGTTATACTCTACTTTATCTAGAATGGATAGGTATAGTACAGGGTCTCAGAGGACACGATCTTAGACAATTGATATCCAGAGTCAGAACAGTAGAAAGGATGGTTATTTAGACATTCGAGATAAACTTAGGAAAATAAGCCATGACATGTCTGAATAGTTGGTTGAGCACCACCGTATAATGAATTACATGTTGTCCAACCCAGCTAAGGTGAATAAGTTGACTGGATTTCTATTTGGCAGATTTTCTCACAGGGCAGATGACACAATTACCAAGAACTTGCATGAGGAGTTTGAGACACTAGCTTATAGCCAGGTTGAGGTCTCAGATTCTACTCCGCCACAAGAGGTAGTGAGAAAGGATATTATGCAGATTGATAGTAATGGTCAACTTGATACTCAAATTGAGACAATTATATACAGGTCGTCAAAGGGTGATGTCATAGGTATTCAGGATGGTATAGTTACAATAGGTAGTGACTACAGCGTAGTGGGTTTAGATGATGATTATGAGGATGTTGTTGTGCATGATAGTGAGATACTTGGTAGAGATGAGTAGACATTGAGCATTCATGACTTTGCTAAGCAAGAGTACTAGGCACAGTTAGATGCTTCGACACATGAGGTTGAGGCTGGTAGTACTTCACATGATTTGTCCAGCCAACTGAAAGTGAACAAAGACGGTATTGTGACTTCATTATCTCATCATGACAGGTATGCGGAGTTAGTTGGTATTGGTCATATTACTCAAGTGAGGATTTTTCTTGACTTACCAGTTGATTCTAGTTTATAGATAAGGACTCGAGATTGTTATATTGGCATTTGGGATTCAGTTGACTGGAGATCTTTAACACTTTTTGATAGCAGTGTTTGTTTGGGTGCTATCATGGATTTGATTAGCAAATTGCACAATGTTGTCTTTTCTTGTGCCAGCAGCTTGTCCAATGCTGGTATTAGTTTTTATACACTGGTGTTAGGCTTTGTTCATATATCCAGTCGATCATACTTGCTGAAATGTGTCGATGATCTTTCATATTTGGCAGTGTGTACAAATGAGTCCTAGGATCATATTGGCATTGATGAAATCCAGGAGGATGCAGTGGGTAGTTTTGAAGACTTAGTTTCCTTGGCAGTTTCTTTTGGTACAGAGGAGCTAGACATCAGTGCTACAATTTTTGATACTCCATATGTTGATATGAGCTTTGGAGTTGATTCACAGGATATAGATGGTAATACTCTAGAGACTAGTAACTTTGAGGATACTCCTTTAGACAGTGCATTAGAGGAGGTTTGTAGGAGATAGTCTAGCTAGTGCCATCATGTGTCTAATTAGTTGAGAGTTAGTGAGCGAGACATTGCTATTTCTTGCCAACATTTTGATGTTGCTCGTTAGTTGTTAGCCGTTTATGGATGGGGTTCTCCTACTAGTGATGAGCAGGGAGGCAGTTATCTTTCCTTGACAGAGTTCCACTCTTTATGGGAGGCTATCCAAATTTTGAGATAGGATTATATGCAGTCGGTAGTCGATAGAGATTATCTTATGGAGTGGGGCAGTATAGCATACGATGCATTATTGGACAAGGAAGATGAGGTGAGTGAGCTTACTCAGCAGCTTGAGGTGACTTCTGAGATTCTTGAGAGTACATAGTTGGCTTTCAAGGAGTCATAGTTTCATTTGGCTAAGGTGACCATGGATTTAGAGCAACTACAGTCTTTACCAGATTCTATACAGTCACAAGATGTGGTGTCTAGTGATCTAAGGATGTCCATGGTTGAGATTGTCAAAGAAAGTCGAGATGGGGATGCATCCATCCTTGATACTAACATTGGCATATCAGGTTTGTCCCCACTAGAGTTAGGTTCAGTTGAGTTGGGTGTTGTAGTAGATTGTTGTGGTATGCCTGACATGGTGGTGACCTCTAGTACTAATGGCACAAAGACTAGAGATGTTGTATCAAAGACCATGTGTGATGTTGGTGAGCTAATAGTTGGCATGGTTCCTGATAGTAATACTACTCCCTTGGTGATGTCTTCAGAGGTAATAATCAGTTCCAACTTGGTTAGTGATCGATTCCAGTTAGTTACATTTTGGATTGCAGTCTGAGCCACTGACTGAGATTGGTGCATTCTATCGACATTACATTGTGAGGTATGCTCATCAATTCACCTTTGATGACCATGTTGATGATATGATGATACAGAGATGTACTTTGGTTCCTAGTGCTTATCACTAGTTATGGGATAGTTTGATGCCTCGAGATGAGAGTTGTGATGGGCATGACATGGCGATAGGTTCTACGGTTGACAGCTTGACAATACATGACTTAGAGCAAGAGTTTGGGAGTGATGCTTCAAAGGTTATTGTTATTGATTCTACTCCTTTGGCTATGACATCTCCTGACTTAGCTGGTGATTAGTCACAGTGGGTTGTATCACTTGTTCATGGTGAGTTTTTGACTGAGGTTGGTTCTTTTTATCAGCAGTATACTGCAGGGTATGTACATTAGTTAGCATTTGATCCTTGTGTTGAGGAGTTGATGGCAGGAAAATTTGGTTTGGGTTCCATTTCTTGTTGTTTATCTTGTGATGTCTTTTCACCATTAGTAGTGCATGGGAGTTATGGTTATGAGATAGTGGTCAGTGATCTGCAGAGTTGTGTTGACTGCAGGAGTTCTACAATGTGTGGATTCTCCATACTTGGTATAGTTTCATTCGGGAGTGTTCACCATTGTTGTAGAGTTGGATTGTACATTCTGTATAGGCCAATGGGATGCATTGATGGTATTTGTTGTGTTGGCAATTTGATTTTTCCACTTTACTTGGGTTTTTATGTTCTAATAGTTTGTGTCTTGTGGGTTTCTGACTGTGGAAGTTGTGACTTTGGAGTTTGGTTGAGTAGTAATTGTCAGTTTGATTATGGATTCCTCTTGGTTATATTGCAGAGGATATTGCAGGAGCCTGTGTTAATTGAGAATGGTATAGTTCATGACTACATTTGGGATCTAGGTGGATTGATTGGTCTATTGTTCAGACATTGCTTGAGAACAAGCAATATTTGGAAGGGGAGGACTTGTCATGTCCCCTTTTCAAAAAAATTAAAAATAATAATCTTTTCTAAGGCAGGCAGGCCCAAAAAGGTGAAGTTTCGGAAAAAGGGGATAATCTTTGGAAGATAATGGACTAATAAATGAAAATTATTATTAAAATATGTTTTATTAACCCCTCTTGGACGTGAGTTAGGGTTATGCCCTCTTTTAAGGAGTTTGGAGGCATTTTGGGCTCATTCCAGAACTTGATTTTTGCTCATTTCTTTGTTATTCTTCAGAGGCTGCCAAACCTGTGGAGAAGGAGACCCAAGAACGGGAGTTTTCAGGTTTCCAAGAAGGCTAAGGATTGGTGTTTGAAGCTGTTCCATGTGCATGCTCATGTCAAGTTTTCCTTTGTGCTAAACAGTGCAGATTTGTGACTTTTCGGGTGTATTTTTTTTGTAAGAGTTTGGTGTTTTCGATTGAGTATTTCATATCAGTTTGGGTTGTTTCTGTATTTCAGACTTTTAGATGTTAAAATAGAGCTGAATATATGTATTTTGTCATGATTATACTTCTGTGATAGATTATTAGTGTTTTTGTGGTGTTTCTAGGCTATTCTATGTTGTTTTCGAGAGCCCGATGAGCATTGTTTTTGCCCTCCATTTGGGAGCTGTTGTGTAAATGTTATACAGATCTGAAAATGTTATTTTTTAGGCTGTTATGCTGCTGAAATTTCTATAAAAATTTCCACTTTCATATTTACTAATAATATGTGAAGCTGTGAAGTTTTTGGCACTATTTCCGGCATACCCGATTTGGGGTTTATGGAGAAATTGGTGGATCTTTGAAAGATTGGTTGTTTGATCTTAAAGACCTGATTAGAGGCTTGAAATATCATATAAAATTAGAGGAAGGGACATTTCATAGAGAAAGAGGAAAATAAATCATGAAGAAGACACTGGTTCTATTACATTGTAGAAACTCCTTTTTTAGTTGTTTGGATAGCATAAGTTTGCTAAGGCCTTGGGGAAAAAGAGAGGAAAAAGATGAATAAAGTTATAGCATCTCAAAATAAAGAAATCGTAGATTTAAAGGAACAATTAGCAAGTCAAAAGCAACAGATGGATCATGCCCTCAAGTTAGTTGATCAGGCACTTGCTTGTAGACCACCGCCAAGAGTTTATGCTCTCTGCTTAAAAAAAATATTTCTTTTGTTTCAATTAATGTTAACTCTTAAGGATATTAATGCAGAGTTCAAATCAACACAAAAATTTTATGGACTATATCAGACTTTGCCACCATCGTAGCAGAATTTGCTTTGTGAATTATATGTTCATAATTTTGTTATCCCTTCAGAGACTCAATGGAATCCCTTGCTCTATATAGGGGATGTACATTTAAGAGCCCTCATGTCTTGGATGTCCAATGAGGCAAACCATGATAGGAAGCTAAATAATTATAGGGATGAGGAAAGGATAGAACCCTTGCCTTTAAGAGTCGAGAGTAGCAAGCCAGATGAAGTTCTCAAGGATTGGTTCACAAAAGTAAGGGATAGGATCCTTGTTGCTAGAGTTAAGGCTTATGGTGATTATGAGAATTTTTCCTACTTTTCTTTCCAGAGAGCTATGACTGGTGCTAGGAGTAGATTGGCCAGATTTCCTGAATCACTTAAAAAGTTAGAACTACATAGTACCATGAACTTGGAGGCAACACTTTATAGGGTTCTAGACTATCTAGAGTTAGGAAAGTAGGCCAGACTAGAATTATGGTGTCCTCTAACCATGCAGTCTCCAATGCTCCTATGGCCTTTGTATGACATTAATGCATATAGACTTGACAAGCTTCAAGAAGATCACAAAAGGGAAGTGTGGGAAAGAACAAGAGGATTTTACTATACTTTCAAGAGTAGTAGGAAAGGAAGGACTAAGATTGGAGAGTTCGGGTCATTAAAAAGGAAGTGCAATGCTTGAGGACAAGCATTAGTTTAGTAGGGGCAGATGATGAGGCCAAATATTGCCTTTATTTCATGATAGCTTTTAAACTCTTTGTTGATAGTATGTTTTATTTTTGTCAAAACATTTGTGGATCTATGTTTACCAATACGTATGATAAACCTAAGGGTAGATATTGTGCCATCTTTTGCTAGTATTATATATATTATGTAGTATTTCATATAATTATCAAAATGTCTATTCTTATATTTGAATTTAATTTGATAAATGATTATTTGAAAACATGTCTCTGCATAATAACTAACTTGTTAGCAATGAAGCTGAAAGATGATTGGAAGAATTCAAAGATGAGTGCCAACAACATTCAAGGAGAAAAGATCACAAAGGTGTAGCCACTGTGGAGGAAATTTGTAACGGTTCCAAAGGACACGATAGTGAATATGGAGGAGCTATGAAGACTTATTGCCTTCTCTACATTTGTTCCTATGGTGAGCAGATATTCAAACTTTATTATTCCCACCTTAAACTGTTATCTCTTCTTTCCACCTTGAGTTGTTATTTTCCTTCTTTCTCTCCTGTGGATTTAAAGGTAGGTCATTTACTTTTTTGTTATGGAATAAGTGTCCATCTCCTATTTATAGGAATCGACCCAAGTGTGTTAGTTTAGCTAGTAAGAAGAAAGAGTTTATGAGAATAAACTATTAACTTTTACAATGAGTTGTATTTTTATAGTTCTATGTTATGTAATGAATTTTTGAAATGTAATCAAATATTTTTTCGCGTTTATCTTGTGTTAGTAGTTAGTTGAAGCTGACCAAGGGGGCCCACTTGGAAGGTGGGTTAGATTAGGATAGAATAGATTTATTTCCAAGAATTCTTAGTATTGTAAGTAGAATTTGTAAGTTCTTTTCTATAGCATTGCACTTTGTGAATGTTCCTACAACATATGTTAGAACAATTGTAGTGGATGAATTGAGTTGGAATATTTGTTAGCCTTTCATTGTATTTCCAATATTCATGGAGTTAAGTATGTTAGTTTCTTGTAGCAATAGTGTAAATTCTTTTCCTTAAAGTTTACTTTCCTCTAGCATAAACTTAGTGACTCATTAAGAGACCTAGTGCACATATTGTGCCGACCATTTCAAGTATACGTCCTTGGGTTGATAAGATTAAATGCACCTCATATTGGGGAAAAATAGTCCTCAGTTTGAATATACTATTCCTAAGCATGGCCTAGAGCATGACTATGATACACATATTTTGAGGTGGACCAATGTTCAAAAATTTGTAAAGAGTCATGAAGTTTGTCAAATTGCAAAAGGGGTGAGTCAAAATACTGGTTTGTATACACCTATTACTATTCTTGAGAAAGCTTGGACTGACATGACAATGGATTTTGTTTGTGGATTTCCTTAAATAGTGAAAGGGTAATGATTCCATATTTTTTGTAGTGGACAGATTTTCTAAGATGGCTCATTTCATACCATGTAAGAAGACATCAGATGTTGAGCATGTTGCTGAACTTTTCTTTAAAGAGATTGTGAGATTGCATGGATTGCCAAGAAGTATTATTTCTGACAAAGATAGTAAGTTTGTTGGTTTTTTTTGGAAGACTTTATGGAAGAAGATGGGTATTGAGCTAAAATTTAGTGCTACATTCTATCCAAAAACAAATGGACAAATAGAGGTTGTGAATAGAAGCTTAGGTAATTTGCTGAGATGTTTAGTCGGGAACAAGCCAAGTAATTGGGAAATGGTATTGGCAGAAGCTAAGTTTGCATATAATAATTTTGTGAATAGGAGTACAAGGAAAAAACCTTTTGAGATTGTTATTGGGATACATCCTAGAGGTATATCAGATTTGAGAGATGCTCCTGGTGAAGAAAAGAGAAGTGTTGTAGGAGAAGAATTTTCTGATTTTATGGAGTCTTTACATAAGGAAGTGAAGTTGAGGTTGGAACAAAGTAATCAGAAGTATAAGGAGAATGCTGATCAGTCTAGAAGATACAATGATTTTCAAGTTGGTGATGAGGTGATGGTTCATTTGAAGAAAGGAAGCTTTCCAATTGGAACATATAGTAAGTTGAAGATGAAGAAATTTGGACCTTGTAAGATCTTGAAGAAGTTTGATAGTGGTAATGATTATGAAGTTGACTTACCTAATGACATGGATATATCTCCTATATTCAATGTTGCTAATTTTTATAAGTATCATGAGTAAGATGATGAAGTTTTTGTACTTGATGATTATTGTAAGAAAAAAATTGAAAAGGTTAAACATATATTGGATCAAGTTGGCAAGAGCATAAGAGGAAAAGATTACTATGAATATTTGGTGAAGTGGAAGAACAAACCCATTGAAGATGCTTCATGGATTTCTTAATCTGAGTTGGATTTAGCTTAGGTTGTGACATCTCAATGATTCAGGAGAATCATTTCTTTCAACCTTGGTTGTCTAATGCAGGAACATCCTAGGTTTCCTTGTAATCTTGCACTTTTTCTCTTTCTGCTAGTGTCTATCGAGTTCTTAGTTGTTTCCAAGTGTCTTTGGTTCTTGACTAATTTCCTTTGGCTACCGAGCATTGGAGGATGTCGAGTTTGTAGTTGTTGCCTAATCATTCCTTTGGATGCTGAGCTAATGTGGTTGTTGAGTGCTAGTTTTCATTTGCCGAGATGTAAGTGTTTGGATCTAGTTTGGGCCAACTCTATTTGCATTTAATTATTGTTAGGAAGCTAATAATTGTAATGAGATGACTTGTGGCCTTTCTATGTTCTAGAATCTTTTGCAAACCATTTTGGCAAGTATATATACAATGTTTAAGCTTAGTTGTTAGGTAGGTTTTTGGGAAAGTAGATTGGAGAGTAGAACTAAAAGTGTGAATTTGTAGTTGGATCTCTGAATGTGAATTTATTTGTAATTGGTCGCAACCCAGAAGGCCTTATAGCTGGGCATGTATGAAGATGTTTTGATGAATCAATAAAATTGTTTTTCTCTTCTTCCTCTGTTGGTTGCTATTCCTTGTGTTTGCTTTCATTGTGTTAACTCTTTCAAGGTGGTTTGGATAATTGGGTGAGCCTTTGGCCCTAGTTATTTGTCCTTATCCTGCATCAAACACAACACATCCATCAGTACACTTGACACAATGATTTAATGTGGAAACCCAATTTTGGAAAAACCACCAGTAACATGCTACTCCTTTTTCACTCTTCTAAAGTGATGCCCTATTGAAGGCCAACCTTGTTAAAGGTTACAACACACACTATTAAATGTGACCCGGTTAAGGGATTTCAATCACCCTGTTAAAAGTGAGCCTTGCTAGAGGACTTTCACTCATTCACTTAGAATGCCACCCTATTAAAGTATTTTCCAATGATTGTTAATTCAACCTTTCTCTAAAGGATTTACCCTAATCTGATACAATTATTAGAGAGTAATAGTAGAGATTTGATCTCATACAACTTACAAGCTTACTTGCATATTACAAATCACTATTCAGTTTTCAACTCTGTTTGGCTTCCTATCTTTGCAGTTCTAATAGCTTATTCACCCTTTAAGCATTCATTCTTATCTAACCTTCTTGCTTAGCTCACCATTTTAAACTTCTCCTCTTGGGTCACTTGATGAAGCAAACCCTCTACCTTGTTAGATTTTTGCATTCAAAAACTCCCCAACCTCCAACCATCTTTGCTTCATCACTAGAAATCCCTACATATAGGGAATTATTACTTTTTTTCTTACTCATTATCCATCTCAAAAATTAGGGGTTTTGATGGATTAGGTAGGATACAATGTATCTACCCCATATCTTGTCTTCTCTAGAAACTTCTCCTAATGTCCATTTGAATTTGCCTCTAAAATGGTTTACATTAGATTCTTTGCCTCCAACTCATCAATCTTATCTTCCTAGTGATTTAAAAGATTCAAGAAAAAAAACTTGTCTACTTTTATTTGGTGAATCTTTAATCTTTTTCATACTGTAACAGTTCGACATTATCAATTTATTGATGCTCAGTACATACTGTGTTACTTGGTATATATTGTAAAATCACTCAACATCAACTAGATTTTAATGGTGCTCGACATCAACTAAAAATCACTTGACTTCAAGTACCTTTCTTGCCACCTACTAACTTTGCTCGGCATCCACTAGAAACTACTTTCACTTAGCTCCAACTGAATTTTTTCTTAGCTTGCACTAACTTTGGTCGACACCTTCTATCAACTTGGTCAAGCTTAGAAAATGAGCTTTGTCCAAACTTTTTCTTCTAAACTTTCTAAGTGTAGCCAATCATTTTGCAACCTCAAGTAGATCATCTATACATTATTGTATCACTATCTTAATTGATTCTCACACTTCAATACATAATCATAACTCAACCTTTCCTCTAGATACTTTTGTTACATCTTGTTGATCAAATCCTCTTCATCAATCAACTAAGTGATAGTGATTGAAACATATAAGCAATTGTCTTACCAACATATAGCAAGTTTGACATCAATGACAAAACAATGATTGAAAACACTTCTTCAACAACAACAATCTTTCTACTCAAATGATCTTTTCAATCATTTATCAACATTTTTTTAGGGAAGACCTTCTTAAACCAAGGGATGTCATCTGGTATGCTATTATGAGATACATTACCCTTTAGGATCGATTTTAGGTACTCTAGTATTACCATTTCCCCATTCTTAACCACTTTAGAAACTTGGATCATATTTCCTTTCCATTTCTTTCGTTGCATTGTATGAAAGACAATATCTATAATGCTAGGAAGAAAAAAGAGGAAGGTAAAATCATTTATCTCATCCACCAAGGGTTCATGAATAAATTGTATTTCTATAATCTTTCCTGAAAATTGTTGCTTCTAGTCAACCTGCTAGCTTCTATCACTCTGCAAGTTTCTTTCAACGTTGGCCCTAACTCCAGCCACATAAAAACCAAGAAAATACATGACTTTAAGGTTGAAATTAGCCTCATTGATTCGAATACAAACACTAGGAAGAGCAAGCAGAATGCCCAAAGAACTAGGAAATTCCTCCAACTGGAAAAATTCAAGTCTCCCTCCAAAAGAAATACTAGCTCTAAATCTATTGAGAGTGACATTAAACCCACCAAAAGGAAGAGGTCAACCTAGGATACAAAGCTTGTACCCATCCCCCCAGTCCCTCTCACATTTCTGACACCCTTAAAGCTACCCCAACTAGAAGTGGGTGGGGAGGACATCACATCCCCATGAAAGGTAATATCAAAGGTGGAGAGAGAAATGGGAAGCATAGAAGTGGTTAGAGTCACAAAAAGGCTCAACTAGATAGGTTAGAGTAGTCGATAAGGGATTTGTAAGACAATCACATTGGTATTGGCCAAAAATTTGACACAGCAATATAATTCTCCACTAAGGTTATGCATTCCAAAGCCACCGCCCTTTACTTCTTTTAGGTGAATAAGGATGTGAAGGACTTGAGAAAGGAGAGCAAGAATACCCACTCCATTTATGGATTTCTAGCAGAGGACTCGTTGAAGACGCTCCTAGAAAAACTTGTCATAGTGGAGGGGGTGGACATAAACAAAGATGAGCCTAAGGAGAAGAAGGATGAGGATCTTGGAAAGAATAAGGGTACCTAGCCCTGGTTTTGGTTTTTTTCCTTTTTTCTATTATGTTGTTGATTACTAGAAATTGGATACCCTACACGATTTTATATTTTATGTTTGTGTTGATATGTGGGACTGATAGTAGCAAGTTATTTCCATACCACTAGAATTTTTTTCAGTTAATTATGTGTGCTCATAATAGAAATGATGGTATTGTTAATTTAGTTCTCGATTTTTTTTAAAAAAATTTTAAACCTGGCATCGGTTAGATGACTAGGAGGTAACCTCTAGCTAACTTTTCATCCTCTTTGTACCTAGGGTCAGCCCCCTGTCCTTTTGGTTGCTATCTATTACTTCAAAAACATTGATAAGAGAAATTTTGATATTATAACACTACCTATAAAATTTTGTCTGGTGATGGAAAATCCTACATATGTTATGCCTAGACTTCTCAATTATAACCTTCTCTTAGGAAGACCTTGGTTGCATTCTATGCATGTTGTTCTTTCTACTCTTCATCACATAGTTAGGTTTTTTTATAAAAATTTTATGAATACCCTTTATATTGATGATGCACCTCCTTATTTAAATTAAAAATATGGTTGGGTTTGTCTTCGTACATAGGAAGTAAAGAAACTTCAACCTAGAGAAGACCCTTCTTCTTCTCTATCTGAAGATGATTAGGGTACATTAACTTTTGTCCTACTTTTATTGGAGAGAATATAATTAATGATATTTCACTCATGAGAACTTGAGGATCTCCTCTCTTTACTAATTTTGGTTCTATTTCCATTCATGAGGAACCAATCAAACCTAGTATTCCCTTAAATAATGGTAGGCATAAACATTCTTTCAACACCATTGTTGCTCATACATTAGGATGTGTGCAATGAAGTGATTCTTTGTCCACATCCTCTCCTTTATCATCTTCTTCTAATCAAGAGCTTCTTCTTCTTAATATTCTTTTTTCTAAGGTGATTACTAAACTTAAACATAGTGTAAGCATGTTTTAATACCAAGTTTCAAATTTTGAAAATTACACCCTAGAAACAATCCCTAAATTATCCTAGTGTTTTGGTTAATTTTATTGCTAATGATGATTTTTTAGACTATGAATTGTGAAGAAGATATGTTATGAGGATATGTTGAACATGAGCTTTGAACCTTGAAGTTTAGAGGTTCAAGTTCAAAGTTCAAAATTGAGTTAATTTATTTAGAGTAGAAGTTTGAGTTTGTAGAATCAAAGTTCAAGCTTCAAGTTCAAAGGTGCACCTTGTCAAATTTTGAAATACAGATTTAGATGCAAATCCATGAGTCCAAGATTAAATTTCAAAGCAAGTCATTTGACATCAATGATCTCTAGATTATAAAACCCAATATAGGTTGCATTTTGGTTTACATAAATTATCTTAAGCATTCCCCTTTTGGACATTGTTGGCAAGTAGATTTCTTAAGAGTTCCTTAAAAAAAAGAAAGTGCAAGGCTTGTTAGTCCCTGTCGTAAGGCAGGAGACTAAAATTTTTGATAGATTTTTAGGTATGAGTTTGTTCTAGAAAAATGTGCATTGTGGAAAAATCTAGTGTAAAACTATAGTCTTGGAAGAATTCAAAAATTAATTTGATATAAATTGCTTTTTTACTATTGGTTAATGCTATTTTCTTTAGTAGTATTTTTTTTTTCTTAAAAAAAATTAGAGAACTTTTTAGTTGGAACCACACAAAAGTTTAGCTGGCATCATGAATGGGCCATTGACTATCATGTCTTTTGCATGCTCAAATCCTAGAGCCATAAGTTGACACATGTACTTCTGCATGTTAATTTTTACCCATTGTTTTAAAATAATATTTCTATACACACTTAGTAAGTATTGTATAAATATTTGGCATGTGAAATAGGCTACCCCTTGCTCATATATTAGATTGATCTGAAGTTTAGCAATTTTTTTTGTCGCTCAACTCTCTTTAGTATAGTCTTAATGTAGGATAATTATCATGCTTAGTTGATATTATTTGAATAATTTTGAGGCCATGTTCAAGAAGTATTCATTTATGCAAGGAGGAAAACAATTTTAAAGAATCAAATAGGCTACAAAGTGTAGAACATTGCAATTTTAGGCTTGAGTGCTAAAAATTTAGGATTACTCTATACAATTTTTGTGGTCTAATTTTCACATCTTGTATGCTTTGCCAAATCTTTAAAAATGGGTAATTTGTTAAGTTGTGAGATCCTCTTTCTATATGCAACTAGTATATCATGGCAATTTTATCACAAAGTGAAGTTGAAATTTTCTTTTAGTTTTCATAATCTGGTAGTTTTGTCAGAAGGGCATGGAAAAACTAATCATTATGTCTCATAAGAGCAATAGAATTTTTTTCACATCTTCCTTCATTTCATATAGTATCGCATTGCACTCTACATTGTAGCTACTTTAATATTTTTTCTCTCCCTATCTTCCTCCATTTTTCTTTGATCGATACTTACTATGCTCATGAAGTTATGGATCATTGTAGTGGTGTTTCATTATTGAACTATAGATTTGATGAAAAAATGTTGGATTTTGATTCAAGTCTGAGTAAATGGTCATTTTAGAGAGACTTGTTCATTCAAGACAATGGATCGTTGATACACAATTTGTTGGGGTGAATGGGAACTTCACCAACCATAAAGACCTACCAAGTACTAGCCACCCAACTGTAATTCAAGGAAATGGTCCTTTTGCACTTGAATACTCTTTAGTGCAAGAGGATTTAATGGAGATACTAATGACTAAGGAGATATTTAGAAACACTCAAGGTAGTTGTAGTTATGATAAGGATGTTATTAGAATTGGAGTTGAAAAAGTTTGTGATGTAGAAAACCATAGTACAAGTTTGTGGTGTAGATCACGACCCTCCAATGGGATTGCGGTGATGATGAAAATAATGATGAACCCTAAATGTGTACAACAAAACACACTAGCAGAATGTTGTCTAAGTATGCGGCCTCTCTAGGGATTCCATTTCTTTCAACGAAAAAACTATGTAGAATTTGAAGAGGGACAATGATGAAGCTATAACTATGAATTGTATGTGGGAATTACCACATATGTGAGAGAGAAGCAGAATCCAACTATCTAGTTTTATTGAGGGAGCATGTTGGCTTGATCCAGTGATCCTGACCATTGGAACAAGACCTCCTAACAAGCACCATCAAAACAATAAATTCTTAGATAGTTTTGATGAATGTCTGTGAAATCTTTTTGTAGTCTTTGATTGTTCTAAAGCAGGCTTTTCTAAACAATATGCCCTTGCTCAATGAAAGGTGGAGTTTTTGTTTTTGGCTCCAATGATATGCAGGCCATTAAATTATACTAGGTAATCATGGCCAATCATTAACGTTCTAGACATGCCACCCAAGTGCAACTTCATTGAAGGAGAGATTAGCAAGAAGATTGTGATGTATGTGAATTAGATGCTTGTCCATTCCGGGTTTCCAATGTAGTACAAAGTGAAATTTGTGGATTCTCAATAGTTGCTTCTCCAATGACAATCAACTATTTTGTCTTGTCTCTCCATTTGGAAACCGATTGCCTACTACAGCAACATTATTCTAGATGTTTACTTTTGGCAACAAAGATATCATGATTATATTGCCAATATGTCCAGAATAGAAGTTTGGTGTAGTAGTATCCATGTTTAGTATGTAGTGATATATATAGATATAACAAAACAAAACAAAATGGTTGAGGTCAATTGGTTTCCCTTTTTTTTTTTAATATGAATATGAAGTATGATTTAAAATATTGGAGATTCAAAATTTAAAAGTTTTTAGTCATAAGTATAGATTGTACATTATTTATATTTTTTATTAAAAATATAAATTCAAGATATGGAAAGTTTCAATTAGAATTAATTTAGTTAATGTGAAGGTGGGTGGAAAGCCACTCTCTAAACATCATGAATTTTCATAAGGTTATGTAGGTATCAAATTGGAATATAAATAATCTTAGAGCTAAGAACCTTGTAATGCTCAAAGCTTGTAATGATTTTGGTGTTTTCCATGCTTTTCGAGAAAGGAATAGGTCCACTAATTTCTTTTATTTTTTAAAGAAATCACGGTCTTCATCAACTTAACATTTTTTATTGGGGGATCAATGACCATGCTCATGTGAAAATCAAAAACCTTATTAATGATGAAATATGAACATGTTGAAGGGAGACATTTTGGCCTAATGATGGCAATTTCTATTTTCTCTATCAAAATTCAAAGATTGATTTGTGTAGATGCCATTATGAGATGTAAAGGTAAAAAAAAAAGAGAGGAAGAATTATCCTGAAACCATTCAAAGCCAACCTTATGATGACACAATTTTTGAGCATTTTCTACTTCACTTTCCTTTGTTCTTTACTGGCTTTGTGTTTTCATTTGGCATCTATTACTATTTTAGCAGGTGGAGACAAGATTAACGACTTTCTCATTTTTTTAAACAATTTACAAAGTTTGAATTTTCAAATTGGCATATATTTTTCTACCAGTCAGGATAATTTTTTAACTCTAGGTCTATGTTTTCTACATGGCTAGACAGTATCCAATGCTCAATAGGTGAAAGCCTTAATTTCTACCATCAGAATAAATTTTTGACTCTAGGTCTATGTTTTCCACATGCTCAATAGGTGAAAGCCTTAATTAAATATTTAATCAAGAATACATATTTTCATGCTTCACATCTTTTGGGTATTTTTCAAGGTAGGTTGTCATCTCTAATTAGATTATCAATCTTCTCCACATGAATGTTCCCATGATGATGTTTATGACATTGATGACATCGAATATGTTTTATACTCCAAAACCAATGAGCAAACTTTACTCAAGTTTTATGGAAATTTTTTGTGAGCCCTAAATTCTTCTAAGTATATGTTGCGACTTAATTTCACTATTATTTGATTTTTTTTCGCAATTTTTTTTTTTTGTAGATTAATAATGCAATCAAAGTTGCAGATTAATAAGGTTGTTTAATTGATTTTTAAAGAGATGTTTAACAAGGTTGTTTAATTGGTTTTTAAAGAGACGTTTAACAAGATTGTTTAATTGATTTTTTAAGAGAAAATTAATGTACAATGCTTGCATGTTAGTTTTCATTTAATTTTTATTTCTCAGATTTATAAGACTGACTGATGCTTTTTGACTTGATTACAACCCTTTATAGTTCAAAGTGACAAAACTTTACTTCTTCCTCCTACCCCACCATAGGCAGGGACTTAAACTTAAATTAATAATGTTTTGACCCCAACATGCTAATAGACTTTATAAGCATCGCAAATGATAATCCCTAAAGGCACCTTATCGGTATCAGGTTGGTCTACCATATTGATGGTTCCCACTGCAGTAATGTATTAGCAAGATTCAAGTATCTCAATGTTAATTAGCAAGGCCTGAGGTGCCAACTCCAAATATTTAATGAAATACCGGTGGTATCGAGGGGTTGCGCTCGTTTCCACGATATAGTGGCCTGAGTATGCATTTTCTTCCAAGAAGACATGCTTGCTATTTGATCTCAAGTTGCCTATTTGCAATTGCTTGAATAGAATAGACTTCACCTCTATTTTAAATAGGGCACACCAGTAAATCCAAGTAAGAACATATTAATTCAAAGTAGTAAGTTATGGTATGTCAAAATTTATTTGCAGATGCACCAAGTCAACAAACAGGTTGAAATATGATTCATCCCTTCTACGGTTCTGCAAAATATCATTGAGTTTGAATGCTTCAATATAGGATGGGAATAGTAATTGAGATTGCTGAGACACGTTCAGATTTAATGATATCTAACATGGACAAAGAATTAATACAAACTATTTGACTAAATGTCAAGACAATTTTCATTTCTTAGCAACCACAAAATATCAATGTGTGGTTTCAGGTTGTAAGAGCAATGACCGAATTGATCAAAATCAGGAAACACACTTGGCATGTAAACTAATGAAAGTTGTCATCACATGATGAATATGAATTAAGTAATTGATCATCGGAATCAACAGTGGTGAGCACCTAACCGGAATACCGTGATTGTCAAGATCCTTGTACTCGGGTTACATGTTGATAGACATCGAGCATGGATGTTAGTGATCTTTGATGCCTACCCTGATCACTGTGATTATGCCTCCTTATGGTTTGAGTAGTTCTATGTTGATATGATCACGAAAAGAAGATGGTTAAAATATGTCTCTCGGGTTATAGAATGATGTCTTAAACATGTTTGATAAAATTCTTAGATGACAGAGAACTTGTGAGCTCCCACGCACCCAACTCACAATCAGAGTATGTCTCATAAATTCCAAGCTTTTCCGTTGGAGGAATTGACCCCAATAGTCCATAGAAAAATCTTGACATCATTATGAGGTTATGCCCTTATAATTATAATGCGCCCATGTGAGCCGATAGAATAGGCGGTTCACAATCTCAGTTTTGGGAAAGCACTATAATGGACGGTGAATCATTTGAGCAAATGCTGAAACAAGATTTTTAGTTCCAATGAAAAATCCAATCAAAGAAAGAAAAATGTTGTTCTTCATCACGAAAAGGCTGGCAATATGAAGGAATCAGAGAAGACCATTCTTTTCTAACAATGATGAAACCAAAGGCTCGGTGACCAGAAAATATTGATAGGAGCCATTTTCATTTCCAATTCAGATAAATAATTATGGAAATGAAGTGACAACTCATCCCTATATACTTGTAAATTTCATAAAATAATATCTGACAGCCACTCGTTGGTAAAATTGGGTATTTCGAATGATAAGATTATGAAACAAAGTCTACCGAACAGGAGAGAAAACAAAATAAGAGTCCTTCCAAGAATTGGTTATGAAAGTAACCAAAAGGATACAAGAGTGATTAGATGTTAAATAGACAAGAGATCGAGAAGGTCAGGGTGGTTCTTTTTCCGGGGCAGTCTTGAGGCTACGAGGAGGGGAGGACATTTTCTGAAGATGATGATTTTGTAACAGAGATGACAGAAGGGCAGAGTAGGCTCCTACTGCATTTTCTGGGTAGTTTGAGAGCATAGAGACAGAATAATCATGTGGTTCTTTTATTTTTTGTTTGAAATAATGGATTCTTGATACTGATTAGATCTTATGGTCTAAATATTTGGTTTCTTAGATTGTAATCAATCTAGCGGTTGTTACTTTTCATTTTCAAACACTTTTATGTATTCTTATCGAGTGAATAAATCTATCGGTTTATGTACACATACAATGTGGATTAAAGCATTCATCTTCTTCCATTTCTTTGTAACAGGGGAGGGTTAGTAGATAATGTTATGGTTATTTTAAAATTTTCTTGTTAATTACCCATGTCTGTAAGCACATTCCTTACATGTTTATGAATGAATGTCGAAAAGCCTTTTGCATCTTCAAGTTGAAGATATGCCCTGTTATTTAATTTTTTGAATATCTTCTAAGAGGGAGATGTACCTCTCAATTTAGAGGAGGTTTATCTACCAATGATAACTCATCCAACTATTGGTGAAAGTTGTGCCTTCACTATGGGAAATTGAGTCATTATTTAAATTTCTTTTTGAAGGACAAATCTGTTTACCAAGACAGAGAAAGCAACATAGTCAATAATTTATGAATCTTCCATTTTGCATGTATCATCTTTATAATGATCACTCTACTAATTCTTGTCAAGCTTTACAAGATTTGGTAACTTGCTGATAATAAGGTTTTGCATGTCTCCTTATGGTGAGATCTATATTAATACACATTTCATTAGATATCATAAAAGGTCCTCTTTTATCTTTGTTCCTAAACTTTTGAGGCAAGGGAACTCTATCAATATTTCTCATTCTTTCAAAGATCCACTATTTGGTTTGGTTGAGTGTTACTTGTTTATCATGTCACGTCCAATCTTAGACTATAATTAACCAAATGGGTTTTAATGGTATATAGATCAATTACATTGCAGACTCATAACAGTGTGTTATCCTTTTCAAGGATTTACTTTTTCACTTCTTGCAAGCTGACTTGTAGGACTCTACCTTTCCATGACCTCATAGGAGTTGTGACCTCTTTTCTTTAGACTACATGTTTCTTGTGGATGATATCTTAATGATGAAACTTTTTTATCCTTCTTCATCACTTCCATAAGATCCCAAAATAATCAATCATTTTTACATCTTAAGGGGAGGGGTGTGCATACATGGTCCCCTTATTTTCATATCTTTTGGATTTTTCTGACTAGTATGATACACACACTTGCTAGACCATTTAACCTATCCTTACACATTCTAAAATCATTCTTATGAAGTAGTAAAAATGGATTTTGAGTATGGTTTAGAGTACTTTATCCTTGTAGGTTTGTTATTATTTTTAGGTTATCCTCAAATCTATGTATTTCTACTTCATCCTTCAAGCACAAAAATACTAAGTCTCGTTCAAATGTAACATATTTTTTATTTTTATATGATTCACAATGAGATGCACATTTCTCATTGGAGAATTAATCACACCTCTTCTCTCTCTCCAAGTTAGTGATTTATCTCCTATTATGGTCATGAGGTTAGCAAAAACTCAATCCCTTGGGGGATTGATGGATTCTTTGTCTCCTTGACTAAGATTAGATTATCTCATGTCTTGTGCTCTACTTTACAAAGAGTTTGTATCAATTCCACACTCTCACCAAAGTGAGGGCTAAATGTACCATATGAAATTGGAACAACTTAAATTTAATGTAGTTTAAGAACCTATTTAATGTAAGACCACCATCACCTTGCACTTCTCCTCCTTTCTTCCCTTTTCTTCACCTTAGAATTTGGGTAAGACCTAATTAACCCATTTTAAAGTTCATATTTTCATTGTGTAAAGGTTGAGGTGGGATCTAGAAACTTAGGTCTCCTCTTTCCTTCATGTAATTACTGAGAACCTATCTTCCACTTTAAAATGGACTTTTCTCAACAATCAAACCTAATTTCTAAGATCTAGGACCTATGTTGGGTTCCCTAAGGAAGCTTGAAGTTTCTAGGCCCTTTTTAATAGGGATGTAGTGTATTCTTAATAGATGTGGTACATCCTTGAATGATAGAGTGCATCCTAGATTGGGCCCTATTTGGTGTTTGTTTCATGGGTCTTGAGCTTGAGGTTATTTTGAGGGGCAAACCTATGGACAAGTTTGCCTATGGGAGAAAGCTATTCTAATCCCTTTATAAAAACCTCCATTTTCTTCATTTCTCATATCAAACATTGCAAAGGTCAGGCACTCACACTTAATCACAATGAATATTAGCCTGAGTTTCTTTTATAGGTAGCCTTTGAGGGCACACATAGTCAATACAAAAAGCATTAGGTTCTTTGTCTCATGGAGGCATGTTGCCAAGATTTAATGTTTTAGAGGAGGCATGAGTGTTGGAAGGACTAGAGGTTGCAAGGGGACCACTACTAGACATAGGTTCATTGACATAAAAATACTCAAGATAAGTATCCTAATCAAATGAGTATATAGAGGTTTTAATGAAAGCTATCACATCATCAATAAGGTCTTCAAATTTATGCTGTAATTACATGGAATTTGAAGTTTTATATTCATTATATTAATGATAATGACAATAGATTTCCAAGAATGGGTTTCTATATGAGCTAGGTTAAGGCAACGTGATGAGCTTGATGTCAAGAAGTCTTTACACAATTGTATCATAAGAATCTCCCAAAGGACTAAAAGTCCTCTTAAAGGTATTACTAGGATCTTCTTGTTGTTCCTCAAGTGCAGAATCCATCCAAATCTTCAACATCTTAGTCAAAGATAGGTCAATCATAAAATTGAGACATGGGCTCTTGATAAAAGATAATATCATTTTATTCCTCTCTAAGATACCTTACTTTTTTTAGATATGTAGAGAATTTAGAAATAGGGGAGGAAGAGGAATAGGACATTGGAGGAGGATCATGTGGATATGAAGGATTTGAGAGAGATTCATGTGATGATGCTAATCTTTCCTTTACCTTGTTTTTAAGAACACGCTATATTTCTACCATGTGCTTAGTGAGACTAAGGACAGTGGGATCATTTGTCACTTCCATCCCTTTCTATTCAACATATAGAGCATTGTACCTCTTATGGTCATCAAGGATTTTAGGATCATTAGGACTCGGTTGAGGTTTACTAGCACAAGATTTAAAGCCCATGATTTAGATGAAAAAGTCAAGCATGACAAAGACTACAAGAAGTTGATAAGGTGACACAATCTATAAATTAATGTTGAAAATAGAGAGATGGGCATGTGCAAGATCATGGTGTACCAAACTATGGCCTTAATTGGCAGTGAAAAATCAGCAAATCAGGGTTATGTCAACTTGACACATAATTTTGAAGTGGTTATGGACTTTATATCAAAAAGTTGTAAGAAAATAATTTGTAGAAAATTAAATGTAGTTTCTAAACTACTAGGCCTTATCAGGAGAAAAAAATAATTGATTGGTAAAAAATTTGAATTTTAATGCAGTACTACAAAAATTTTAGGGCAAAAATAAATAGTAGGTGTATGTCTGACCACCTTAATAGAAAACAAATGATAATATTTTTTTAATATAATTATAGATATGAAAAGTAGACTCATGCCTAGATGTGACGCATGTTTGTTGATATTTTTATTCCAAATAAATAATTAAATATGAATTTTCTACCAAAACATTTTCAGAAAAAAAAAAGTTTCGTGTCTAACCACCTTAACTAATAGAAAATTTTATCAAATTTTTTTTTTTTTTTTTCTTATACTAGGCAAAGCATAAAATGTGACACAACTTTTAGATTTAAAAAATGTTATTTTGTTTGAAAGTTATAGCTATTTTTCAATCAGTATGTCAATCAGCACTTTACAATAATCTTCATTGATAATTAAATATTAAATACTTATCGAACTCAAAATTTGAAAGAAATTATATCAATTGAATCTCGAGAGCGATATTAAAAAACATTTTTGTTTCATTCAATTTCAATCAAAATAACATTGTCAGACGGCTACCCGAAGTCTGAGTATCACTAAAATCCTCTTCAAACACATCTTTTGGGTTGACCAAGTACAAGCCTAATCGGATATCCGATATGGCTCAGTGAATTTTGCCGAGAAATTTGAAATCCCAACACATTTTGGAGGGAAAACTGAATTTAAGAGTTATAGCTTATGATTTATAAATTACTTTTGTTATATTACTATCTATATATGTATTATAATATATATATATATATATATATATATATATATATATATATATATATATATATATATATATATATATATAATAACAAAATATAAAGATATAACATATAATATATTAATATATAATAATATATTATTTTATTCTTATTATAATCTATAAATATTATTTATATTTTTATTATTTTTACTAAATATAATAACATAATATGTATATATTATATATATAAGTATGTTATTAATATATATATAATAACATACAATATATATATATATATATATAATTAATATATATTATAACATAATATTTTTATTAAATATAATAACGTAATATTTTTATGAAATATAATAACGTTATATATATATGTTATTAATATATATAATAACATTATATATATATATATATATATATATATATATATATATATATATAATGTTATTATATATATTAATAACATATATATATATATATATATATATATGTTATTAATATATATAATAACATTATATATATATATATATATATATATATATATATATATATATATATATATATATATATGTTATTAATATATATGACTCAAAGGGGGTCATAGGTTGACCTATGACCCCCTTCGAACAATTACACAACATATGTCTCTAGGGGTCCTAGGACCCCTAGTGACATATTAGAATTGTTCTTATGGGTCGAAGTGGGTCACAGGTTGACTTATAACCCCCTTCGAAAAATTAAATTACGACATATGTCCTTAGGGGTCCTGGGACCCCTAGGGACATATTAGAATCATTCTTATGTGTCAAAGGGGGTCATAGGTTGACTTATGACCCCCTTCGACCCATTAAATGACAACATATGTCCCTACGGGTCTAGGACCCCTAGAGACATATTAGAATCGTTCTTATGGGTCAAACGAGGTCATAGGTTGACCTATAACCTCCTTCGACCCATTAAATGATGACATATCTCCTTAGGGGTCCTAGGACCGCTAGCGACATATTAGAATCGTTCATATGGGTCAAGGGCGTCATAGGTTGACCTATGACCCCCATCAACCAATTACATGATGACATATGTCCCTAGGGGTCCTAGCACCCCTAGGGACATATTAGAATAGTTCATATGGGTTGAAGGGGGTCATAGGTTGACTTATGATCCCCTTCGACCCATTACATAATGACATATGTCCCTAGGGGTCCTAGGACCCCTAAGGACATATTAGAATTGTTCTTATAAGTCGAACAGGGTCATAGGTCAACCTATGACCCCCTTCGACACATTACATGATGACATATGTCCCTAGGGGTCCTGGGACTCTTAGGGACTTATTAGAATCATTCATATGGGTCAAAGGGGGTCATAGGTTGGCCTATGACCCCATTCGACCCATTACATGAAGACATATGTCCCTAGGGATCTTAGGACCCCTAGGGACATATTAGAATCGTTCATATGGGTCAAAGAGGGTCATAGGGTGACCTATGACCCCCTTCGACCCATTAAATGATGACATATGTCCTTAAGGGTCCTAGGACCCATAGGGACATATTAGAATTGTTCATATGGGTCAAAGTGAGTCATAGTTTGACCTATGACCCCCTTTGACCCATTAAATCATGACATATGTATGTAGAGACATATTAAAATTGTTCATATGAGTCAAAGGGGGTCATAGGTTGACCTATGACCCCCTTTAACCTATTAAATGATAACATATGTCCCTAGGAGTTCTAAGACCCCTAGGGACATATTAGAATTGTTCATATGGGTCAAAGGGGGTCATAGGTCCCTTCAACCCATTAAATGATGACATATGTCCCTAGGGATCCTAGCCTTTGACCCATTACATGATGACATATGTCTCTAGGACCCCTAGGGACATATGAGAATCATTCATATGGGTCAAAGGGGGTCATAGGTTGACCTATGACCCCCTTCGACACATTACATAATAACATATGTCCCTAGGGGTCCTAGGACTCTTAGGGAGATATTAGAATTATTCATAAGGGTCGAAGGGGGTCATAGGTTCACTTATGATCCCATTCAATCCATTAAAAGATGACATATGTCCCTAGAGGTCCTAGGACCCCTAGGGACATATTAGAATTGTTCATATGGGTCAAAGGGGGTAATAGGTTGACCTATGACCCCCTTTGACCCATTACATAACAACATATGTCCTTAAGACCCCTAGGGACATATGAGAATCATTCTTATGGGTCCCTTCGATGCATTACATGATGACGTATGTCCCTAGGGATCCTAGGACCCCTAAGAAAATATTAGAATCATTCTTATGGGTCAAAGGTGGTCATAGATTGACCTATGACCTACTTCGACCCATTACTTGATGACATTTGTCCCTAATGGTCCTCAGAACCATAGGGACATATTACAATCTTTCTTATGTGTCTAAGGAGATCATAGGTTGACATATGACCCCCTTTGACCCATTACACTATGACATATGTTATTCAAATGCTTTTTATGGGTCAAAGGGGATCATATGTTGACCTATGACCCCTTTCAACCTATTACATGATGACATATGTCCAAAGGGGTCCTAGGACCCCTAGGGACATATTAAAATCATTCTTATGGGTCAAAGGGGGTCATAGGTTGACCTATGACCCCCTTTGCCCCTTTAAATTTCTTAGGGACATATTAGAATCATTCTTATGGGTCAAAGGGGGTCACAGGTTGACCTATGACAACCTTCAACCCATTACATGACGACATATGTCCCTAGGGGTCCTAAGACCCGTAGGGATATATTAGAATCATTCTTATGGCTCAAAGGGAGTCATAGATCAACCTATGACCCCCTTCGACCCATTATATGATGACATATGTCCCTAGGGTTCATAGGACACCTAGAGACATATTAGAATTGTTCATATTTGGCAAAGGAGGTCATAGGTTGACCTATGACCTCCTTCAACTCATTAAATGATGAAATATGTCCCTAGGGGTCCTAGGACCTCTAGGGACATGTTAAAATTGTTCATATGCATCAAAGGGGGTCATAGGTGGACCTATGACCCCCTTTGACCCATTACATGATGACATATGTCCCTAAGAACCCTAGGGACATATGAGAGTCATTCTTATGGGTCAAATTTCTTTCAACACATTAAATGAAAACATATGTGCCTAGGGGTCCTATGACCCCTAAAAAAATATTAGAATCGTTCATATGGATCGAAGGGGGTCATAGGTTGACCTATGATCCCTTTTGACCCATTAAATGATGACATATGTCCCTAGGAGTCCTAGGACCCCTAGGGACATATTAGAATTGTTCATATGGGTCAAAGGGGGTCATAGGTTGACCTATGACCCCCTTTGACCCATTACATGATGACATATGTCCCTAGGACCCCTAGGGACATATGAGAATCATTCTTATGGGTCAAAAATGTGTCATAGTTTGACCTATGACCCCCTCCAACGCATTACATGATTACATATGTCCCTAGGGGTCCTATGACCCCTAGGGACATATTAGAATCATTCTTATGGGTCAAAGGTGGTCATAGGTTGACCAATGACCAACTTCGACCCATTACATGATGACATATGTCCCTGGGGGTCCTCGAAACCCTAGGGACATATTAAAATCGTTCTTATGGGTCTTAGGGGGTCATAGGTTCACCTATGACCCCCTTTGACCCAGTACATGATGACATATGTGTTAGAGTAATTATTTGTTCTAACTTATTAATTAAATCACTTTGATTTAATTAATTAAGTTGCTTATTACTCTAGTTTTCTTAAGCTATCTTGTAGGTGCATATAATTAATATTTTATTAATTATATTGTGCAACCCTAGCTTTTTTAGGCTTTAGTTTCTCTTTTCGGGTTTCGTGATTCCTTTATAAGGATTCACCTCTTTGTATTTTATCAATTCACTTATTGGATTATATGAGATATTGCTCTTTGCATGTCCATAAGATGGATCTGGCTTTTTGGCCTCCTTGATTTTTCCTTGCCTCTATTCTTTGCTTCATCAATGTGACAGGTTTATGCATGCAGGTGTTCTTGGGAGATTAGTTTTTCACCTAATCTAACATGGTATCAGAGCTAGCTTGTACTCGTTGTTCGTGGTTTGTTGAAGCATTTTAGAAGTTGTGTTTTTCAGAGCAGTGGGAGGCTGTATAGACAACCTTCAAACGGACGCTTCCATTGGATCCGAAAGGTTGTTTGCAGTCAAAATCCATATAAAATTTGTCCATTTTGGACACCGTTAGTCTGGGAGGCAAATTTTTTTGTCTAACAGGGCCTTACGGCCCCTTGCACGCAGTACGAGGCATCAAAAATTAAAAAAATAGCAAAAAAATCTTTTTTTTGGCTGTTTTAGCTACTGGCGATTATTAACCACAGCGGAGCCACTAGCGATCACTGCTGCGGCCACCACTGACGGCCACCACTAGTGGTTACAGCTGGCAGTCCGCCAGCGGCTTTGCCGGTGGCCACCGCCGCAACTCTGCCCCGCGGCAGCCCTCCACCCTCCCACCACCCAGCCACCCCTCTGCCGGCGATGGAGGGATTTTTTAAAGATTTTTGTTTTTTTTATTTTTTTTTATATTAGAAAAAAATAATTTTTTGCATTTTCAGAGGCCCTGGAGGTTTTTTCTCCGTAACTTGAGCATACAGACATATTTTTTCAATCCAAAAAATGCATCAGAAAACTAGTTCTGAGATGGAGATGCTGGTATAGGTGTTTTTGGGTTTTGATGCAGTTTGGTTGTCTATTTTGGTAGTCAAAGCCGGATGTTCTATTTTGCACTTCGAGAGGCGTATCTTGAGCATCTGATCTCTGATTTTGGACTTCTTTATATCACTAGAAAGCTCTTTTTGTGCTCTTTCTAGTGATGCTGGTTGTTGTTCCAAATTTTTTTTCAGGCACATCCTATTTAGTCTTTTGCATTTTAGCATTCTGGTGGATATCCTGATTCTTTCAAGTCTGGAGATCGATTTTGTTGCTTCAGTTGCTTCGTTTTGGGCTTTACCTTCTGTTCTTTCAGCCTTATATTTTTTCTGATCATTGTTGATATTCATTGTAAGCATATTTATGCAACGCACTGCGATAAAGTGCCACTCTTGTGTTTCGGGATCTTTTTCATCATTGTGATTCATTGTACTCGCACTATTTTTATAAAGTGCCGTGGGGGGGGATAGTTGTTTGCTGCTTATAGGCCCTTTTTCTCTAATTCCTCATGCAGTGTTGATGACACGTGCCTTTATTGGTGTTTTGTACCTCACTCTCGATGTGTTTGGCTCTTGTGTTGTAGGAGATTCTTGGCCCATCTTTTCAGCTGCCTGTCACCTCACCTGCCTTAAGGGGAGGTTATATTGTTGTTCTATGCTTCTTTGGTTGATGGTTCATGCCTTCTATTTCCATGGAGGTTCCTTTGGTTGATGGTTTGTGCCTTCTATTTCCATTGAGGTTCTATAGATCAACATTTTGACAAAGTTTTGTTGTTCTTCATGCTTCAATGATTCTCTTTTGATCTCTTTGTTCCTTCTTCTGGAACATTCTTTGCTATCTCTTTTTAGAGTAGGGTTTTTCCCATGTGGTTTTCTCTATTTCTCCTCTTTATAGAGATTTTTTTGAGATTGGGTACTTGATCCGGCCTTGTTGCTGGGACCCATTTCTCTTTCATAGCTGTGCTAGGTTAGCTTCCTCCATAGCTTCGTTTAAGGGGGGGTGTTAGAGTAATTATTTTTTCTAACTTATTAACTAAATCACTTTATTTAATTAATTAAGTTTCCTATTACTCTAGTTTTCTTTAGCTATCTTGTAGGTGAATATAATTAATATTTTATTAATTATATTGTGCAACCCTAGCTTTTTTAGGCTTTAGTTTCCCTTTTCGGATTTCATGATTCCTTTATAAGGATTCACCTCTTTGTGTTTTATTAGTTCACTTATTGGATTATATGAGATATTGCTCTTTGCATGCACATAAGATGGATCTAGCTTTTTGGCCTCCTTGATTTTTCCTTGCCTCTGTTTTTTGCTTCATCAATGTGACAGGTTTATGCATGCAGGTGTTCTTAGGAGATTAGTTTTTCACCTAATCTAACAATATGTCCCTAGGGGTCCTAAAACCCCTAAGGATTTATTTGAATGCTTCTTATAGGTCAAAGTGTCTCATAGGTTGACCTATGACCCCCTTCGACCCATTACATGATGACATATGTCTAAAGGGGACCTACGACCCCTAGGGACATATTAGAATCATTTTGATAGGTCAAAGGGGGTCATAAGTTGACCTATGACCCCCTGTGACCCTTTACGTGACGACATATGTCCCTAGGGGTGATAGGACCCCTAGGGACATATTAGAATCGTTCTTATCGATCAAAGGGGGTCATATGGTGACTTATGACAACCTTCGACTTATTACATGACAACATATGTCCGTAGGGGTCTTAGGACCCCTAGGGACATATTAGAATCATTCTTATGGGTCAACGAAAATCATAAGTCAACCTATGACCCCCTACGATCCATTAGATGATGACATATGTCCCTAGGGGTCATAAGACACCTATGCACATATTAGAATTGTCAATATGGGTCAAAGGGGGTCATAGGTTGACCTATGACCCCCTTCAACCCATTAAATGACGATATATGTCCCTAGGGGTCCTAGGATACCTAAGGACATATCAAAATTATTCATATGAGTCAAAGTGGGTCATAGGTTGACCTATGACCCCACTTCGACCCAATACATGATGAGATATATCCCTAGTGGTCCTCGGAACCCTAGGGACATATTAGAATTGTTCTTATTTGTCTAAGGGGTTATAGGTTGACATATGACCCCCTTTGACCCATTACATGATGACATATGTCCCTAGGCATCCTAGAACCCCTACAGACATATTCAAATACTTCTTATGGGTCAAAGGAAATCATAGGTTGTCCTATGAGCCCATTCGACCCATTACATAACGACATATGTCCAAAGCGGTCCTAGGACCCCTAAGGACCTACTAGAATCATTCTTATGGGTCAAACAACCTATGACCCCTTTTAACCCTTTACATGACAACATATGTCCCTAGGGGTCCTAGGACCCCTAGGGACATATTAGAATCATTCTTATGGGTCAAGGGGGGTCATAGCGTGACCTATGACAACCTTCGACCCATTACATGATGACATATGTCTCTAAGGGTCCTAAGACCCCTAGGGACATATTAGAATAATTCTTATGGCTCAAAGGGAGTCATAGGTCAACCTATGACCCTCTTCGAGCCATTACGTGATCACATATATCCTTAGGGGTCATAGGACACCTATGAGACATATTAGAATTTTTCATATGGGTCGAAGGGGGTCATAGGTCAACTTACGACCCCCTTCGACTTGTTAAATGATGACATATGTCCGTAGGGGTCCTAAGACCCCTACGGACATATTCGAATTGTTGATATGGGTCAAAGGGGATCATAGGTTGACCTATGACCCCCTTTGACCCATGACATGATGACATATATCCCTAGGACCCCTAGCGAGATATGAGAGTCATTCTTATGAGTCAAATGGGGTCATAGGTTGACCTATGACCCCCTTCGACGCATTACATGATGACATATGTTCTTAGGGGTCCTATGACCCCTAGGGACATATTAGAATCATTCATATGGGTCAAAAGGGGTCATAGGTTGACCTTTATCTCTTTCGACCCATTAAATGATGACATATGACCCTAGGGGTCTTAGGACCCCTATGAACATATTAGAATTGTTCACGTGGGTCAAAAGGGGTCATAGGTTGACCTATGACCCGCTTTTACCAATTACATGACAACATATGTCCTTAGGACCCCTAGGGACATATGAGAATCGTTCTTATAGGTCAAAGTGTGTCATCAGTTGACCTATGACTCCCTTCGATGCATTACATGACAACGTGTCCCTAGGGGTCCTAGGAACCCTAGAAAAATATTAGAATCATTCTTATCCATCAAAGAAATTCATAGGTTGACCAATGACCCGCTTTGACCCATTACATGATGACATATGTTGCTGGGGGTCCTTGAAACTCTAAAGACATATTAGAATCATTCTTATGGGTCTAAGGGGGTCATAGGTTGACCTTTGACCCCCTTTGAGCCTTTACATGATGACATATGCATCTAAGGGTCCAAGAACCCCTAAGGACATATTCAAATGCTTCTTATGGGTCAAAGAGGGTCAAAGGTCGACTTATGACCCCCTTCGACCCATTACATGAAAACATATGTCCAAAGGGGTCCTAGGACCCCTAGGGACATATTAGAATCGTTGTTATTGGTCAACGGGGGTCATAGGTTGACCTATGACCCCATTTGACCCTTTACATGATGACATATGTCCCTAGGGGTCCTAGGACCCCTAGGGACATATTAGAATTGTTCTTATGGGTCAAAGGGGGTCATAGGTTGACCTATGACCCCCTTTGACCCATTAAAAGATTACATATTAGAATCTTTCAAATTGGTCAAAGAGTGTCATAGGTTGACCTATGACCCCCTTCAATCCATTACATGACGACATATGTCCCAAGGGGTCCTAGCACCCCTAGGGACATATGTCATCATTTAATCGATTGAAGAGGGTCATAGGTAAACCTATGACCCTCATTGACCCATATGAAGCATTCTAATATGTTCGTAGGGGTCTTAGGACCCCTAGGGACATATGTCGTCATCTAACGGTTTGAAGGGATGATCTATGACCCCCTTTGACCCATATGAACAATTTTAATATGTCCCTAGGGGTCCTAGGAACCCTAAGGACATATGTCGTCATCTCTTGGATCAAAGGGGGTCATAGGTCACTTAGGGACATATGTCATCATGTAATGGGTCATGAATGATTCTAAGATGTCTCTAGGGGTATGAGGACCCATAGAGACATATGTCATCATGTAATGGGTTGAATGGGGTCATAGGTCAACGTATGACCCCCTTTGACCCATAACAATGATTCTAATATGTCCCTAGGGGTCTTATGACCCTAGGGACATATGTCATCATTTAATGGGTCGAAGGAGGTCATAGGTCAACCTATCACCCCTTTTGACCCATATGAATGAATCTAATATGTTCTTAGGGGTCCTAGGGACATATGTCATCATGTAATATGTCAAAGATGGTCATAGGTCAACCTATGACCCCCTTTGAGCCATAAGAACCATTCTAATATGTCCCATGGGGTCCCAAGACCCCTGGGGAGATATGTCTTTATTTAATGGGTCAAAAGAGGTCATAGGTCAACCTATGACCCTCTTTGACCCATATGAAGCATTCTAATATGTCTTTTGGGGTCTTAGGAGCCCTTTGGACATATGTCATCAAGTAATGGGTCGAAGGAGGTCATAGGTCACCCTATGACCCCCTTTGACCCATTAGAAGGATTATAATATGTCTCTAGGGGTCTAAGGACCCCTAGGGACATATGTAGTCATGTAATGGGTTAAAGGGAGTCATAGGTCATCCTATGACCCCTTTTGACCCATAAGAATGATTTTAATATGTGCTTAAGGGTCCTAGGACCCCTAAGGACATATGTCATCATTTAATGGGTTGAAGGGGGTCATAGGTCAACCTATGACCCCCTTTGTCCCGTGAGAATGATTATAATATGTCCCTATGTGTCCTAGGACCCATAGGGACATATGTCATCATTTAATAGGTCAAAGGGGGTCATTGGTCAATCTATGACCCCCTTTGAGCCATATGGACCATTCTAATATATCCCTAGAGATTCTAAGACCCCTGAAGACATATGTCATCATGTAATGAGTCAAACGGGGTCATAGGTCAATCTATGACCCCCTTTGACCCATATGACTGATTCTAATATGTCCCTAAGGATCCTAGGAGCCTTAGGGATATATGTCATCATTTAATGGGTCGAAGGGGTCATAGGTCAACCTATGAACCCCTTTGACCCATATGAAGCAGTCTAATATGTTCTTAGGGGTCCTAGGACCCCTAGGAACATATGTCTACATGTAATGGGTCAGAGGGGGTTTAGGTCAATCTATAACCCCCTTTGACCCATAAGAATGATTCTAAAATGTCCCTAGGGGTCCTAGGACCCCTAGGTACAAATGTCATCATTTAATGGGTCGAAGGGGGTCATAGGTCAACCTTTCACACCCCTTGACCCATATGAAGCATTCTAATATGTCCTTAGGGGTCTTAGGACTCCTATGGACATATGTCGTCATGTAATGTGTTGAAGTAGGTCATAAGTCAACCTATGACCCCCTTTGACCCATAATAATGATTGTAATATGTCCCTAGGCATCCTAGGACCGCTAGGGAGATATGTCTTCATGTAATGGGTCGAAGGGGGACATAGGTCACCCTATGAGCACTTTTGACCCATAAGAATGATTCTAATATGTCCCTAGGGGTCCGAGGACCCCTAAGGACATATGTCATCATTTAATGGGTCAAATTGGGTCATAGGTCAACTTATGACCCCCTTCGACCCATATGAAGAATTCTAATATGTCCCTAGGGGTCTTAGGACCCCTAGGGATATATTTCATTATGTAATGTGTCGAAGGGGGTCATAATTCACCCTATAACCCCCTTCAAACCATATGAAAGATTCTAATATGTTCCTAGGGTTCTTAGGATGCTTAGAGACATATGTCATCATGGAATGTGTTGAAGGGAGTCATATTTCACCCTACGATCTCCTTTGACCCATATGAATGATTCTAATATGTCCCTAGGGGTCTTAGGACCCCTAAGGATATATGTCATCATGGAATGTGTCCAAGGTGGTCATAGGTCACCCTATGACCCCCTTCGACCCATATGAATTATTCTAATATGTCCCTGGGGGTCCTAGGACCCCTAGGAACATATGTCATCTTGTAATATGTCAAAAGGGTTCATAGGTCATCCTTTTACCCCCTTCAACCCATATAAACTATTCTAATATGTTCCTAGGGTTCCTAGGATCCCTTAGAAACATATATCATCATGGAATGTGTTGAAAGGGGTCATAGGTCATCCTGTGAGCCCTTTTGACCCATATAAATGACTCTAATAGAAATAATATAGTAAAAATAATAATTATATATATATATATATATAAAATATTTATAGATTATAATAATAATAACATAATATATTATTATATATTAATAACATAAGTCATAATATTAATAATATATTATAGATTATAATTTACATATGATAATAATAATAATAATATATTATAGATTATAATTTATATATGACAATAATAATAATATGTATTAATAACATATATATAATATATTATGTTATAATATTTAATAAAAATATAGTAAAAATAATAATAATAATATATATTTTATTTATAGATAATAATAATAATAACATAATATATTATTATATATTAATAGATTATATATTATATCTTTATGTTACGTTATATATATATATATATATATAATATTATATAATTATATAATATATAGATTATATATTATTTATTATATAATAGTTATGTTATTATATTATATATTTATAGATTATATATTATATCTTTACATATATCATAACTCAAATTAGTTATATCACTTACAAATTCGTTTTTCCCTCTAATTTTTGTGCCTTTTCCCTCCAATTTTTATGCCTCAGGTATCGGATATTGGATCTCATATTGGATATCTGATATGAGATCAGATATCCGATAAGGCTTGGGCCTTACTTTCTAGGTTTGGTATCTGGATAGGTGAAAAAAAGTCAGAGCTGATTTTGAAACACTTTTAGACGTGTTCAAATTCTATTTTTTTCACATCGCCACTTTTTGGCACACCATGATTCTGCACATACCCAGATAAGGTTTTTACTATTCATTGAGAGATAGTAGAGATGTGTCAAAATGACTTGTCAAGCAAGATATCCAAATTGTTGGTAAATACCCTATGTACAAAACTTGTGACTTGAGTCAAGAGATAGTATCAAAAACATAGATAGACAATGAAAGATAGACAGACAAGTGAATAACTTTTCAAATCAAAGAGTCTAGTCAAGTGATTAAGCTAACCATTTTAGCCAATAAACACCCCCCCCCCCCCCCAAAATGCATGTTTGAGACCAAGAGATAGAAAAGGATGAAGAATAGGCTTCTTAGACAAGCTAAAAATATATTTGAATTAAAGATAAACTAATATTGGCAACTGGTTGATAAAAGGACAATGACCATTTTTGTGCAACATTTCATAGTGAGTAATGCCAACATTTCATTCTCATGTGATACTCTAGAAAGAAGTGATATGATAGATCACAATATGATAGTATGATAGATACTACAAAGGTTCAATGATATTTGATGAGGTTATATGATATTGAACTCATTTCTAGAGTACAAGAGTTTGACACAAAGGACATATTGTGAATGTTCTCTTTACTCAAAAGACTTTGTTCAACCATTTTTTGATGAAGTGATCTAAAGTAAGTGTTGTAATAATATTTAATTCTAGTTTTTATGGAAAAGAGTTATTTTAATAGCAAGTTATGATAAAAAATTGTGACACAAACACTTATCTTCAAATAATTGGGCAAGGGACAAAGCGACCTTGCCAATACAATCAATTGTGAAGTCTATAAAGTACAACCTTTTGAAATGACCACTTGTGTTTTCTCAGTAAATCTCCAATGGTCTAACAAATTTGAAAACAAATGAAGTAAGATCAACCTAAGATCATGATGCAATACTCATGGGTATGTGCAGGATCATGGTGTGCCAAAACGTGGCGATGTGAAAAAAAAAGAGTTTGAAGATGCCTAAAAGCGCTTCAAAATCCGCTTAGACATTTTTTCACCTATCCAGGAACCAAACCTGGAAGGTAAGGCCGAGCCTTATCGGATATCCGAGTTGACATCGGATATTCGATTTAGAATTGGATATCCAATATGATATCGGATATCTGACATGTGACCGAATATCTTATAATTAGAGTAATAATATTATACCGCTATTATTATTATTATTTAATATTATAATAATAATAATTATTATTATAATATAATAGTATGATATATTATTTAATATTAATATTAAATAATGTATCATATTAAATAATATATCATATTAAATAATAATAATATTATTATTATAATAATTATTATACTATAATATAATAATAATATTATTATTATATTATAATCGTATAATATTATACTATAATAATATTATTATAATGTATTATATTATAATAATATAATATAGTATTTAATATATTATAATATATAGTAATGTAATATAATATATATATATATATATATATATATATATATATATATATATAAAAGATATAATATAATAATAATAAGCAATATCTTATAATATAATATATAATTAAAAAGTATAATATATTACAAATTATAATAATATAATATAATACACTATAATAATATAATATAATAATATTATTATTATATAATATAATATTTTATATTATAATATATAGTAAATTAATATAATATATATATATATATGATATAATATAAAAATATATGAAATGTAATATAATGTAATATATATTATATTTTATATTATATATATTATATTCATTATATGTTATTGCGGCCATATCGGATATTCGATACCTACGCATAGGATAAAATAAAATCACAGACTCGGGGGCCCTCATTTCACGTGAATTTGGGGCTAGTATTACCATTATCCATCGGATATCAGATACAAGATCAGATATTAGATATTTAGATATTTTTTTTCCCCAACTCATTTTTAACCTAAATTTAATAGATTTTAGGATGATTTTGTTTGTTTTAGTTGAATCTAGGGTTTTTTTGACAAAAATGGTTAAAATTTAGATTTTTTTTAAATATATATTACATTTTGCAATTCAATAGGAATGGCTGATCAGAATGATGACACTGAGGCAGGGAATAATATTCCTCGTAACCCACCACCAAACGATCCAGTACCCCCACAAAACCGTCCACCAAATGATCCTCTACCTCCTCAAAACCCTCCTCAAATTGAGGATTCGATAAATGAAAATCTCACTGAATTGAGAGGTTTGCATAGAACATATAATAATGTACCTGCATTGGCTCTTATGTTATCCATGTTAAACACCATAGTGGATAACATTGAAACCCTTACGAACCAACAAAATGCTGCTCTTCATTGGCGTGATGAAATGTACCAAATGTTTGATGATGGTTTGGATTATGATGAGGTCGCGGCCCTCAACATAACCAAAGATGATTTGGCTAGCCTTTTTGCTAACCCAAAAACGGGTATACTAGTTGACCCAAAAAAAACCAAACTATCGATTAAATGGTGCACAAATGATGCCATACATGCAAATTTTTGAGATCGTTGGTGGATGGTCTTTGATATCCCTCCACATGGCAATTTAGACATACCATTTTATTTCTTTAGAAAATTATATGCAGAATTTGTGTTGAAACTTAAAGAGAACTATTGGAGCATAAAGCCCAGCATGGGCTTAGGACTAGGAGCTCCTCAGGATAGACCCTCTTCCCAGCAGAAGAAACTTGGCACTTTTGTTCCCCCCACTGATATCTCCCCCCCTCCTCGAGTGTAGCATCCAGATATTATGGCAGAGGCTAGCTCTCAGACCATCAGAGCCATTCATAGGCTGACTAGCCTAATGATATCTCAGGCTAGGTCAGTCTTGCCTCCTCGTGTTGATGATGTTGGTGCCAGTTCATCATTGGCTAGCTCATCACACGTTTGTGTGCCTCACACTTACATTACATGTAAGAATATTTTCCTGGGTCCCGTAGGTGATCTTCCTAAGTATCATTTTGTATTAGACGAGGATACACCAGATGCACGTGCAGAGGCTACAGACCCTGATGTGAGAAAGGAGGGGAATGCAGAGGCATGGAAGCCTTCAGTGTCGATATGTGTATACATTTTTTGTTATGACATATGCGATTTAAAGTAAATTTTTATAGTAGAGTAATTTTAATTTTTAAGCCATATTGACTTTTACATGTATGTGATCTTCATTCATGTTTAGTTGATGACCGAGGAGGAGCTCAGATAGATAGACAATGCTACACTCTCGGCCATTTCATTTGACCTTGAGACATCTACGGTACATTATGTTGTGTTTGCATTTTTTTTCTATTTGATATTGTAGCATATATGGTTACTAATCTTTCTTTTATCTTGCAGACACCACCTGCCTCGGGGGGACAAAGTGCGTGGGGTGAGCCAGCATGCACTGACAAAGGAAAGGTAATTAGATGTTTTCTATTTGATTAAATATCAATTCATTCTTGTAAAATGTTTGTGGTAATCCCATTTAATTACATTCTTTATTGTATATAGGGTGTGGCTACTGGCGATGAGCCTATATAGATTCAGCGTCCTAGATCATCAAGAATTTTCATTCCCACAGAGAGCCTCATTTTATGTATAAGTATCATTTATTTTTTATTTTTCTTATTGATGCAGAGGAAAGTATGATTGTTGTTCCTGTACAATTTCTATGATTTTTTCCATACCAATAATGATTCATGTCTTGCATATGTTCATTACAACTTAAATAGGCTTATATGCACCTGTCCAACCGACCAAGTTGGTTACAAAGGTTTATTTAATCAAACAAATACCAAATTACTACTTTCCCTCCAAAACTAATATGACTGTTTGAATTTGAAATTCAAATTTCAAACTATAGTTTTTATGCATTCCCTAACATTCTAAACTATTCCATTGACTCAAAATTGGTCATATGGATTTATTAAATGCAACTAAGTATGAAACTATCCTAAGACTACCCGATATGGCTCTTTTGGCCATTTTACATCATGTTTCCCTTAGGTCGTTACTAGGACTTTTATGACTGTTGTCTTTCAAAGTACATTGTTTATTACATAATTCCATTATTGTTTTTAAATCCCAATTAACAAAAAATGATGTCTTTGATCCTCTATCTTCATCTGGTACCAAGGCTCTCTTAGATGATTTAATAGGTGCCTCTACACCAAACACCCCACCTTCAAAGCAACTCTTGTCCAAAGAGTTAAGAGGTACTATCTTGTTTCCTCCCATCCTTCTAGAGGGATGTTTGCAACTTTGCACCTGCAATGTATTACCCTGCACACCTGTATACAAATTATTAGAAACAAAAAGCATTGGATCCTTCTTACCAGTCATGGTAACCTTACTGCCTGCTGATTGTGAACAGTCATGTTTTATCCTTGACAAAGGCTGAATAACTTGTTGTCTAAGGTCATGCTTGTAGAACAAGAATTTAGGTGTGCAAGGAACATTAACAATAAGAGAAACATTCACAAACTAAAACTAAATTCACATATATGCTTAGACAAAGAAAGCAAACAAGAAATGCAAACCTCAAAAGAGAAAACACTCCATGCTTCCTTGATTTTGTAGATGTGTCCTTTGATGTGGATGTATGCTCAAGATTCCCAAAAAATAGCTTCAATGGAGATGGAAAATAGAAAATTGGTAGCTTTGTGAGCTCTCGATTTGGCATCATAAGGGTATGGTTGATGGCTTTTGGCTCTCAAAAGGGCATTATAACTTTAGCTCCAAGATTGTTGATTAAATGGCTTGGGATGGGATTCAATTTATAGGCTAAGGGCTTGAGGGATGGAGGGCTTAGATGCAAGGATGGGGAGATGGTTAAGGAGGGCTAAGATGAACTCAAAGGGGAGCACATGGATTGTGCTTGTTTAGCACCAATGAGAAGGTGACACTTGTCACAAGGAGGATGAGTGTGAGAGGGTACGGTAAAGGGTTGGTTAAAGGCATGATGAGTGGGGTTGAGTATGTAAGAGAGATGTAAGAGGAATGAGTGTGGAAGAGGGAAGAGTGTGGAAGATGGATGTAAGAGTCATGAGTGGGCTTGTAAGAGCACTCATGACTTGGTGGTTGGGATTTTTGAGGGGAGACTTTGATTTGGTTTAGGAAAGTCTTAAACTTGTTTAGGGAATGTGACAACATTAGGGGGTGGATTAGGTTTGGGTTTAGAATTAGATTAGGGATGTTAGAGATGTGCAAGTGGATGGCATTAATGAGGGTGGGTAAGTTAGTGACTAATCTTGGTTAGTATGGGAGGATGGGGTGAATTAGGCTAAATGGAGGATTAGGGATAAGTTAGGGGTTTTTAGATTTGAGGATTTTATTTATCAAATAGATTTATTTAATAAATGGGGATTTTTGGAATTAGATAGAAGAATAGGATTTAATTGATAAATAATAGGTTTATTTGATTTAACAATTAGGATTATAGATGATTAATTAAATTAATCAACTAGGGATGGCAAAGGATTAATTAAATAAGAATTTAATTAATGATGCCTTTACAGATAGCTAAATTAGATTACCAAAGCGGTGTAATCAAATTTAGGTGTCTACATTTTGCCCCTCTTTGACATAGTGTTGAGACAACACTATTTCAAGGAAGTTCGAATGAAGATGACATGAAGAAGATGTTTTAGCAACAAGGTTGCTCCAGTCTTGGATAAGAAGAGGAGAAACTAGACTTAGATGATGCCCCCTCAAGAAGGCGATGAAGAGATAAAAGAGGCTCGACGACTTCTTGAAAAGTACAAGAATGCGAGATGAGCAAGGAGACTCAGATTGGCTTAAGAGAAGAGGTTTAGTTAGCTCAAACTCTCACTATGGGAGAATGATAAAGGGAAAATTAGAGGCACAAGAGTAAAGCAAGCTTAAGAATTTCCAGGATTGTGGGGGGGGATGGAGAAGCAGAGCGCTATAAAAGGAATCCATGGATAGGGGGATGAATGATGGAATGATAAAGCTGATGCAACAGGGTTTCAAAGAGTCAAATTGGCAGAAGATGGGTTTTTGAAGATCCCTAGGACTAGGATTGTGGATCTCGAAAGACGAGGCTTGGTGGATTGATTTGATTGGTGGATCCCTAAGACTAGGATTTTGGATCCCTAAAGCTAAGCGTGAGGAGTGATCCAAAGAGATACTGATGCATAAGCTGGGATAGGTGCTGGATATGGATGGGGGATAATGGAGATGAAGGGAATCCATTAAAGCTTTTTGAGCGGGGGGATACTTCAAAGAGAATTACCACCATGTAGTTGAGCACTAGATTTGCTATAGGACTATTGGTTAATTGCCAAGGTTACCAAGAACATCAAGGCCTATTCACCAACTTTCCAGAGGACTAACAAACTAACTCGAAACAAACACGCAAGGGTTGCCCCAGCATCACACATGAATCCCAAAGGAAGCAGTGCAGAACCGACACTGGGTAACCCACAAGCAGAAAAGAAAAACAAACAAAAGACCTGATCAAGACCTTACGCTCTAATTGCCCCATTCGTAGCATACCATGATATGGAAGATTGTGGCAACCTTGAGGAGGGAACAAGGAGATTTCTTGGAAAAGATACTTCAAGACCCAAAAGGAAAGATTCCAAATCAAAAGAAAGTAAAAATCCAAAAGAGAACCGTTTGCCAATGAGATGGGTAGGACGAGGTACTAATGGACCAAGATCAGACATTAGGAAAGCTATATCCTGCAAGGACCTATCGGAGAGTACCTAAGCTGGTGGATTTGGATGATTGATGTGTCTGGCAAGCTGAACTAAGAAGGATAACACTTTGGTGATAGGAAGTCTAGCTAAAGGATGCATTGGAATAGCTAACCAAGGGTTGTACGATGTGTGCAAGATGCCGATCAAGGATGAACTGACATGAACGCTGGATAGATACAATGGTACTAAGCTAAAGAGGATGTACAAGCTGACGGACCAAGATATTTACAAGCTGAAGTTGACCAAGATATTTACAAGTAGGCAAAAGCTCAGGATGATAGGATAGCGGGATGGTTCGATGTTGTGTAAGATGCGAAAGCTAAGGGTGAGTTGATAGCGTAAGATATGGATGTGCAAGGATGCATCCAATGATGATGAGAGATTTTGTGACCAAGGATAGCTAGATAGGATGGTAGATAGCTAGGATTATGATGGATATAAAGAGATGATATTGGGTTTGCATGAGGATAGCCTAGAGGTAGATACCAATGACAAGGGAGGATGGACAAGACAAGATCTCCAAGGAATATAGTGCCCCCAATCAGAAGATAACATGTGGAAGGAGGTCTTATGATGGATGTGATAGGATTGTAGCTAGAATGGAAAAAGCTGAAGGGGCTAGGGAGATGGATGATAGTTGGGATGATTGGATGAAGCTGCAAAAGATCAGTGGATGGTGTGAGATGGAAGCTGAAGGATGGAGGATAGGTGTATAGATTGGAAGATGGAGTTGGATATCAAGAGATGACCAAAAGCATGAGGGTGATAGGCTAAGCTAGGGATGGCTAGATTATGCATGACGCTTGTTTGCCAAGTTTTCATCATGGTACTTGTCCAAGGCGCTTGAATTGCCAAGTTTTCACCAGTGGATGCTTTCTTTTTCTTTTCTTTTTTTGACTTTTTGACTTTGGACTTAGCTAGAATGATTTTGGCTTTCTTCAGCTATTTTGGCTTCTTTAGGATTATTCACTAGCTATTAGAATGTTCAATTTTGTTGCTAGCTGTTGGTGCACCGGATGTGTGATTTATGCAATAGATTGGATTAGATGGGATTGATGGTAGGAGATGGAGGGATGAAAAGGTTGGAAAGGAGCATGAGATGGGGACGAGTGTGAAAAGAGCATATGGGGGATATATGGTAGATGCAGGCTTGATGGTGGATTTGTGGAACTGCGCTTGGGGATATAGGCACCCAAGATGGAGTTAGGAGATGGGGGACACGAGTCACTGGATGGGGGATTAGCAATGGTGGATGCCATTATGCATTGGGTTTCAACTTTTTTCTTTGGGATCCACATGGTTTTGGATTTTCTTTTCATAGGCATTTGCATTATTTTGCATTCTTTGATTGGATTTTGTCTTTTTGGAGTATGTTTTTTAGAATAGACATATGATTTCCTAGGATGTGGATTTTTAGCTTTATGCATTTTGAAGTTGGCATTTACATTGCTGTGGTAAGCTTTGGGAAGATGGTTAGGAGAAGCTTTGTGAGATGGAGAGGATACGGAAGAGCATGTAGGGGGATGATGGATGATGTGCCCTGATATGTGCCTTTGTTGATCTTGCGTAGGAATGGATGGAATAGGATTTGAATGATGGTTGATAGGAGGATGGAGGATGGTAGATTTTGGGACATAGGGACCCAAAATGGATTTAGCGGATGAAGGGGGGATATGGTAGGTTGTTTTGGTTTGCAAAGATGGTGGAGGGGGGATGATATAAGATTTCTTGAAGGAGTGATGGGAGGCTGGCATGGTGGGTTTGGAGATAGGCTTGTTTTGGTGGTGTGGTGTACCAACACTTTTAGATGGTGAGCCTTTGGATACATATCCAAGACCATGAAATCCTGGATTCTTTTGTGCAATAAAAGGCTTTCTAATTCCTTTCTCTTGTGGTACTAAACCTTGACCTTGATAATGCCATCGATTGAGCATTTGAACTAGCTGAGGATACTTTTTGCTTGTGAAAAATGGTGGAAGTGCTTTATCAAATGTACTGCAACAGGGAGATACTATTCTTAATTCTTCTGCTGAGAGGAGGACACCATGGATGAATGTAAGTGAACCAAGAGGGTAGATTATAGATGGTGGAATAGCTTGGATAGGTGGTAATATGGAAGCATGGAGTGGAGGAGATGGTAGGATAGGATCTTGATTTAGCTGATGGGATGAAAAGATATCCTGCAGTAGAGGAGGTATGGCTTGAGGTTTTGGAGACGGAGGGGATGGTGACTGTGCTATGGATGGAAGACATGGTGCGATGATATCTTCGTTTATGCTTTGGGGGATGTCAACATGCTTTTGGGCAGGATCTTGATAGGATTGGATTGGGATGGATGGTGCGATAGGAGGTGAAGGGATGGATTCTTCAAAGGTAGTGGATGGATAGATGGGAGATTTAGTACTGGAGATGGGTCGGTAGAAGATGGATGCATAAGGGTCATTACGGGTGATTTGGGAAATGCTTGGAGGTGAGGTGGATAGGATTTGGAGAGATTTGACAGGTGGTGGGATTTTGGTGCTTGTGGGAAGTGGAAGGATTTTAAGCAATTTGATGGATGGTATGGGGATGATAGCTATGGGAGATGGAGGTGATATTATAGATGGGGAAGCTTCATCACTGACTACTTCACATGGTTGGATTAGATGACATGGCTTATCGACTATTGGAGGCTACTTTTTTTGTATTTCCTCTGGGAGATTCCTTGGAGACTTGTGTGTCGGAGGTGGAGGTGAATTGATAGGAATAGCTAGTGTGATGGGGGTGGAAGATTGGAAGCTTGGTTGATTGGGTGATGGAGGAGAAGTTGGGATATCAGATGGCATCACTAGATAGTTTGGAACAACTCTTGGATTTTGGGGGATGGTTGGTGGAATGTTTCTAAGGCTCTCAGGATACCCTTCATAGTCAACAAGATCTTCCTCATCATTGGAATTAGAGGTGGCAGGAGCCAAGACAATACGACCAAATATATCATGATAGGATTGGTACTTCATGCTTTGACGATGAGTTTGATGGGGATGGGGTCTTGTATATGGATGAACACGGAAGCCCATGGTCGGATTTGGACTAAGCTCAGATTTTGGATTGGCCGATGAAAGATTTCCTAGGGGGAGTCAAAGCTGTATGACAGACCTAAGGAGGATTAGTTGGAGATTTTTGGCTTTCATGTGGATGGAAGACTTCAAGGGCATGCTATCAAAAAGTGAGAGTTTTGCTTTCTTATGTGCAGGATTTGGTGGAGATTGTGTCAACTTAAGGATAGACTAATGATCCTATGGGCATGACACGAGATTGACCACTTGTGGATCCCAACCTTTAGCTCAAGGTGATGAGGGATACAAGTGAAAAAGTTGGATTACCCTAGACAATGCTCTATCCGAGGGATAACCTTGGTGAGATTGGTTGATTGGTAGGATTGATTGGATAGAAAATTCTAGCAGAGTGACAACAACTCTTTAAAGGCTTGGGTGTGATTTTGGATTGGGTTGCTAGTTGGTTGGGGGGGGTGATTTGGATGGACTTTGGATTTGGGATTGTTCTAAAGAAAAGAACTAAGGGAGCTTGGATGATCTTCTGATGAGGCAGTGACTACGCTAAGTGTGCCTTGAGCTGGGAGATTTTTTCTTTTCTGGGATTTTGACCAAAGTTGGCAAACATTCATTCAAAGGCAATGAACAAATAAGTAGACAAAATTTTGGAGCAAGCACGTCAAACACACCAACATCCTAAGAAGCTTTCTACAAGGATGAAATTTGGTTTAGCTAGGGAGTCCTCGATATACTCAAAGGTACGTGAGGCCCAAATTCATAGATGAAACCAAAATATGTCACACAGCCAAGAGGAGTAGTAACCCACTTCTCCTCTTTCACTTCTCAAGGGTATAAAGTTCCTTGAGGCTTAGCCCGAGTGACAAAATTTTGATCCCAAGAGAGGTGTCTTTTGATTCACCTCTCGATTCTTATACTCCGCCAGAACGCTGGAGTTGAGGTCGTCCCAAAGGGTGATGAAATCCCCAAGCAAGCCTCCTAAAAAGAAACAAGGTTTTGGATCCTAATCTTATGCACCCAAGATGGCCTTGAAAGACGACAAGGGGAGAGAAGACTTGGATGACCTTGGGCTAAAAAGCAGAGTTCTTTTCCAATTGATGATTTAGATTCTGTAAGCTATGATTGAAGACACTCATGATTATGGCATACAATGTTTATTCCAACTTGAAAACGTCGTGAACATAATAGAAATTGAGAATTCGTCAACGTAAGTAATGCGAGCATCATTGAGATGCATCAAAACCATGCAATGTTCATTGATTGTTAGGCATTCAAGATTGTGTGAGAGTGTTTTAAGCCCAAATTGGAAGTGTGAGATATTGCGATGATTAGTTGATTTTTGGCATTCAAGATTGTGTCCATTGTTTTAAGCATGCATTCCAATAAAAGGTTGATTTTTATCCATAGCATTCAAGAGTGTGTTTTGAGCAACATTCATTTAATGGAAAATGTGTTTAACCATTCAACTTCATTTTTTAACAACATGAGAACCTGCAAGAAACATGGTTAGTGGTTCCATATGTGCTTCAACCTCAAAGGAGACAAAAAAAGCAATTTAGTTAGTTACCCAAAATCTTTAAAAATGAGAGCTTAACTATGGAAAAAAAAATATTAAACTTTTTTTGTTATTTTTTTTAGTGATTTTTGGTGTTCTTAAACATACAGGTTCATTTGTTAAAGTTTTGAAAGTATGCAAAGACAATGACTTGGACAAGACAGCCAAAAACTAGGCGACAAATCTTGAAAAACAATACAACAGGCAGAGATGCCAATCTGTGCAAACACTGATCTACGCAGACAACAGTCTGTTAAAGAAAGTAGCTGGCAGCGTCGAAGAAGACAGTTGGCAGATTATGGTGGCGGAGACGACAGTTTGATAGGCAGAGATGCTAAAATTCGTTGATGACAGTTTGGGCTTTTGAAGATGGCGGTTAAGCTCGCGCAGACGATGGTTGTGCAGGCGTAGACGATAGTTTATCTCTCGCAGATGACGATTGAGCTTGCAGAGACGACAATTGAGTTTGCACAGACGACATTTTGCAGAGACGACAAGCAGAGACACCAAACTGCGAAGATGATAGGCAGAGATGACACTGTGTGAAGTGAACCGACGAACGCGGGTTTTTTCCAAAATTTTTGTTTTCTTGGTTATTTTTTAATTTTAAAAAGTACGTCCTCTTTAGTGCATTCTTCAACCTACAAAAACAACCAAACACACCTTGCAACAACTTCAAACAACATAAACCATTAGATTGTTAGTTTTTAAGCACAAAATATGGATTGAAAAAAAAGATTAAGGGATGACCCATAGTGGGGTCCCACCGGGCGTGCCAAAATGTAGAACAAAAGAATTTAGGTGTGCAAGGAACATTAACAATAAGAGAAATATTCACAAACTAAAACTACATTCACATATATGCTTAGACAAAGAAAGCAAACAAAAAATACAAACCTCAAAAGAGAAAATACTCCATTCTTCCTTGATTTTGTAGATGTGTCCTTTGATGTGGATGTATGCTCAAGATTCCCAAAAACTATCTTCAATGGAGATGGAAAATGGCAAATTGGTAGCTTTGTGAGCTCTCAATTTGGCATCATAAGGGTATGGTTGATGGCTTTTGGCTCTCAAAAGGGCATTATAACTTTAGCTCCAATATTGTTGATTAAATGGCTTGGGATGGGATTCAATTTATAGGCTAAGGGCTTGAGGGATGGAGGGCTTAGATGCAAGGATGGGGAGATGGTTAAGGAGGGCTAAGATGCACTCAAAGGGGAGCACATGGATTGTGCTTTTTTAGCACCAATGGGAAGGTGACACTTGTCACAAGGAGGATGAGTGTGAGAGGGTAGGGTAAAGGGTTGGTTAAAGGCATGATGAGTGGGGTTGAGTAATTAAGAGAGATGTAAAAGGAATGCGTGTGGAAGAGGGAAGAGTGTGGAAGATGGATGTAAGAGTCATGAGTGGGCTTGTAAGAGCACTCATGACTTGGTGGTTGGGAGTTTTGAGGGGAGACTTTGATTTGGTTTAGGAAAGTCTTAAACTTGTTTAGGGAATGTGACAACATTAGGGGGTGGATTAGGCTTGGGTTTAGAATTAGATTAGAGATGTGCAAGTGGATGGCATTAATGAGGGTGGGTGAGTTAGTGACTAAGCTTGGTTAGTATGGGTGGATGGGGTGGATTAGGCTAAATGGAGGATTAGGGAGAAGTTAGGGGTTTTTAGATTTGAGGATTTTATTTATCAAATAGATTTATTTAATAAATGGGGATTTTTGGAATTAGATAGAAGAATAGGATTTAATTGATAAATAATAGGTTTATTTGATTTATCAATTAGGACTATAGATGATTAATTAAATTAATCAGCTAGGGATGGAAAAAGATTAATTAAATAAGAATTTAATTAATGATGCCTTTAGAGATGGCTAAATTAGATTACCAAAGTAGTGTAATCAAATTTAGGTGTCTACAATGCTGACCCTGTCTCTTATTCTCCACGGATATGTTCACTTCTTTGTTCACTCTCATCACCAAAGGATACCATACTATTCCTATCATCACTCCTTTTGTTGTCACTATCTGCTTGTAAGCAGAATTCTGAGTTTTGTCTTAAAAAATCTCATCCTTCATAACCAAAAGAGATTGCTTCAGTGACAGATCTTTCATATCATGTTTACTCTCCCTCTGCTTTTACAAGTCCACAAACTCTTTCTTGCCAAAAAAAATAATTTTTTCCTCATCATGACTAGTCAAAGCATTTAGCTTAAACTTCACACCATCTTTGTGTACTATATAAACATTTGATGAGCCAAAATGAATAGTGTTCCTTGAGGCTTGCCAAGGCCTTCCAAGGATTACATGGCAGCATGTCATTAGAATGACATCACATATAACTTGATCTTTATATTCTCCTATAGAGAAATCCACTATTGCTTGCTCCCTTACAACAATATTTTGTGCATCACTGACCCAAGATGCCCTATATGGTCTATCAATAGGATACTTCTTCAATCCTAGTTTATTTACCATTTCAAAGACACTAAATTATCAAAGGAACCAGAGTCTATTATCATCTTACAAATCTTACCATGGCTCATGCAATTTGTCCTTAAAATGGATGGTCTGGTCTCCTTTTGTTGCTACATTTGTGGTCATGTTCTCACCATCAAAGATTCTCCTTCAAGTTTAGGGTCTGCATTATCGTACTTCTTTTCTTCCTCTTCTCCTTGGGTCAAGGTGACTCTCCTCTCCTCCTTCCCGAAATCCACACCTTTCTTAGGGCACTTGTAGGATTGATTGCCTACTCCTCCACATGTGAAGCATTTACCTATGAAAACACTATTACCTCTTCCACTTCTAAATCTTACTCCCCTAAAACTTCCTCTTGTCTCAGATGTAATCTCTTTTCCTTTATCTTTGTCTTGATTGTTTGAAGTGTCAAACTGACTTCTTACACCTCTTCCCCTCATTGTTCCACCTCCTCTCTAATTTTCTTGCCTCTCATTCTTTCTTTTCAACTTGTCCTCTATTTGGATTGCCAACTGAAAACATTCTCCAAGTGTCCTTGGTATATTCAATCCTATTTCATCTTGAATATTGTACTTGAGGCCATTAATGTATCTAGCCACCTTCTCATCTTCATCTTCCAGTCCTCCCCTAATAATCAAGGTATGGAATTGCTCAGTATAGGACATGACATCCATATCCCTCTGTTTCAAATGGTTCCTTCTTATCTTTATTTGGATTGCCAAATCAGATGGCAAGAATTGATTTCTCACCATGGTCTTCATTCTCTCCCAATCTAAAATCTTATTCAATTCCCTTTTGATGCAGAGTCTATAGCAACTACCTTCCACAAGCCAATAAATGGCTATCATAATCCAACTTAGGATTCTAGGACTTCTCACAAGTCCTCTTACTCACTCCAGGTATACTCAACCTCCAAGCCAAACAAGGCAATCCCACTTCAAAAGCCTCACCAACTGTCACCAAAAATGGAGACAATCATGGACATACTATTCCAACCCAAAATCATCAATTTGTTTGGTTCCACCAAACTCTCAACACACCTTTGCACTTCTAGGCCTACAAACCTTGTAGCCTTCCAATTAGCTTCTTTGCACTTTTCTCCCAGTATCCCTTAACAGCATAGGGACTTCTCCATAGGTCCAAACACCCTTTTTGGCACCTACTAAGAATCCAAAAGCTTTTGGGCTGATCTTGCTCCAGCACCCTCACAACTACTTCTTGGTACCTAGGCCTAGTTGATCAGGTTAGGCTAGGGCTTCAAGGAAGAATGGGCAAGGTGGGTTCCCAAGACCCAAAAAACTTAAGGAAATCTCCAACACACTCAATGCATCCAACTCCAGAACTCAAACTGATCAGAAGTGCTTGCAACCATGACTATCACCAATTACCTTGCAAAAACTGGTCAAGCACATGGGCTTGCAGCTTGACCTAGGGCCGACTCGAAAAAATAGTTTCCCTTCTCTCCAAGCCTCCAACCTCTAGCATTATGTTGCCTAGTCTCCTAACTTTCATATCCCTCAGTTTTAGAGGGTTCCACTATTGGGAATGCAAGTTAGGGATGCATTTGTGGAAGGGTCTAGGAAACAAGGCTTTTCAGGCCACCTTCTACTAAAATGCAAATAACTTTTAAACCCCAACTCCTTTTTCAATCAAACCAAAACCAAAAGTTTCCTAACTCACCCATGCAACTATTTCATAAACTTAGAAATCATAAAAGTTTCGTACAAACCTGTACCAGCATAATAGCCGAGAAATTACCAGTAAATTTTTAGAAAATTGAAGTTTTTATTGTTTTTTCTCCAAACCACTGTACACTTTGATCTCCCCCTTTCAACTGAGATCACATATGACATATATAAAGGTCTACATGACTGTTGGAACAACTATATAGGCATTTCCGACCATAAAACAAACAAACAACCACTTTTTGCTAATACTGTTTAGACTCTAAATACCCTATTCTAAGGCCTTTTGGTCCCATGGAGTCACTTGGTTTATAACCACACCAAAATGCTCATGGGCCTTACATGTGCCTTTATTACAAAACATAGACCAACTTGTAAAATATGGACCAAACCTTTATTCCAACTTCCTAATCTACTTGAATCCTTGCTTTCATGGAGTGGCAAGGTGTCTGGCAACATAGATACTTGTTCCCCCCTACCACATAGGTTAGGTGCCTTGCACCACCTTTCCTCTCTCTCATTCTGAACACTAGTCCACCAAGTGAGTGTTTTTCCTCTCAGTCTTGCTTTTTCTAGTTTTACCTTCTTATCTACATCTATGTCTTCAAGATCAAAGTAGTTCTCAAGGGCCTCTATCCACCCTAGCACTTCTTCAGTATCCATTTTACCCTGGAATATTGGCAAATCAATATGGTTCTTTCCACCATTACCGTGTACTACCTTAATGATTCTCATAAATCTCCTTTCTTCAGGATCATCTATTGTCTCATGCTCTTGCCTTGCATTACCAACCTCTTCTTCTTCATGGTTCTCTCCATGATTTCTTCCTCTAACCTCTTCTCCTCTAGGTTCTTGACTTTCCATTTCTAAGGATTCTATCCTTGCAATAAGTTGCAGCCTCTCTCATCTCATCTGTCTTTCTTCCCTCACTCTAGATGCTTCAAGTTCTCTCCTCTCTCTTTTCTCTCTTGCCAACTCTTCTCTCAATTCTTCAAGTTCTCTAGCCATTTGATTTTTAGGAGGCATTTTCACAACAAGTTTTCTTCCTTCCCAAGGGCCAACTCACTGATTCTATGTCTTTCCTCACCAAGAAATCTCTGGACACCACTTATGTACCTTTCAACTCTGGGACACACAAGGAGGAATTAGACACTCCAAGGATTCAACAAAGGGACCAACACACTAAGGATGACAAAGACTCCTATGATGACGAAACCTACATCTTATCTACTCCCAAAAGACCTTGTTGATGCTTTGATACCATTTGATGCAGAGGATGGAGGATTTAACCACAAACTTGCAAATTCAAGCACAATATGGACCCAACCCCTATGTTTCAATGCTATTCCCAAATGCACACAATGCCACCAAAGACTCCAAACTTGGATTTACATTCACCAAGTGTTCCCTCCACCTCTACACACCTTAAAAAACTTAAACCAACATGTTTCTAAGGTTTCCAAACCCACAAATATTCAGTAGATACAAAAGAGACCAGTTTTGCCCTTTACTAGGCTATTCTCTTCTTTGGATCAGCAGACCCTGTTTTCTTGATTTTTCTCCCAAAATTTCCAAAACAAAAAGAGAATAAACTAGCTTTTCAGATACCCTTTTTTTATTTTTATAACATATCCAAAAATTAGATATCACTCCTTTGGAAAGATTGTACGGAACAGGGCAGTTTGTCTCAGAATTAGGCCTAATTAGACCACTTTTACAAAGCAAGTACCCTTCAAAATTTTAATCTGACTTAATCCTTTTTCATAGTCTCTATTAATGATCTAAATCAAAGGATTTTCAAGATTATAGGTCTTGGTCACACTCCTAAACACCCAAACTTCAAAACCCTCCTTAAAATGGCTTAAAAACTAGGGCTTGCTTGTTCAAACCCCAAAACCCAATTCTAGAACTTCTCCTTCAGCATTCACCATAAATTTACATATCTAAGATGATATTACCACTAATTCCAATATAAGAAATAACTTACAAAAAAAAGGATTCTTTAAGTTGGTCTTGAAAACCAAGCACTTTCATTCAATTTTTTGAGATAGTCCATACAAATCTGACCCTCTAGGCCGTACAATCACAATTTATAAGTTTCAAGGGATGGTTAGTAACCCCCTCAACCACCTCCAATCAGTTTCATTTTTTAACTCTTCATAAAATTTAAATTAAGGAGTTTCCCTCCAAAAAACACATAACCGTTACTATTCAAATTTCTAACTATTAAACTATGCTTTTAATGGGCTTTTTGAATGTTTTGACTTTTCTAATGACAAGATATGATCATGAAAACCTAAATGAACTTGTCAAATGACTCATCTACCATATGAAATCCTAAAATCCTATCTCATGCCCAATTACAACTTTTTTCCACATATGAGTCCAACATTATAACTTTTTATGCTTCCATGAGCCATAATTGGTGCAAGGATTGCCCAATTGACTTCAAGAGATGCTCCATGACCTTTGTAATTCCTTGGATCTTCAATGTTCCCCTGATGAGCATGGGATGCTCCTGCATCACTTATCTTCATAAATAAATTCAAAACTAATTTCCATGATATTAACAACTACTCTTTTGGATCTCATAGGAGACTCCTAGTGCACATGAGGTCCGACGGGAGAGTTATGTAGATTTGATGATGTGGCCACTCTCTCCTTAGGTGGAGCTTACAATAGTAAGTTTTAGTTTGAATTCATGATTAAATATGTTATAAATTTAGCATTGATGAGTTATAATGTTATAGTTTAAATTGTAGATTGATCTGGCAAATGTATTTGAACATATACAGCCCATAATCAGCGAGGTACCATCATTGCCAATGGCATACGAGAGGACTCCTGACTGACACAGGAGGTCAACAAGATAGGTATTTATTATAAAATTTTGATAGTATAAATCTTCATTACAAAAAATATCATTATGCATTTGAGTAATTCAATGCTAGATATAAAGAATCATATAAATTTAGTAGTCTAACTTTTGGTTTTCCTTTTTTGTTTATGTAGGAGGCATCTGATCCACCTAGTGCAGCAAAGAGGCTGCATTTTGATCATCCACCAGCACCCTAGGATAGTATAGTTTTCATAGGATGCATCATGAGACATTTTGAGATGGCATATGCCACATTGTATACAGAAACATTGATATTATACACATTCTGATGACATGATTAGCCACATTTTCTATATGGATTTATGTATTTTGATATATATTTGAGTACTTTGTCTATGGATACATGATCTTTGATATATATTTGTGTAAAATTTTGTCTATGGATACATGTATTTTGATATATATTTTTTTCATTTATGTGCACAATGATATACATATTAATTTAGTATCTAGTAATGTTCAATTTATCGTGGATCATGTGTATTGTTCATGTTTATGGAATATCATTAATTTTGATTATGTTTGTTATATTCAATTCAAATGCAATAATTTTTAAATAGCATTTTAACAACATTTATTATCAAATTTGGATGCAATGTATACTTTGAAGTGCTATCATAACATAAACACACTTGTTAACATCCTACACAAGGTTTAGATAACCCCAAATCTGATTTTAAACTCCACCTTCAACCTTGAAACTAACTCTTGACTTCAAATCTAATCTCAACATAGTTAACAACTCCACTCCTCAACCATGGATTCTATTCTCAACTAACAAGTCATTCATAGATTCATAATCTTTGATAACTAGCACTTCACTTTGTTACTATCCTCATACTACAACTTTTCGATTTCAACAAAACCTCAAAATATATCAACTTAAGAGACTTGATTGGACGGTTAATTGATATCCCTCATGACCTTTGAGTTATTTTAGGCCTCAACATCACCATCCTATAGCATTCAACGGTTCATCAATAGCCCTCACGAGCTCTAAGTTATAACCCTCGAAAGATCGACCTTGAAATGCACTTAGAGCACCTTGGAGACTCCTCGGTACGAGGTGCCCTTGGATGATGAATGGTCTTTGTGGCTAGAGGAAGGGTTTCACAAGGATTCACTTGCCCACTCAAAGCTAATGGCACTGATGATTTGATTCCAAGATCAGTGGTTTCAAAGTTATGCTGTGGTGCACCTATGAACTGAGGCACACTGCAAGTTTTGGCATCGAGCAAGATCATTGTGTCGAATCCAAATGGAATGTGACCTCTTGAAAATGAGATAGGTTATTTTAGGCCTCAGAATCACCATCTTGTAGCATTTGATAGTTCATCGATAGCCCTCACGAGCTTCGAATTATGACCCTTAGAAGGTTGACCTCGAAATGCACTTAGAGCACCTTGGAGACTCCTCGATATGGGGTGCCCGCAGATGATGGATGGTCTTCATGTTCAAAAAAAGGGTGTCACTAGGGTTCACCCACCCACCTGGAGCTAATGGCACTGATGATTTGATGCCAAGATTAGTAGTTTTAAAGTTACGTTGTGGTGCACCTATGAATTGAGGCACACTATGAGTTTTGGCATCGAGCGAGATCACTGTGCGGAATCCAAACAGAATGTGATCTCTTGAAAATGAGATAGGTTATTTTAGGCCTTAGCATCACCGTCCTGTAGCATTTGATAGTTCATTGATATCCCTCATGAGCTCTGAGTTATGACCCTTGGAAGATCAACCTCGAAACGCACTTAGAGCACCTTGGAGAGTCCTCGGTACGGGGTGCCCGTGGACAATGGACGGTCTCCATGGCCGAAACAAGGTTGTCACAAGGGTTCACCCTCCCACCCGGAGCTAATGGCACTAATGATTAGATGCCAAGATTAGCGGTTTCAAAGTTACATTGTGTTGCACCTATGAATTGAGGCACACTGCGAGTTTTGGCATCGAGCGAGATTGTTGTGCCAAATCCAAATGGAATGTGATCTCTTGAAAATGAGATAGGTTATTTTAGGCCTCAACATTACCATCCTTTAGCATTCAATAGTTCATCGATAGCCCTCATGAGCTCCGAGTTATGACCCTCGAAAGATCAACCTCAAAATGCACTTAGAGCACCTTGGAGACTCCTCGGTACAGGGTGTCCACGGATGATGGATGGTCTCTGTGGCCAGAACTAGTGTTTCATGTATTTATGTGATAAAAAAGTGCATAGAATAGTTAGTGATTGTGCATACCTCATGTATGTGTTACTTGATTTATTTATTTTTGATGAGATGTGGTTGGTATGTGATTGATTAACAAGCTTTCTGGTGTAGAGGATAGGGTGATGGACCCAAGTAACCACCCAAAATGAGCAAGATTGTGGTTGTGTTCCTAGTGACCCTTTTAGGTCCTAATAGGAAAATCCCACAAACAGTCAATTGTAGGATGTTTTTAGGCTTTAATAGGTTTGTTCTAGCCTATCTAACATGTTCCAAACATCATCTTCAAGTTTCAACACCTCTAGAGGTATATTCCAAAAGTGTGCATGTGAAGCCATTAGGTGCCTTGAAGAAGCCTATAAAACCTTGTGAAATCATTCAACTTTGTGAAGTTATTGTTGTTACCTCCTTGGCTCTGCATCAAACTCCTTGACCATGGATGATGCAAAGATAGCACAATGGAAGAAAGGATCAAGCCAACTCCTACACAACCTTCAAGGAGATAGGAGAACTAGATACCAAACTAGGGTACACACATACCACACACAAAAAAAAATAAGATACACACAAGAGTATACACAAACCAAGAAACACCATTTTCATTCCCAAGCCTCACAATGATCTACAATTGTCAATAATGGAATTCTTCAACAAAACAACAATAAACACCATTTTATCAAGCTTTCACAATAGACCACTCTAAGGGCCCAATAAATAGAGTGAAGGTGTGCCAAACCCAAGTGGAGAAGCCAACAAATCACCAAGTATCATGCCTTCACAAGGCTTCAAATTCCAAAAAAACAATGCCATGCCTTCACAAGGCTTCAAGATGCACATATAATTCTTTTCACAAATTCTCCCCTTATCACCCCAAGTGTAAAATAAGTTGTGGCACACAGAGACCATACTTCGTTCTTTTTCCCTCTTCCCTCCAAGGGAAGAGACTCTACACTTATGGGATGGCCCAACTAGCCCCTTCACTCATAAGGCCACTACTTCCCTCCCAAGGGTGAGTGATGCTTGAACACCCATAAAAACACACAAAGAAGAAAACAACACCCATAACAATCGACAAGAAAAAAAAAAAAAAACCACAACAACACATAAGGAAAAATAATGACAAACAAATGTCATCCAAACTACCCATTATAGGAAAGCAACAACATTTACAATACAAATTTTGCAGTAAGAACATCAGTTACACAACATGAGAAGAGAACCAACCTTGGTCTAGGTTATGGAAAGATGGTTGAAGAAGAGCTCCCTTCCAATTCTCCAAAATTCTTTAACTCCTAAGCTTGTCTCCCAGAGTTGGAGAGTGGGTAATGATTTTTCCAACCATGGAGAAAACCCTTAAAAGAGATCCACACATTTCCTATAATCCTCTTGGTGAAAGTGTGAGATCTCATTGGTCACTCTTCCCAAACCCTTACAACTTCTAAGTTTAGAAACTATAAAAATGGCTTTATAAAGGAAAAAAGTCTTTGCACAAAAATGAAAGGTTGTCTAACCAAGGTCATGCTTCCAAAAGTTTATTTTCATCCATCTTGGAAAACCAACTTTAGGGAGGCCTCTCAAGTCAACTAAGGGTTATCCTGTTGTTAAAATTGACCCTTACCTTGCTCATACCAAAATGGGAGAGTCATGTGAATAAATAGATGAAAATTTTAAGAACTCAAGGAGAGGATTTAGGGAGTGTGTGTAGCATGTAAACAATTTCAAGGTTTCCCTATTTATGAAGGACATGAATATGGTTTTTGGGTGAGAATTTTGATAAGTTTTTTCTAGTGGGAGTGAAAAATCTGGTCACTCTTTCATCTAGGTTTTCTCTCCTTTTCTTTTTCTCCATCTAAATACTCTACTTTATGATTTCAAGATTGTTTATTCCTTTGAATTTTAGTATAGAATGTGATATGCCTCTTTTTCGGTGCTAATCATGAGCCCAATAGATTTTAGTATCCAGTAACTATTTAGGTTGGATACAAAGTAAGGTGAACATAAACTTGTAAAAGTCAATTATCTAGTAAAATCCTCATATCCTTTGCTATGCATCTCTTTCAAGATAGTCAAATTCATAAAATAGTAAAACATTGTAATTTAACAATCAACAACTAATTTTATCATATCATGGCTAACATAATGGTTCACTTGAAAAATTAAAAATCATACATAATTTCAACCATGTAAACACTTCTTGAACTAATACAATTTGCATCTACTATATTATTAATGCTTCTTTCATGTCCTAGAAACCATATGCATATAGCATGTATATATATGATGGTAAACATCAACTAGCAGATCTTAGCATTTTCTCACCACCTCTATTTTATCAATTCATAACTCACCCAATAGAATAAATTAACACCTTTCTAAGGAACTCCCACCTGAACTTACATGTACATGTAAGTGACTATTGAGTATCAATGTCTAATAACATTTTAGCATAAACATTTGGATTAAATACCTTCACAACCTTTCATGTTTCATCAACACATGACCCATAGTTCATTTTCACAAAATAAATTCCACATAATTTAGCTATAATATGAGTATATAACACCCGTCATAACATAATTTCCAATTTAAGATAGAGTCAAAGCTCAAATTGCATTCTCATAGGACCCAAAATACTACAAAAGGTTTCTAGACTTACCTTCCACAAGTATGACCCAAAACCACATGCACCCAATTCAATACAAATATGAAAACCTCCCTCAAAATGGGCATAATGAGGATTTTTCTATTAGGAGTTACAATTTTTATTACAAAATTGTTTGTAAATGGATTCCACAAACGCCTAGGGACCCTACTATTTTTATAAACACCTAGACCGCCTAAAAGACAGGCTTATAGTTGCACCATGGGGTCTTGTATCCATTAAAAAAGTAAAAATAATAAGTAAAATATACAATGGAAACCTCACATCATAAAAAATAATGAAATGCATTGATAAGACTTGTAGTAAAAGAATTACATGTACTTGTAATCATAAAATCACTTTTTCTTTCAATGCCTCATTGCGAATGAGTATTCAAACTTATTGACACATTCTCCAAATTATTTTTTAAGAAATCAAGTATTCTAATTGTTCATCTGTTTCCTAGATTTTTCTTATTTGATTAGTTTGATAAAAATAGTTTTAATAATCATAATTTCACCTCTATGTCAAATAAGAAAAATGCTAAACTTGTAATAAGATATCCGCAAGCAATTATCTTTCATATAGTTATAAATACTCTTAAAATTGTCCTTATAGACTTGTATCACATGCAAATATGATTTGCAAGAACTTGTTCAATATCTTCCTCTTATAATTCCTTACAAAGAAACTACCAAAATACAAATTAAAATGTGCAACTAATTTAACCTATCTTTTTCGTTATTACAAAAATCATATACAAAAAAAGTTCACACTTTACATCATAATACATCATAAATCTTATGAATTCTCCCAAACACCACACCCCCCCCCTCCCCAACTCTTCATGATGTACCTACATTCCAATATCATAAAAAAATTAGTAACTTATTGTATTAAACAAGATAATCATCAGTTCACTGAATCATTATGAATAAAATAATATAAGAAGTAAATATACCTAGTCGAGTGTTCTAGTAGGGTCCTCTCTCTATTTTAGGGTCTCCAATAGGGCTTCATAATCAACATTAGCAATAGTAAAAAGTTCTTTTACTTTTGGTCTTCCTTGATGCTTCAACAAATTTACATTTGTTGCTATAATAAGATGTGAATATATGAGAATTATTTTGTGCTTCTGATAGTTTTTGAATGCAGGAATTCTGTTCTTTCTAAGCATGTATGTCCGTAGCCATGTTCCAGTGACAACCACTGAACCAGTAAGATATGTGAATCCATCATCATCTGTGATTGGTTGTGCAAATTTTTGTTTACCTCTTACACAACGTTCTAACCAATAATCAGATTTCTCATCATTCCCTTGTGGTGCAACCAATGCAAAGGCATGTCCTGGCTAAAGTAGATCTGATAGATGGTTATGCTCAAGTGAACTTTCCATGTCATAATTTATGATAGAGGGTATGATAGACAATGAAGTAAGATAATGTGGAGCCCATGTGTCCACCCACTCACTTGACTCACAGTGATCCAAATCACACTGAAAACAACTAGGACAAAAGCAAGCTAGCTGTCGTGTCCAAATGGTCCATGTACTAGAATCAGAGCTCTAAAATGAATGCATTTTTTATGAGTCTCTCACTGTAGCACAATCTAATCTATTAACTATGGACCCTTCCTCAACCAACCAAAAGAACCTGCTTACCACTGAATCAAGAGTCCTCCCCTGTGATAATGCTAAACTACACCAATCAACAATACTACGAGCATCAAGAAGCTCTACTGCTGAAACCTTTAGTTGCTCCTTAACTAGAGCTCTCTTCACACATGTCCCTGCTCCATCATGTTCCCCTTTTCCATGGCCAAACTCAAAAAAACTCCAAATATGAGGCACCCCTCTCTCTACGTGCATCCTATACAACCAATAAAAGATGCAAGCATTCTTCAATTGACCTATATAGTTATCTGACCAAATGATATGTCTATCCATAGAAATTGCATGCTCATGTAAGAAATCAAAATAATTCTCAAAACAATGTTGCACAAACTCGTGAGAGTGAGATCTATCATCACTCATATAAAAATGATACTCTCTAATAGTCTTCCGATTATCTTTCGCACTATCAGGGGCATGTCTATATGTCATGTGAACGAAAATAGCAATCTGAATGGAGTTGTAATACTGAGATTGTGTCTCATTTTGAGGTTGTAGTGTGTAGTTCTTAGCAAAATCAACAACTGATACAATAGTGCCAATGGGAAAAGTATCCTTACACATTCTAAATTGTTGATCCAACCACTGAGACCTGTGACTATGTCTTGCATACTTGTAGAAAAGATTTTCTTTGAAATCTGAAATAAAACTAGCCACATTGATATCTTTTCCAACCAATTCACATCTAGAGCTCTCACCCCCACTCTTCAATGTGTATTTCACTATTTTATGTACCTTTTTTTCACTATTGTCTTTCCAAGATCTTTTTCGCACCCCTCATGGAAACATGTGTCAAACTTAGATAAACCACCACATTCTGAACACTTCTCATTTAAGCAAGTATTTCTATAAAAGAAACAACCATCAACTCTACGACATAAAAGTTGATCTGGCAAGTCTCTTGATGATTTTGGAAGCCCACTAGCCCCACAATCCTCCAAAATTTCTTTAGTATGCAAAGTAGAACGGATGGAGCCTAATAGTTCGTGGTGCATAGAAAACTCAACATGATATTTGCAACAACATGTATTTCAAATTTTGAGTGGCACATAATAAAATGGCTTCAAAGATTCAAAAACCCTTTGTGATATATGAAGACTTGGATGGCTCTCTCTAAATTGTTTGAACAACATAGTTTGACTTACCTCCAAATACTATTTAGGATGTGGCGTGTAGTCTCTGATGCCAATTCTCAACTTTAACACGTCTTTAGCATTAGGTGATACCTGTGAGTTAGAGTGCCAAAACTGTGCAATTTCTTCCTTCACTTCATCAGATAGCTTCTTATCAATATGTGGAAGTCTCCCACCAAATGCCTATGTTTTGTTTTGAAGAGGATCATCAATTTTCTCTTGTCGATTAAGTGCTCTTCTCAAAGTGGTACAATTTAGATTCAAATCAATATAAGTTTGTCTCTTATATCTACCCTTTCTCAAATATGACTTACCAAAGAGGTTGTAATAAACCTTCGAGCACCTCTGTTATCCTTCTCCCTGCTATTTTTTTCAATGCTATTGAGAGCACTGAAAAGATTCTTCATAATAATGGCATTTTTTTCCAACTTTTTATTGACATGAATCTTCAATTTGGAAAGCATAGGTCTCATCTTTTGCATCTTTAATAAGTGCATGAAAACCTGACATTGCTCCACCACTGTCTTGTTGCTGAAGAACATGTTATATAGTCTTGTAGCCCATAACCGAATGCTTCTTTCTGATTTTTTCCCTTCCAGATTGGTAATAATCATTTCATCAATTTCAATTATCCATTTTGATATTCCAGAACCTTCATTTTGATTATAATTAGGAGATATGTAAGGTTCTTGTGTATTAGATTCCTGTGCATTGTCATGTTTGATATGGTCAATTATGCCATTTGGATTATGACTTGGTAGCATTTCGCCCTCGAAATTTTCATTCTCTAAATTGTCAATTTTGGCATTATAGTTTTCAATAGGTACATTTTTATTCTCCAACTATACATATTCATTATCTAACTCTACGATTTCACCTTCAACTAATTCATCGTCAGCTTGACTAATATTTATCATACCTTGTCTTTTTCTTCGGTGTCCCATTTTGTCCCTTTCTCTCTATGCCGCAATGTCTTCATTGGATAACTTCCTTTTGTGTTTAGGCTTTTGACGACTATTGCTCCCCATTCAGATGATGATATCGGACACCTAAGTTTGTATTTTCAATTTTTTTTTGATTTGTTGGACCCCAAAACATGACTTTTTATAAAATCCATGAAAAAAAGTCAAAAAGTGATGTTGTCGGGTCTGTAAGGACAACAAATAAGTTGGAATTTGATGCCAGTAAAATTGGATATCCGATTTTAAATCGAATTTTAGATCCAAAATTTTGGAGGGAAAAACAATTTGTGATAGTAATTAAATATTTGTATATATGTATTTATTAATATAAATACATATGTTTATGTATTTATATATGCTTTATATAAATACATATATGTATTTATTTTTAAATCTATATTTATATTAAGAAATATATCAATATATATTTATATATTTATTTTTTATATTTATATTTTATATATTTTTGGTTATATATATATATACATATATATATATATATATATATATATATATATATATATATATATATATATATATATATATATATATATATATATATATATATATATATATATATATATATATATATATATATATATATATATATATATATATATATGTGCACACTTTTGACATTATTTAAAAATTTTATATACTCTTTTTGCTTTAGTATATAGTAGTATATTATAGGATGTTTTTGTGCATCATATATATATATATATATATATATATATATATATATATATATATATATATATATATATATATATATATATATATATATATATATATATATAAGTGGGTAGTATATTTTTTTTATATTTATATAGTATATAATTGTTGTATATATATAGTATATATTATATATATACTATCTTAATAGTATATTCCTTAGTATATAGCGATATATAATAGGATATATATATATATATATATAATGACATTTAAAAGTAAAGATATAACTTATTATCTGTTAATATATAATAATAAAATATGTTATTCTTATTATAATCTATAAATATAATTTATATTATTATTATTTCTCCAATATTTTTATTAAATGTAATAATGTAATATATATTATTATTATTATGAGCTCTATTATTAATATATGTTATATAATCTTAACAATTCGAATATGTCCCTAGGTGTCCTAGGACCCCTAGAGACATATGTCGTCCTTTAATGGATCAAAGGGGGTCATGGATCACCTTATGACCCCCTTTGACCCATATGAACAATTCGAATATGTTCCTAAGGGTCTTAGGACCCCTAGGAACATATGTTGTCGTTTAATGGGTCAAAGGGGGTCATAGGGTGACCTATGACCCCCTTTGACCCATATTACCCATTCAAATATGTCCCTAGGGGTCCTAGGACCCCTACAGACATATGTTGTCATTTAATGGGTCAAAGGGTGTCATAAGTCACCCTATGACCCCCTTTGACCCATATGACCCATTTGAATATGTCCCTAGGGGTCTTAGGACCTCTAGGGACATATGTCGTCATACTACCCATTTGAATATGTTCGTAGGGGTTGTAAGACCCCTAGGGACATATGTCATCATTTAATGGGCCAAAAGGGGTCACAGGGTGACCTATGACCCCCTTTGACCCATATGAACGATTCAAATATGTCCCTAGGGGTCCTAGGACCCCTAGGGATATATGTCATCCTTTAATGGGTCAAAGGGGGTCATAAGTCACCCTATGGCCCGTTTTGACCCATATGAACAATTCAAATATGTCCTTAGGGGTCCTAGGTCTCTTAGGGACATATGTCATCATTTAATGGGTCAAAGGGGGTCATAGGTCACCCGATGACCCCCTTTGACCCATATTACCCATTTGAATATGTCCTTAGGGGTTCTAAGACCCCTAGAGACATATGTCATCATTTAATGGGTCATAAAGGGTGATAGGTCACCCTATGACTCCATTTGACCCATAGTACCCATTCGAATATGTTCTTAGGGGTCGTAGGACCTGTAGGGACATATGTTGTCATTTAATGGGTCAAAGGGACCTATGACCCCCTTTGACCCATTTTACCTATTCGAATATGTCCCTGGGGGTATGAGGACCTCTAGAGACATATGTCATCGTTTAATGGGTCAAAGAGGGTCATAGGTCACCCTATGACCCCCTTTGACCCATATGAACGATTTGAATATGTCCCTAGGGGTCTTAGGACCCCTAGAGACATATGTCATCATTTAATGGTCAAAAGGGGTCATAAGTCACCCTATGAGCCCCTTTCACCCATATGAACGATTCGAATATGTCCCTAATAGTTCTAAGACCCCTCGTGACATATGTCATTGTTCAATAGGTCAAAGGTGGTTTTTTGACCCATATAAATGATTCGAATATGTCCCTAGGGGTTCTAGGACCCCTAGAGACATATGTCATCATTTAATAGGTCAAAGGGGGTCATAGGTCACCTTATAGCCACTTTTGATCCATATGAACGATTTGAATATGTCTGTAGGGGTCTTAGGACTATTAGAGACTTATGTCATAATTTAATGGGTCAAAGGGGGTCATAGGTCACCCTATGACCCCCTTTTACCCATATTACCCATTCAAATATGTCCTTAGGGGTCCTAGGACCCCAAGGGACATATGTCATCTTTTAATGGGTCAAAGGGGATCATAGGTCACCCTGTGACCCCCTTTGACCCATATTACCAATTCGAATATGTGCTTAGGGGTCCTAGGATCCCTAGGGACATATGTCATCATTTAATGGGTCAAAGGGGTCATAGGTCACCTTATGACCCCCTTTGACCCATATTATTCATTCGAATATGTTCCTAGGGGTCTGAGGACCCCTAGAGACATATGTTATCATTTAATAGGTCAAAGAGGGTCATAGCTCACCCTATGACCCTCTTTAACCCATATAAACGATTTGAATATGTCTTTAGGGGTCTTAGGACCTGTAGAGACATATGTCATCATTAAGTGGGTCAAAGTGGGTCATAGGTCACCCTATGAACCACTTTGACCCATATGACCCATTCAAATATGTCCCTAGGGGTCTTAGAACCCATAGGGACATATGTTCTCATTTAATGGGTCAAAGGGGTTCATAGGTCACCCTATGACCCCCTTTGACCCATCTGAATGATTCAAATATGTTCTGAAGGGTCCTAAGACCCCTAGGGACATATGTCATCGCTTAAAGTGTCAAAGGGGGTCATAGGGTGACCTATGACTCCCTTTGACCCATATTATCTATTCAAATATGTCCCTAGGGGTCCTAGGACCCCTAGCGACATATGTCATCGTTTAATGGGTCAAAGGGTGTCATAAGTCACCCTATGACCCCTTTTGAGCCATATGAACAATTCAAATATGTCTTTAGGGGTTCTAGGACCCCTAAGGACATATGTCATCATTTAATGTGTCAAAGGGGGTCATAGGATGACCTATGATCGCCTTTGATGCATATTACCCATTCAAATATGTCCCTAGGGGTCGTAGGACCCCTAGAGACATATGTCATCATTTAATGGGTCGAAGGGGTTCATAGGTCACCTTATGACCTCTTTTTACAATATGAATGATTCGAATTTGTCCCTAAGGGTCCTAAGACCCCAAGGGACATATGTCGTCATTTAATGGGTCAAAAGAGGTCATAAGTCACCCTATGACCCCCTTTGACCCATATGAATGATTCGAATATGTCCCTAGGGGTCCTAGGACCCCAAGGGACATATGCCATCATTTAATGGGTCAAAGGGGGTCATAGCGTGACCTATGACCCCTTTTGACCCATATGAACAATTCGAATATGTCCCTAGATGTCCTAGGACCCCTAGGGACATATGTCATCCTTTAATGGGTCAAAGGGGGTCATCGATCACCTTATAACCCCCTTTGACCCATATGAACGATTCAAATATGTCTTAGGGCTAGGACCCCTAGGGACATATGTCATCATTTAATGGATCAAAGGTGGTCATAGGTTACTCTGTGACCCCCTTTGACCCATATTACTCATTTGAATATGTTCTTAGGGGTCCTAGGACCCCTAGGGACATATGTCATCATTTAATGGGTCAAAGGGGGTCATAGGTCACCCTATGACCCCTTTTGATCCATATTGGCCATTTGAATTTGTCCCTAGGAGTCCGAGGACCCCTAGTGACATATATCATCATTTAATGAGACCTATGACCCCCTTTGACCCATATGAACGATTTGAATATGTGCCTTTGGGTCCTAGGACCCCTAGAGACATATGTCATCATTTAATGGGTCAAAGGGGGTAATAGGTCACCATATGACCCCTATGACCCTCTTTGACCCATATGAACGATTCGAATATGTCCCCAGGGGTTCTAGGACCCCTAGAGACATATGTTGTCGTTTAATGCATCAAAGGAGGTCATAGGTCAGCCTGTGACCCCTTTTGACCCATATTACCCATTTGAATATGTCTTAAGGGGTCGTAGGACCCCTAGGGACATATGTCATCATTTAATGGGTCAAAGGAGGTCATAGGTCACCCTATGACCCCCTTTGACCCATATTACCTATTCAAATATGTCTCTAGGGGTCTGAGGACCCCTAGAGACATATGTCATCGTTTAATGGGTCAAAGAGGGTCATAGGTCACCTTATGACCCCTTTTGACCCATATGAACGATTTGAATATGTCCCTAGGGGTCTTAGGACCCCTAGTGACATATGTCATCATTTAATGGGTTACCCATATGAACAATTCGAATATGTCTCTAGGGGTTCTAGGACCCCTAGAGACATATGTCATCATTTAATGGGTCAAGAGGGTCATAGGTCACCCTATGACCCCCTTTGACCCATATGACCCATTCGAATATGTCCCATATTACTAGATTATATCTTATATCTTTACATTACGTTATTATATATATATAATATATTAAAATACATCTTTACATAGTAATATAAGTGAAATAATTTATAATTCATAAGTTATAACGTTTAAACCTAATTTTCCCTCCAAAATGGGTTGGGATTTGAAATTTCCCACCCAGAGCATATCAGATATCTGATTTGAGATCAGATATCCGATTTGATATTGGATATGCAATTTTGGATCGGATATCCAATTACCAAGCCTACCCGGTCAACTCAAAAGATGTGTTTAAAGAGGATTTTAGTGATACTCAGACTTTGGGTAGCCATCCGACAATGTTATTTTGATTGAAATTGAATGAAATGAAAAGAGTTTTTTAATATCACTCTCTAGATTTTATCAATATAATTTCTGTCAAATTCTGAGTTCAATAAGTATTTATTAGTTAATTATCAATGAAGATTATTGTAAAGTGTTGATTGACATACTAATTGAAAAATAGCTATAACTTTCAAACGGTATAACATTTTTTAAATCTAAAAGTTGTGTCACATTCTATACTTCGCCTAGTATAAGAAAAAAAAAACAAATTTTAAATTTGGTAAAATTTTCTATTAGTTAGGGTGGTCAAACACGAGACCTTTTTTTTTCCCGAAAAAGTTTTGGTAGAAAATTCATATTTAATTATTTATTTGAAATAAAAATACCAAAAAATATGCGTCACATCCGAGCATGAGTCTAGTTTTCATATCTATAATTATATTAAAAAAATATTATGATTTGATTTTGATTAAGGTGGTCAGACATACACCTACTTTTTATTTTCGCCCTAAAATTTTCTTAGTACTGCATTAAAATTCAAACTTTTGACCAATTAATTATTTTTTTCTCCTGATAAGGCCTAGTAGTTTAGAAACTACATTCAATTTCTTACAGATTATTTTCTTACAAATTCTTGATATAAAGTCCATAACCACTTCAAAATTATGTCTCAAGTTGACATAAACCTAATTTGCTAATTTTTCACTGCCACTTAAGGCCATAGTTTGGTACACCATGGTCCTGCACATACCCTCATGGCCCAAAAGTTGATTATCCCTCACCTCACACAAAGTGGTTTCCCACAATAGATATTAGGTTTATAATAGATGTGTTATCCACATCTTAAGTAACACATATTGTCAATGTAAATTTTGGAGTGATTTAGGTAGTCCACTAGGATTAATTGTTGCACCAAGATATTGGGCGAAAAAATAGGGTATTTACTAACCTATGGTTCTTGGTAAGCATTCCATTCATAACAACCTTCTTGCATCTTATACAGAATAAAGGTCTTGTAGCCACAAGAATACCTTAAGCATATTCACCCAATAATTTTCTCATGGTCCCAATCCCACAAGTACTCTTGCAAAATGGATAGAAGTGCTATGTCCCCCAAGAAATTTTCCTTTGTCTAGGGCCTTGTGATTATAGTGGGTCAAATTATCCAAGTTTAATTGTTTTCAATTTGTCCATTCTTATTGGTATATTTCCACCAATAGTAGGCCCTCTAAAGGAAGAAATTTCACTAGGAGATTTAAACAAAATTAACCCAGAAAGAAGAAAGAGAATTCCAAAATCCTTAAAGGAAGTGAGATCAAAACTCTCAAATTCCAAATGATTCTTTAAGACACACCAAGAAGATTAATTAAGCTTACTAAAGAGTGAAATATCCCACTCACTTTCTTCAATCAATGAAGGGTTAATATTTTTTATTTTCCACAAGGGCAAAGAGCATAGTCTCCTACCAATAATGAGCCCCTACTTGTGAGTTTGAGGTGCCTAATAAAATTAAAGTTAACCAACAACAAGCACACTGACAAGAAAATAAATGATGAAATCATTTTTATCTTTGTGCTTGGGTAGCCCCTCAAACAAGTATTAGTAGCCCTTTTAATGCAAGTTTTTTCCTTAGCAAAGCAAAGTAAGCCCCTACAAAACTGCAAAGTTAAGGCATAAAAAATCATGAAAACTCAAAGAAAACCTTTAAAAACCACTATTAGAAACTATTAGAAAACCAAAATATCCAAAGTGAAAGCTTCCAAATGCAAACTAGACCCCTAAACTTTGGACTATGCAAGCAGGTAAATCTGGGCGTTACTTCACATCATGAGAGAACACTATATGATCGGTCAAGCTAGATGAATGCTTCCCACTTTACATCACCCAAAAATCAGACAAAAATTGAGTTTTGAAATACCAATGGGCTTTGAATGAAGTTAGGCCTTTGAATGAAAGTCCCTAAGGGCTTCGATCGAAGTCCCACATGGCATGCCGACAATTGGCTTCGATAGAAGCCATGTAGCTATTGATAGTTTAAATTTTGATTGCCCATTTATTGTTTCATTTTGATTTTCTAGATCAATGGACTAGGAGGCTTATAGAAAAACCAATGATGTCATAGGTTTTAAAAGTGCATCCATCTACATTATTTACTTATTTTGAGCATTCAGGGATGTATTTTCTTCATTTTTGTGTTTTTTTAAGAATCTTTAATTGTTTTTAATGAATTTTTAGTTATTTTTAATGAATATTTAGTTGTTTTAATGAAATTTTAGTTATTTTTTAATGTATCTTAATTAGTTTTATGTTTACATGTTGTTGTAGTTAGTCTTATGTACATAAATTTGTATTTGTTTATTATGTTAGATAGTTTTAAACATCTAGCAATAGTTAGCAAATATTGGAAAAACATAGTTAAAACTATAGTTGGAAAACATAATAGGTTTGAAGAATGGAAAACTCTAGGTCTAGATAGAAAATGAAAAATGAAAATGTCTAGCTCTAGATAGTAAATGAAAAATGAAAAACTCTACATCTAGATAGAAAATGAAAAAAAAAAATGTAGTACTAGGTTTATAGAAAATATTGGAGAAATATAAACTATAGTTAAAAAAACATAGTTATTTGTAAAGTATAGTTGAAAAAACATAGCTATTTTTAAACTCTAGTTGAAAAACCATAATTATTTTTAAACTATAGTTGATAAAATATAGTTATTTAAACTATAGTTGAAATAATATACTTATCCAAACTATAGTTGAAAAAACATAGTTAAAATTATAGTTGGAAAATAATAGTTTTAGAATATAAAAAACTCTAGGACTAGATAGAAAATGGAAAACAAAAATATAGTACTAGGTGGATAGAATTTAAATAAAAAATAATTTAACTCACTCTCTTCTCTCACTTTCTTTCTCTAAGTAGTTTCTCTCTCCAAGCTCTTTCTTTCTCCTTAAAAATTTCTCTAGAGAAATCTCCCCCTCACTCTCTCTCTTCTCACTTGCCTCACTTGAATCTCTCACTCTCTGTAAACAATTTCTCTCTCCTCTCTCCTCACTCTCCTCTCACTCTCTCTCCACTTTATCTCTTCTATCTCTCTCCTCTCACTCTTTCTCCTCTCACTTTCTCTCTCCTCATTCTTTATCCTAACTATCTCTCTCCTCTAACTTTCCCTCTCCTCACTATCTCTCACCAATCTTTCTCCTCTCACTCTTTTTTTGGCTCACTTTCTCTTTCCTCACTATCTCTCTCCTATCTTTCTTCTCACCCTCTTTCTCCTCTAACTTTTGCTCTCCTCATTCTCTCTCCTCACTCTCTCTCCCCTCTCACTGTCTCTCCTCACTTTCTCTTTAATTTATCCTCACCATCTATTTCTTCACTTTCTCTTCAATTTCTCTATCTCCTCACTATTTGTCTCTTATCTTTCTCCTCTCACAATTTCTCTTCTTACTCTACCTCTATTCTCTCCTCTTAGTTCATCTCTTCTCTTTCTCTCTCCTATCTTTCTCCTCTCACTTTCTCTCTCCTCACTATATCTATACTCTCTTTCCTCTTACTTTCTCTCTCCTTTCTTTCTCTCTACTCACTAGATGCTCTCCTCACCATATCTCTACTCTTTCTTCTCTCACTTTCTCTCTCCTCACTTTCTTTCTCCTCACTACCTCTCTCCTTTCTCTCTTCTTGAACTCACTCCCATGTCCTCACTCTCTCTCCTCTTACTCTCTCTCCTCACCATCCCTTTCCTAACTTTCTCTTCAATTTCTCTCTCCTCTCCTCTCTCTCTCATCACTCTCTCCTATCTCTCTCCTCTTTCTCTCCTCCCACTTTTCCTCTCCTCACTATCTCTATCTTCTCACTCACTCTCTCCTCTCATCATCTCCTCATTTATAGATGACATTTAATTTAATTTTATATAGACATTAGTACCTAATTCAACCTATTAACCTATAATAATTGTAATGACCCATACCAATAGGCCATTAAATAAAACCCTAAATTTAATACACTACTAAAATATATTGCTGAAATAAAAGAAATAATAGTGCCAATGTATTCATTCAATGAAAACCAAATGGTTTTACAAATGATATGGAAAATTTCAGCACCAAAACATTATGACATAGCACATTATAGAGAAACCCTAACTAGCTGTATACAATTGAGAACTTTTTGCAACTATAGATTGAAATGAAGAACTTGGATTGATCAAATGGTGGAGACTAAATGTTGAAGATGATATGATGAAAGTGCAACTCCAACTGAAACTCCAATCAGCAACTAAGCACAAGTGAAAGGACTGAAATATCCTTCCCACAGCTGCAATAATTCAGGTGATCTCTCACACCCTCAAAATTGTGTACCAATTAAGAGTTTTCGATAATGTACTCAATACCTCTATCTGGTGGCCTGCCTAGTGGAATCTCACTGAATACCTTCCCATACTTGATTCTCAATTTTTGAATATCTAGATGATATTCAGTCTTGTGTTGCCCCTCCTGGGTAGGCATCAAAGGGCATATTGCCGCCCACTCTATATTATTAGGTTTGGCTAATCTCTCCAACTGCCTAAATGAGATAGTCCTAACATCACCATTATGGATAGCCTTCAACACATGAGTCCTACCATCCACCATGAATCGTATCTCCATATCCTCCAATCTCAGGGTAACCTCCTTCAAAGAATGTAACCATTGCATCCCAAGTACTATTTCCATGTCACCCATGTTGACCACATGATAGTCCACCTTAAACTCATAGTTGTTCAAGTGCAAAGGTAGATCTCGCACCATCCTATCACAACAAAGAGTATATCCATCAGCTACCTTAACTCTCAGTCCCTCGAACTCCTTAGTAATGAGTCCACTACTCTCTACAAATCGTGCATCAATGAAATTATGTGTGGCACCTATATCTAACAGAGTAATAATCTTTTGTCCTACCAAGACTCCCTGAAATCTAAAAGATCCCTCTCTTTGAATACTAGACAGACGTGCCTCCTGTAAATGTATCTTTGGAGCCTCTTTTTTCTCAGCAGTATCTACCTCTTGGTCATCCTCTACCTCATCAGGATCCTCATCATGGTGCTCTGAGATGTCTGAATCTGAACCTTCGTAATAAGCCCAAATCACCCGGTTAGCCTTCCCCTTAGGCTTCATAGGACAATCATGACCAAACTCATAGGGACCTTTGCAAAAGAAGCATAGCTTCTTCCTACATAGGTCATTAAGTGTTTCCTTATCCCAAGGTGTAGCTAGCTTGTCTTTTGAGTCACTAACCTTGATGGGGACACAACCCAAGAACAGAATGGAAACAACAGAAAAGGGAAATTATATTAACTGAGAAAATAAGCTAGTACAAACAGTGCAGAGAAAATAAACTTCAAAACATGCCCTACGGGCTTACAATAGCATAAATCTGGGGAATATTTCTCCTTTTAGCACCTCCTCTCAAGCTCCAATCCGAACTGCCCTTTACAATGCCAGAAATCTCCTTAAATAGACCCCGGAGGGTTAAGGACTAGGAGTACATTCTAGAAAGTGCTAGTAGGCATCCACCGACAAAATAGAAGGTTCCAAAAGCTGCGTTGAAAGTTGGTGCAAATCTAGAAGAATCCAGAAATAGTAGCCGAACTTTCGGGAGGCATAACTTTTGAACCGTAGTTCCAATTGACGAACCGTTTACATTTTCAGAAAGCTCTCGAAGTACTCTATAGCCATATGGACCAGCTTTGCTCGTCCCCCATTTTTTGACCCTTTTTGAGGTCATTTAATGCCCCAAACCTGACTTTGAAGCATTCTTAGGAGGTCTCCAAAACTCGAAAAACTGTAATAACTTTCAAACCATGGGGCCTATTGACCTGATTCTTTTTTTGGAATGCTCTAAATCATGATTACATTCATCTAGCCAATTCACACCTTCTAGTTTACCGAAATGATGGCCCAAATACATGCTCCTATTTTTTTGGGATTTTCAAATGCACTGATAGTTGAACTATGAGAGTTGGAACCTTTATTTGAGCCAAATGGGTATCGAAAAATGTAAAGACATGAAACAGAAACTAAGTCTAAGTACATTTTTTTGGGTGACACAGGATTGCCCTTATACCTCTGGATGCTCCTGCATCAGACACCTAGGGTAGATTGAAAAGTGACCCTGTCACTTTATGGATGGTAGAGGAAATTTCAAATGGGAAACCTCAGCTGCTGAAATCCAAGTTGAGTCCTCGATCGATCGTCCTTTCCATTTGACCAAATACTCTTCATACTGCCTGTTTCTGGTACTCCTACCCACACGATGATCTAGAATGTCTTCTATCTCCTCCTTCTTAGAATCAAGAATTGGACATGGCTCTAAAACAAGCTCCTCATCTGCACCATCATCATGATATTCTATTAAATCTGCAATGTTGAAAATGGGAGAAATGTGAATACCATCTGGCAGCTCCACCTCATATGCATTTCCTGAGTTATGTTTCTTCAAAACTTTGCAGGGGCCAAATTTCTTCATTTTCAGCTTTTTGTAAGTACCAAATGGAAATCTTTCTTTTCGTAAGTGCACCATGACTAGATCCCCTACTTGGAATTCCTTATGTCTTCTCCTTTGATCAGCCCTAGCTTTATACTCTTGATTCATCTTGATAATGTGTGCTTGAACCTCCTCATGTAGACACTTGATGTGTTCAGCAAATTCCTCAACTTCAGCACTTGTTCTCTCCCCTTGTTCTATCTTCCTCAATTCTGGTGCAGTCCTTGGGCTATTCCCATATACAATTTGAAATGGTGATTTTCCAGTACTCCTATTTATAGAGTTATTGTAAGCAAACTCTGCTTGTGGTAGAATCAAATCCCATCCCTTCGGCTTATCCCCAACTAAACATCTTAGCAAATTGCCCAAACTTCTATTTACCACTTCTGTTTGACCATCAGTCTGTGGGTGATGCGTGGAACTGAATTTTAGGTCTGTTCTCAACTTCTTCCACAATGTCCTCTAGAAATACCCCACAAATTTAGTATCTCTATCAGAAACTATTCTCCTTGGAAGACTATGTAGTCTTACCACCTCTTTGAAAAACAAGTCTGCAATATGGACAGCATCATGAGTTTTGTGGCATGGAATAAAATGTTCCATTTTGGAGAACCTATCAACCACCACGAATACTGAGTCATTACCCCTTTGTGTCCTTGGCAATCCAAGAACAAAATCCATACTTATGTCCTCCCATGGCCTTGATGGAATAGGAAATGGCTGATATAGGCCAGTATTTTGACTAAACCCCTTGGCAACTCTGTACAAACTTCTTCACATCCTATGAAATTTGAGGCCAAAAATAATGTTCTCTAAGAATGGAAATGGTCTTATCTCGACCAAAATGTCCTGCCATCCCTCCACTATGTTTCTCCTTAATCAAATTTTCCCTCATGGAACTCCTTGGAATGCACAATTGACTACCTTTGAACAACATGCCATCCTGAATCAAATAATCTAACCACTTGGTTCTATCTACAGCAACAGGTTCTTTACAAGCTTTCCATGCTTCAACAAAATCAGGATCCTCGGGGTACAAATTCTTGAGTTCATCAAACCCAACTACTTCAACCGGCATTACTGTAAGCAGTGACTGTCTCCTACTTAGTTCATCTGCAACCCTGTTAGATTTTCCACTTCTACGCTTCAACACAAATGTATAACTCTGCAAGAATTCTACCCACTTCATATACCTCTGATTCAATTTACCTTGGCTATTTAGGTACTATAATGCCTAATGATCAGTATACAAAAAAAATTCCTTTGGCAATAAATAATGCCTCCATTTCTTTAAGGCTTGAACTATTGCATAGAACTCTTGATCATAAACAGAATACTTCTTCTTTGCATCATTCAATTTTTCACTAAAATATGCAATAGGCTTACCTTCTTAGCTTAATACAGCCCCAATAGCACTACCACTAGCATCACAATCCACCTGGAATAATTTTCTAAAATCTGGAAGTGCCAACACAGGCTATTCAGTCACCTTCTTCTTTAGCAATTCAAAACTTCTCACAGCTGCTGTAGTCCATTTGAACTCTTTTCTATCCCCTCTTATTGTATCAGTTAGGGGTGCACATATGCCAATCAAATTCTTAATAAACTTCCTGTAAAAGCTAACCAGACCATGAAATGATCTTACCTCAGTAGTAGACCTTGGAATAGGCCATTCCAAGATGGCTTTTACCTTCTCTGTATCCATTTTGAGACCTTCTGATAACGGGCCACACCACCCGTACCAACTAACAAAAAAAAATGCAATAATATGGAGACAAGAGAGATGAAAAAATGCTTCATAAAACTTCCATTAATACTTGAAATTCATTAGAATATTTTCCAAATGGAAAAACTCCAAATTCTTACAATATAAGAGAGATTGCTCGCTAAGAGCTTCTACAAGAAATTACATCCGAAGAGCTTCTACTTGAAGAGCTTGTCTTGAAGAGCTTCTATTTTTCCAACTTCCATAAGAAGAGCTTCCATTTCTTGAACTTTATTACAAATGATAATAGGCCTTTCTTAAATAGGCACTTAGCACCCAAGGCATGATTTATCCACAACATTCTAGAATCTCCACAACCTTCTACAATATCTACAACCTTCTAGAATTTTCACCTAAATACAACTAAGCACCACTATGTGGCCCAATTAGAAAATTACATTTCTTTTGTGGATCACAACAAATATTAAATGCATGATGCCACCTACACACCTCAATTAAGGGAATAACAGCTATTTTTATTATTTTTCTATGCATGATGCCACCTACACACCTCAATTAATGGAATAACAACTATTTTTATTATTTTTCTATTTACACCACCTATGCATCTTGAAAATAGAAATTTCTCTTTTCTCCTTTTTCCCTTATTTTATTTTTAAATTATTTTTCCTTCTATTTTCGTCACTTTCTCTCTCCTCCACAATTTTTTTTTTTTTTTTTTTAAATTTATTTAAATTTTCCCATGCAAGATGCTCCTACATCAGACTCCCTTGGTAGATAGAAAAGTCTGTCCCACACTTTGATGTCAAAAGAAAGATATAGAACCATTTTCATCTTCACCACAAGCTTCCACCTCAATAGGGACAAGAAAACCAACATGCAAAATCTTCCACATTTTTTTTTTCTGTTGATGCATGATGCTCCTGCATCGGACTCCCATGGTAGAAAATATTTTGTGAATATGGAGTCACAAAATGAAGTAACCATTGTTGACATAATTTTTTTTTCTTCTTCCTCCAACACATAGCTGGAACAAGTATCCGATGCTGAAATTTCTCCTTTGCAATGAACTCTATCCAAGCATAAATCTCATCCTCATTCAATCTTGTTGAATTAATCACACCTGTAATAAATCCAGTAACACCATACCAATCTTCCTTTGCATACCACACATGACTAACAAGATCCTCATGCAAAAAATCATCAATATCTTTTAAACTCATATCAAAGACAACATCCCATGATTCATAAGAATTTACTTGTTTGACATCTTCATCTTTGCTTGCCTCTTTTATGTCATCAACAATGCACGTAACTACTCCACTTGCTTGATCTCCAACTAAGGCACTATACTTCTCCTCCATTGCTACAATCTTCAAATCATCTTGATCTACTTCAGGTTCGTAAGTCTTATCATCTTTATGCTCTTCCTCTTCTCATTCATCTTCTTCAACTTTAGGTTCACAAATGATTTCCTCTTCATCCACTTGCTCTTCCACTGGATCATCTTTCTTTTCCACATCCAAGGAATTATCAACATCTCTTTTCTGGTGACATGCTTTTTGTTTCTGCAACTCAGCTTCTAATTCATTCACTTGCTTCTGCAAATTAACTAGCAATGATTGTTGATTTCTTGCTCTAAATTTATCAAGTCGAGGAATCCTCAGAATCCATCCAATCACAAAATTCATCTTCTTCTTTCTCTTCTCCATAATCAAGTCTTCAAAAGACAAATCTCGTCCAAAACAAGAACCTCGTGCAAACTGCCTCACACTCGGTGCTCTGTCTACACAATCAAGAACTTCTTCACAAACTTCACCCAACTCAAGGTCCTGGTGCAAACTGCCTCACGTTCGGTGATCTATCCGCACAGTTAGGAACTCCTGCTCTGATACCACTGATGACGGGCCACACCACCCGTACCAACTCACAAAAAAAAATGCAATAATATGGAGACAAGAGAGATGAAAAAATGCTTCATAAAACTTCCATTAATACTTGAAATTCATTAGAATATTCTCCAAATGGAAAAACTCCAAATTCTTACAATATAAGAGAGATTGCTCACTAAGAGCTTCTACAAGAAATTACATCCGAAGAGCTTCTACTTGAAGAGCTTGTCTTGAAGAGCTTCTATTTTTCCAACTTCCATAAGAAGAGCTTCCATTTCTTGAACTTTATTACAAATGATAATAGGCCTTTCTTAAATAGGCACTTAGCACCCAAGGCATGATTTATCCACAACATTCTAGAATCTCCACAACCTTCTACAATATCTACAACCTTCTAGAATTTTCACCTAAATACAACTAAGCACCACTATGTGGCCCAATTAGAAAATTACATTTCTTTTGTGGATCACAACAAATATTAAATGCATGATGCCACCTACACACCTCAATTAATGGAATAACAGCTATTTTTATTATTTTTCTATGCATGATGCCACCTACACACCTCAATTAATTGAATAACAACTATTTTTATTATTTTTCTATTTACGCCACCTATGCATCTTGAAAATAGAAATTCCTCTTTTCTCCTTTTTCCCTTATTTTATTTTTAAATTATTTTTCCTTCTATTTTCGTCACTTTCTCTCTCCTCCACAAATTTTTTATTTTTTTTATTTTTTATTTTTTAAATTTATTTATTTAAATTTTCCCATGCAAGATGCTCCTGCATCACCTTCAGGTGATATAACAAATCCCAAATAGACTGACTCCCTTTTTGCAAAGACACACTTCTTTAGATTAATTAACAGTTTCTCTTCCCTTAGCCTTTCAAGGAAACTACGAATATGCAGTAAATGTTCTTCCAAAGTCTTGCTAAAAATTAAAATATCATCCAAATAGACAATAATAAATTTTCTCAAGAACTTCTTAAGTACCTCATTCATGAGCCGCATGAAGGTGCTTGGGGTGTTCGTCAATCCAAAGGGCATGACTAACCACTCATAAAGACCCTACTTGGTCTTGAAGGCTATTTTCCACTCATCTCCTTCTTGAATCCGTATCTGATGATAGCCACTCTTCAGATCTATCTTTGTGAAGTACTGAGCTCCACTCAAGTAGTCCATAAGATCATCCATCCTTGGTAAAGGAAATCGGTACTTGATGGTTATCCTATTTATAGCTCGATAATCTGTACACATCCTCCACTCTCCATCCTTCTTTGGTGCAAGTACTGTAGGTACTGCACATGGACTTAGGCTCTCTCAAATCAAGCCCTTCCTCAACAGCTCCTAAACCTATCTATTTAGCTCCTCTGTTTCAGTAGGAGTCATCCTGTGAGCAGCCTTGTTAGGAAAACTAGCTCCTGGAATCAGATCTATCTGATGACTGATTTGCCTTACTGGTGGCAATCCATCTGGAACATTATCAGAGATAATATCTCCAAATTCCCCTAGTAAATCTGAAACTTCAAATGATATTTCACTACTACCTTCTTTATCTTTCCTAGGAATCAAAGCAAAGCACATACGCTGATGTTTCATGCCATCTAAGAACTTTCTTCCATCAACAAGACAAATCCTAGCACTGCTACATACCTTTTCACCTTCCTTTTTCATGGGCTTCAATTTGTGGCAAACTCCATCCTTTTTCAGAGAGTATGTGTTTGCATGTCCATCATGTATTGCATGTCTATCAAACTGCCATGGTCTACCCAACAATAGATGGAAAACATCCATCGAAATAACATCACAGAGAACTTCATCATGGTAATTCCCAATTTTGAATTTTACTAAACATTGTTCACTTACCAGGACCTTATGATCATCTTTTACCCAAGAAATCCGATAGGGCTGGAGATGTTTCTCCCTCTTGAGCTTCAGCATAGAGACCATCTCTTCTGATACCAAGTTATCAGTGCTACCACCATCAATGATCACATCACAACATTTATCCTCACACTTGCATCTGGTACGAAACAAACTCCTTTGTTGTCCTGGTTCATTCTCACCACTTAGTAGGACTCTTTCATTTACCAAGGTCTCTCCTCTTTGTGCATCCTCTCAATGCGATGATTGTGCATCCTCATCCACATGAGCAACCCTAGCTTGGCCCTCAGCTCTCCTATCTGTCCTTCCTTGTCATTGAGGGCATTCAAAGGCACGATGACCTTCTTCATTGCAATGGAAACAGGTACCATGGAAGCCTCCTCTTCCTTGTCCACGTCCTCTACCTCTTCCTCTTTGATTTCCAAAGTCTTGATCATGGGAGCGGTTGAAACCCTCATTCCTCTGGTTTCTGCTAGTACCCACATCTTCATTTTTCTTTTGGGTTTCATTACGGCCTCCAGATGATCTACCGCTTCCCCTTCCTCCTTGACCATGCCCTCTTTGTCTTCCTTCAAACCTTTTATTCAGCTTCTCTTCAACTCGAAGGGAAAACTGGTATGCCTCTTCAACGCTAGTCATTCTTACCAGACTTAATTCCTCCTGGATGCTAGGTTGCAACCCATTGATATAACGAGCAACCTTCTCCTTATTTGCTTCTGCATGCCCTGCTCTAATCAAGATCGGTAAAACTCCTCTGTATATTCTTGGACTGATCTTCCTGCTTGCTTTAACCCATGCATCTTCTTAAACAGATCAAGCTCGTAGTCTACAGGAATGAACTGCTTCTTCAATTTGTCCACCATGCAATCCCATCTTGTGATCTTCTCCTTTCCTCTTCTAAGTCTTTCCAGTTGAACCTCTTGCCACCAGATTTGGCATGGCCTTTCAGTTTGGCCTTTGTAAAATTAACCCTATCTGGGTCCCTGATATCCTCATACTCAAAGTATTCTTCTAGTTCATTGATCCAATCGATCAACTCATGTGGTTTCAGATTTCCTAAAAATGCACCCACTTCAATTGTAGGTCTTTTCCCAAACTTAGTAATGGCCCTAAAAAGCCTTTCCTCTATAGGATTCAGAACTTCCCCATCAACTTCCTCTTCTGGTCCCATTACTTCCTCTTCATTGTCATCCTCACTATTGTCACCTATGGCAACATTTGCTCCTCTACGAAGCTCCTCTTGCAATGCTTGTACCTGCCTCTGGAGGGCTCTAACCTCCTCAGGATCAATAGCTTTGGCCCTTTTGCCACGCTCTCTTCATGAAGGCATCTTCTAACTCGAACCCACACCACCCGTACCAACTAATAAAAAAAAATGCAATAATATGGAGATAAGAGAGATGACAAAATGATTCATAAAAATTCCATTAATACTTGAAATTCATTAGAATAATCTCCAAATGGAAAAACTCCAAATTCTTACAATATAAGAGAGATTTCTCGCTAAGAGCTTCTACAAGAAATTACATCCGAAGAGCTTCTACTTGAAGAGCTTGTCTTGAAGAGCTTCTATTTTTCCAACTTCCATTAGAAGAGCTTCCATTTCTTGAACTTTATTGCAAATGATAATAGGCCTTTCTTAAATAGGCACTTACCACCCAAGGCATGATTTATCCATATCATTCTAGAATCTCCACAACCTTCTACAATATCTACAACCTTCTAGAATTTCCACCTAAATACAACTAAGCACCACTATGTGGCCCAATTAGAAAATTACATTTCTTTTGTGGATCACAACAAATATTAAATGCATGATGCCACCTACACACCTCAATTAATGGAATAACAACTATTTTTATTATTTTTCTATGTATGATGCCACCTACACACCTCAATTAGTGGAATAACAACTATTTTTATTATTTTTCTATTTACGCCACCTATGCATCTTGAAAATAGAAATTCCTCTTTTCTCATTTTTCCCTTATTTTATCATGCATCATGCATCAAACCTTCTCTTTACCCTTGTTGAATTCCCCTTTGTTATCTCTAAATGATGAAGAACTCTTTGAACTAAACCCATTTGCTGGAGCTACAAGTTCCATACTACGGGCTTTCTTCATGGCTTCCTATAATGTAGGAGGATCAAAGGCCTTTACCCACCCCTTGAGTGGTTCAGTTAATCCCTCTATGAATAAAATGACTAGCCTCCTTTTTGAAATGTCAGGCACCATCACTACAAGCTTCTGGAAGTCATTGATAAATTGTTCTAAGCCTCCTGACTGTCTCAACTAGGCTAACTCCAAGAAATAAACTTTAGGAGTTTTTTTTATCAAACCTTTCTATCAATCTATCCACAAACTCCTGATAAGTGGTTACCTAATTGTATTGCAATGTGATCATGTCATGTGTCCACCAATCATGTGTTGCCCCATCTAAGTGTAAAGTGGCATACTTGAGTGCTTCAAATTCTATCATGGTCTTCAAAGATAGGAAAGTATCCACCTTATGAATCCAAGCACGAGTAGTCATTTTTCCACTACCATCAAATGTGGGTAATAGCAACTTGTTGGTGACCTGTTGCAACTCACTGTGTTTATCTACTTGCTTTTGCCTAGTAGCTCTATAGTTCAAGTCCCTATCAAATGTCCATCCATCCTATACATATTTTGGTAATGAATCCCACTCATTCCTCGCTTTTTAGAGTTCATCTACAATATCTATTACCATAGCATCAGGTGTGCATGTTAGAGTTTCTATTCAGAATGTAGGACGTGAGGGTCTGTTAGCTATTCTAGACTATGTCCTATGTTGTGACCCTTCTATGTTCCTATCATCCTGGTCATTATTATGATTATTCCTCCTATTTTCCCCAATCAAATGTTACATCATAACCATCATTGCCTGTGTACTTGCCTCTATTGACTGTAGAAGCCTCTCCTGTTGCTATAAAGTTTCATCATCTCACACACTTCTAGATGGGCTTTGAGAATGTCTCTCAGCCATATTCTCAGTTATGTTGGTTCTTTTGTAAACTAAATTAAATGGTGGCTAGGTAACCCTATCAGGCTGGCAAGAAATCGCTCTGATACCACTGTAATTACTCGTACCAATAGGCCACTAAATAAAACCCTAAATTTAATACACTGCTAAAATATATTGCTGAAATAAAAGAAATAATAGTGCCAATGTATTCATTCAATGAAAACCAAATGTTTTTACAAATGATATGGAAAATTTCAGCACCAAAACATTATGACATAGCACATTACAGAGAAACCCTAACTGGCTATATACAATTGAGAACTTGTTGCAACTACAGATTGAAATGAAGAACCTGGATTGATCAAATGGTGGAGACTGAATGCTAAAGATGATATGATGAAAGTGACTCCAACTAAAACTCCAAATCAGAAATTAAGCACAAGTGAAAGGACTAAAATATCCTTCCCACAGCTGCAATAATTCAGGTGGTCTCTCACACCCTCAAAATTGCATACCAATTGAGAGTTTTCATTCTCAATGACCAATTGTTACTACTTGCAGAAACCCTAGGCTCCACAATGCACATAAGCAAAAATCAATAATAAATCTTGATGATAGGCAATGAGCCCTCAATGCCTATTTATTTATTTTTTTCTCAATTGGTCGGCCTAGTTTTTATTTATTCATCTCTTCTTCCAACAACCTCTAGAAGATTGATTTATTTAATGATTTTATAAAATATCACTTTATTGAGTTAATTAAATATAAAGTTATCTTGTAATATATTTTTATTGATAAATTTATAAATAATTTAACTCCTCCAAAAAATGGGGACATTACAATAAGACATAGATTAAGACTTAATATACCTATTGTCTCTTAATAGGATAGACCTCTTAGGGCCTATTAGGGCCTCTTAGCTTAAATAACATATTAACATGTCTAATATAACCTATTAACACCTAATAGTGCACCTTTAGAGTTTTGCAACATGATAGGTATTAGCATTTAATAGGACCTAGTTAACATTTAATTTGCACATGTTACCAATGTAGATGGCATCACACAATGGAGATGAGGGTTAGGGACTAGATTTGAGGAAGCCTTAGGATCAGGGATATGGATAGAATGATGGGCAACCTTAGCTTCAAGGACTGAGACAAGGGCATAGACAGGGATAAGGACCATATATTCACCCTTCGACTACTGATATAGATAGTATATTCCATTTTGTGGTTATAGAGATGGAACAACTCAGACAATCAATTGATAGATGTACCAATCATTTATATAGAGGTAGTTGTGAGTAGATCTATATGAGTCTTGGAGATCTTACTCATAGACTTAGATCACAAACTACATTCACAAGACAGTCCATTGATAGGATTTTTATAGAGCTTAGAGAATAGGTCGTGGCTGATATGTTTGTAGCCCAAGTTTAGACCTTGGTCCCTAAGGAGATTATCAGGAAAGAGGTTTTCCTATTTTATGAGGGTTAGACCTAGGCGAAGGCCTATCAGGTTATGAGATATGTTATGCCATAGATTCCATGCATGATATACCCTTGATTTCTAATAGCACACCCAATAATGACCAAATACCATTATATTTTTCCCAAAAGTTGTATGCGGAGTTCCATTTGGGGTACAACATCAACTATTTAGATTTTTTAGGACATTATGGTTAGGGATGTGATAGAGTTGTAGATCATGAAGAGTATTGTTTGGTTGTCAACCCTGACATGATCCTTGACAGTTAGTGGGTTAGAGGACTCAAACTGTGACCCTAGTGATGGCCACTACTATAGATAGAGTTTTTATTTCTTCCTAGAGAGAATCAATTGATAGGATAAGACACATTAAAGTTTCCATTAGTAGCATTACATCCAACACTATATCTAGATATATTATGAGTAGACCAAGTCAACCTAGATCATCTTCGAAGGCATTATCTAGTACTATGCCTACCGTGTCAAGTAATGAGGTTTATAGAGTTGAATGTCTTCCTACTTTGGGAGATATGTTGTGTGGAGCCTAATCAAACTCAAAGATTTATTTAGCACATTTTTACCTAGCCCCCAAGATAGGGTCAACTAGGTCTTGGGGTAGCAATTGCTTTTTTTTTTTTTAATTTGATGACTTATTCTATCCCTAATTTTGTAAGTGACAAAATCTTGTATAAAAAGGCTTAGGGTTAGGGATTTTATAATGTATCGTGATATTATAGCTTCTTGCGATGGTATTAAGCTATAAGGGATTGTGGATTGTAATCACTTAGTAATAATATTGGACTTGATGTTGGTGGATGTAGCCTAGGGGTTGGGTGAACCATGTTATATCTTGGTGTCTTGTGTTCTCTTCTATGTGATTTATTATTTTTTGATATTGTTTATATTTTCATGTAACTATTATTTATGTCTATGGTTAATCCTAACAAGTGGTATTAGAGTCAAATTGTCATCATTTTTTTGCCAGATCATTGTTGTTTGTTTTTTTGCTATCCCCTATAGGAGGGTTCCTTAGTTGAGTTGGAGCCTCATGATTAAGTGAGAGCCTCATGGTTGAGTGGAAACAATGGAAGACAAGGGTAAGCTAAAGGTTGAGAAGTTTAATGGGTAGAACTTTTAGTTATGGAAAATGCAAATGGAGGACTATCTTTATTAGAAGGATTTATGGAATCCATTGGAAGGAAAAATAAAGAAACAAGGAACTATGATAGATGAGGACTATAAGATCTTAGATAGAAAGGCACTTGGAAGCATCCAATTATGTCTGGCACCATCAGTGACATTTAACATTACAAAAGAAAAGATGATGGAAGAGTTGATGCAAATCCTAGCAAAATCGTATGAAAACCTCGTCACTTCAAATAAGGCATTTCTCATGAAGTGTTTATATAATATGAAGATGGATATATTGCAGATCATTTAAATGAGTTTAATATTGTTACTAGTTAGTTATCTTTTGTGAATGCCAATTTTGATGAAGAAATTAGGGTTCTTTTGATTTTGTGTTCTTGGTTGGAAAGTTGGAATAGTGTGATAATGGTTGTGAGTAATTTTGTTTCTAGATATAATACTCTAAAATTTGATTGAATATGGTTGGTGTTATTCTGAATGAGGAAACTCGTAGGAAAACCACATGTGGATATACATCAAGAAGTGCTTTGAATTCACAAAGAAGAGAAGAATGACTAAGAGAGGAAGTAATTATTAAAAATCTTGGTAAATCAAGAGTAAAGTCAAAGGAGAAGAGGTCTCAATCTAGAGGATTGAGAGATTACTGGTGATGTGGGAAGCTAGGGCATAAGAATAAATATTGCTAGACTCAAAAGAACAATGAAGGATTTAAACTGTAAGGGAACAAGGATGTAAATTTGGTAACAAATCCAAAGAGGATGCTTTTCTTATTTATTTAGAAAGTGTTGATGATTCATGGGTTTTAGATTCCAAAGCTTCATTTCATGCTACACCTCATATAGGTTATTTTATTGATTATGTCCAAGGGGATTTTGGGCTTGTTTATTTTGGGGATAATGAAACCTTTGAAATTTTTGGAAAGGTAAAAGTTAAGTCTAAGTTATAGAATGAGAATCATTGGGTACTACATGAGGGAAGACATGTTCCAAGGTTGAGTAGGAATTCAATTTTAGTAGGGCAACTAGGTGATGAGGGTTGTGTAGTTACTTTTAATCATAAAAATTTTAAGGTTTCAAAAGGTTCCCTCATAGTAGCAAACGGTGTAAAAGTAGGAAACTTATATTGTTGTATAGGTCTTATTGTTCCTTTTGCTTTGATTATTTTTATCAAAAAATGGATGTTCAGGAATAGTTGTTCCCATTGAGCATGGAGAACAAACAAATGTTGTAGATTCTAATACAATGCTATGGCACCATAAACTAGGGAACATGAGTTAAAAAGGTACAAAAAATTTTCATTGAAAGAAAATTTTACCAGGTTTGAAACATGTTATTATGGATTTTTGTGAAAGTTGTGTATATGGAAAACAAAAGAGAGTGAGTTTTGTGAAGAGTGGGAAGGAAAAAAGAAAAAAGAAAAATTAGAGATTGTGCATATAGATGTATGGAGACCAGCTTAGGTATCTTCCCTTAGTGGCTCTTATTATTATGTTACATTTATTAATGGTGCAACTAGAAAAGAATGGGTCTATTTCCTTAGACATAAATCTAATGTATTTTAAACTTTTAAGAAATGGAAATGCTTAGTTGAAAATGAGATTGGTAAGAAATTAAAATTTTTCAAATCTAATAATGGTGGTGAGTATTGCAGTCATGAATTTGAAGATTATTTCTCTACCAATGGTATTCATAAACAAAAAACTATTCCAAGGACTCCATACGAAAATGGAGTCATTGAATGCATGAAGAGGACAATAATTGAGCCTACAAGGAGCATGAGGTTACATGTTGGGTTTCTCTTAAACATGTGGGTAGAGGCTATCAATACTACTATATATTTGATTAATATAGGTATCTCTACTCCTTTGGGTTGTGGTGTTCCAAAGGAAGAATGGACTGGTAAGAAAGTGAGTTATTCTTTTCTCAGAATCTTTGGTTATGAAGCATTTGCACATATTGATTCTGAAAAATAGAACCAAGCTAGAAACTAATTTAGAGAAATGTTCATATGTCAGATATGGCATTGACAAATTTGATTATAGGCTTTGGGATTTTTATAAGTGTAAAATTATAAGAAGCGGGGATGTCATATTCAATGAAAAAGTGTTGTAAAAAGATTTGTTGCAGCAACATGAGAAGAAAGAAAATTATTATGTATTGCTACATGATACTCCAAAAGATGACATTCTTGTAGATCCTCATGATCTGCAACAATCGCAACAAAAAATACCGCACACCCCAGTGAATGTTAGATGGTCAACAAGGCTAAGTAGACCTCATAAAATATTTTCTCCTTCTTTGTATTATATTTTACTAACTCATGCTACTGAATTTGAATGTTATGATGAAGCTATGTATGTGGATACAAAGATTTAGTGAGAGTCTACCATCAAAGAAGAAATTGACTCCTTGCTGAAAAATATGAGATGAAATTTATGCAAGTTTCTTATAGGTAAAAGGGCTTTACAAAATAAATGGGCTTACAGGTTGAAAGAAGAGGATGGAGGTAAGAAAAGATGTAAAGCCAGTTTAATGGGAAAATGATTTTCACAAAAAAGGGCATTGATTTTGATGAGATATTTTCTCCAGTTGTTAAAATGACTTCTATTCATACTATTTTAAGTATTGTGGCTACTAAAGATTTGCATTTGGAGAAAATTGATGTTAAAAAAACCTTTCTTTATGGTGATTTATATGAGGACATATTTATGGCACAACTACAAGGATTTGAGGTCAAAGCTAAGTAGGCTAGAATGCAAGTATAAAATGTGTACTCAAGTGCTCAGTATTGAAAGTAAAGAAATCAATATCACAACAATACAGTGCAAGCATGAGCCATGACAGAGTGAGGAGAGAGCCTCCTTTTAAATAGAAATTGATGGTAGGGACTATGAGGCAAAATCCAATGGTGGAGAATCAATCTCAAGTTGAATTTGGTGCACAAGAATCTAAACAGACAAGTTAAACAGTAGTGTTTAAGAGGCGAAATATGTGTGGAGGAGAAATGAGATTCCACCTACCTTAAAAAGTGTGCCCTTGCATGTGTAGACAAAATACTTTAGATATTATTTTTAAAGTGACAATAGTTCTTTTCATGTGCACACTTAGGATAAGAGGGACTTTGAGGACTTTTATTTAATTAAAATGGGACATTACTCTTTTAAATAAATAGGAATTTAGGATATGGTGGTCAAATATATAATATTTTGAATTAAATCAAGACTTGATCAAACATGATAGACAACTGAGATTTAGTCTAGCATTTAGGAATTCAAAACATCAAAAAGGGGCCTCATAGTTTACTATACTATTTTGGGTGATTACAAATCCAATTCAAGAACACTTATCCATGGGGCATAGTAAAAGGTTAAATTTTCTCACAACCCCATCTAAAAAACCTTCAGAAAGTGTTGTCCCTTATGAACCATTAATTATAAAATCCCTTAAGCTCAAAAATACATAAATGATTAGTCAATTTACTTATAGGTAAAGAACACATAATGGTTCTTGAATTTACTTAATGATAAAAGAACATAAGGGTTAAATAAAATAAAGCTATTTTTAATGCAATTGATGAAGTAGAAAAGTATTAATTATCCTTAATAACTATTTAAATTTACACAATATATAGTTGATTAGACTAAAAAATTTGCAGCTATTAGAAAGATTCAAACATTCATATAATTGTTTTTAGTGGTTGTATCTCAAAATAAAACTATGGTTTATCAAGTAGATGTCAATTAACATATTGAATGGCTTTCTAGAATAAGATCTACGTAAATAATAATTTTTGAGATATAAAGTAAGTAGACGTCAATACAATAAATCTATGCTAGACAAGGATCATTGAGGACTCAAACAAGAACCTAGAGCATAGTACAAGCATATACATTCATACAAAAATAGTATTTAATTTAAAAGAAATACTATTGAATCTAAATTGCATATGAAAAATAATAATAAGTAATATTAATTTTTGATTGTTTTTATATGCTAATAATTTAATGCCATATTTATTCACAAGCATGTTTAATTGAAATGTAAATTATCAAAATGAAATAATTACAATGAATGAGATACTCTGTAGACATTATATAGTTCTAATGCTTGATAAAGATATTCTCATTATCAATCAAGGTAAGCTAACAAGTTTTCATTTTCAAGGTGATTTAGAAAATATGATTGTAATTCAAAGTCTAATATAATTAGAAGGGAAACTACACTTGCAAGGGAAGTTAATGCACACAATTTTGAAAGTGTTTTATATCTCATATCAACCACTTCAATTTTTTTTTTTTGAGGAAGCATAATTTGGTGGTTTATGGAGTCACCATAGAACTCACATTGAAGACTTAAAAAATGATATTAAGATATATAACAAAAATAAATAGAAAGTGTAATATTACATTACATAACTAGTAAGTTTGATTTGATTTGTTGTATTGATAACGGTATTTTAGATAGCTTGATTGCAATATGAATACATTGAAACAAGTATTTCATTTTGTATAAGGGGTATTTGCTTGAACATTAAAGAAGCAATCAATATTCATAATTTTATTTGTAAAATTTATTAGTAAAATTAAAGTATACAATAGAAACATTTATAAAAAGGGACATTGATAAATTTAATCCATGATCAAGAAGATCCAACATCAATCTATTTTGATAACAAATTAGAACAATGCTTTCTAAAGATAATTTGAACAATGAACAAATTAATTTAGAGTTTTCTAGTTATGAAGCTCGAAGATATAATTTGATCATTTTAAATGGTGAAGCAATCCTTGATAGAAATTAAAGTTGTAGGATTGGAATATTATAGTAATTTTGAGAGAAACTCAAAATGGTAAATTCTTGGACATTCTTGATAAATTTTCTATTTTGGTTAACAAAATGTGGCAATCTAGCTTCTAAATTGCCATGTAAAATTTTTTATATGATAAAACAATTGTAAAATTTTTATCATGAACTAATCCTATGTTTTTGAATTAAAAGTAGCCAAAAACTAGGGGGCTGGCCCATCAAATAGTCAAACTGGTGAACCACCAAAAAATTACCACAATCCAAAATTACCCCCAATCACCTTAAACACAAAAACATTGTTCGAGAACTTAACTAAAAGAGTTTCAACATGCATAACATAAATACTGCCTAGACTAGAAGTAAAAAAGCTAAGGAGGCATAAAAACAAGGGCATAACCACCTTAAATCTAGCCAAGTTCAACAACCAGTGGAAAAATAACATGAAAAACTAGAAGGAGAGAGCACTTAGCCCAATCTTTCACAAGGATGTCAAATAGAATTTTGGAGTCCTCCTTTGTCAGGTCACCCACCTAGTTTTTAAGTAGGTGTAGTGTGGTAGCAACTGCATGTGTTACCTTGACAGTAAATTTTGTCAAGAGGTGCATTCTTTCTTCTAGAGCATGGTTTCTTTTCCACACCTCATTGCCAACTGTCTTCTTGATCTCCATGGAGACCTCCTACTTGTTGCAAAGATATTCATTTTCCTGCAGCTTAGTAACATCATGTACAATCAAGGGGTTAGCATTATCATTTTAAGAAACCCTAACAAGAGAGGATATTGTTATAGGGGAGGGCACTCTATCCACAGTTTCTGGGAACTGGTCTTGAGTTAAGTCCACACACCCTAACCTAATGGTGGCTAAAACATGTGTCATCTCCTTCTCCTTAATCCCACCTCCCAAGCTAGACCATTACAAATATGAAACCTCCACTTTCTCCTCCTCCATGTTCCCCTCACAAAAACTCGAAGCCTTCTCTTTCATCCTTTGTTTAGGATGGCCCATGTCCTCTGAGTCCAACTCCTCCTCCTACGAGGCTGTAGATCTCAACTTCCTTTTAGCATTGGATTTTTCAATCCTCCCCTACCTCATACCACCTCTCCCCTTGTCCTCTGACTCCTCTGGTTTCTTCTTATTCCCTTTATCCAACTTTCCTTTTTACCTAAGGGGGTGGCCTTCAACTCAATCAGGGACACACTAGGTGAAAGTTGTAGGGTAGGGGCTCTAGCAGGGTATAATATAGTGGCAAATTTTCATATTTTGGCAAATTTGACATTTTGCCAGTGTCATTTTTGGCAATTTCTGAGCCCTTCCATGGTTTCCTAGTCCCCAAGCTTTTTTGGGTTTACCTGGTTGCCTAGCATTGTAATCGCCAAGGAAAATGTTACGTTTGAGTTTTTCCCTAGCGGTATTCACCTTTCACGCAACTGACCAGGTAACGCTTATCGTGGAATGTTTTTCGGGTTTCAAGTTTCCATTTAATGCAACATGGGAGAATTTGCCATTCCAGTTTCATTTTATTATGGAGGAGTCAGCTCATTTCACCAACACACTTTCATTTTTTCATGGAGGAGTTGGCTCGTTTGGCATGGTAAATTGGTAACTATATTCATTTGTATATGAATCCGAATTTGCCCAAGCAATGAGACATTCACTAAATACTATTGGCACTCCATCAAATTTTTGGCAGTGTAGGACACATCGTGAGCAAGACTTAGACTCCAGAGGTAGCTTCCACAAGTGGTGGTACACTAGTATGTGCTACAAAATACTCTCCTTGAGCTTATGTAGGTTAATTTGATCAGAAGCTTATGTACAGTTTCCTTTCTTATCTCATTCTCATTAGAAATTTTTCAAAAAGTGGATGTTAATGGTTTTTAAAGCTTGCATGCATGGATATTAACCACCTAAGGTCAATATCCTATTTCCTTTGCTATGGAATGTCAATTCACCAACTGTCAAAAATTAGATTTGAAATTTAACTTTTTTTCTTTAAGTTTCAATTCCTAGTCTAAAAGTAATACTGCTTATTCTTAGGGAAGTAAAGTTTAAACAGATTATCAATGGAGGGTGAGTCTATAACTAATATTGCTCAATCTCAGGGAAGTGACAAGGGTAAGACCCCCAAGGGAAGTGAAGGGATTAATCTTACATCAAAATGCTAAAACTTAGAGATACTACCACAAAGGCTTTCTTTGGAATTGACAATGTTTCTAGTCCACCAACATTGGCAAGTACAAGTGCAGAAGGAAATCACAATACCTCACCACCACTAGAAGAGCAGGTTGTTATACAATTAAATCAAAATGCATCAAATGAGGATAACAATGTTTCAAAAATAGAAGATGTTGTAATAGAAGATAATATTGATGTTGGTAGGAAGAAAAGAAAAAGGAATGTAAAAATGGGGCGGGAGTGGGAAATGAAAAGGACTTTCCAGGTTGATTGGGTAGCAAAGTACTGGTTTATTGAACTAGTCACAAACAATGATGAACCAACAATAGAATGCAAGTGTCCGATTGTACCTGGAAAACTAAAAGAGAGAAAAAGTTGCAGTTAAAGCTCGACACTATAGAAAAACATATTGGTAAGGTTTATGAAAAAAAAATCATAGATGGAAAGGAAGTAGCAATAGTGAGATGGAAATCAAAGGAAGAATGCCTTCATGTTAAGTATGCCATAGAATATGAAGAGGATTTCAAGAAAATAGCAATAATTGGTAGTGGTAGTAGTGGCAATCCAATCAAGGATGGGCTTCAACATGCAGCCAATGATGCAAACTTGGCAAAGACTATTCAGATGAGTGTTATTTTTCATATTCTATCTAGAGGGTGTCCTGTGAGAGACTTTTCAGAATATGGTAATTTATTATCTTTTTTGAGAGTTCCTCACTATCCTATGTCACATTGGTCAATATACGCTGGATGGGAAATGGCAAGCTGTCTTGTTGAGGTAGAAAAGCAAAATGTATAGGAGAGAGTAAAAGAATCCAAGTTCATTTCATTATCCTTAGATGAAGTCACTGTGGTAGATAACACTTCTTGGGTCTATATGCATGTATATACTGTAAAAGATCATGTCCATCAAGCTAATCTACTTTGTGTTGGTAAAATGAGGGTCAATTCAATTGCAAAAAAATTATATTTAGAAGTTAAGAAAGCTTTGAATGAAATTTTTGGTATGGATGACTTGACAATTGCAAAGAAGTTAATTTGTGTCAGAGTTGATGGAGCTGCAGTAATGCAGGGGAAAAGGACTGGTCTTTGTGCAAGATTACAAACTAATATTGCACCTTACATGCTTGGCATACACTGCATGGCCCATCGGATGAATATAGCATATAATATTGTAAGTACTTTTCCTATAGTGTCAAAAGTTGAAGATCTAATCCGTGAGCTCCACTCATACTTTTGCAGAAGTCCTAAATGCTTTGCAGAATTTAAGATTTTTTCTAAGGGAGTAACAATAGGAAATCAGATTCTCAAGGATGTTGAGACCAGATGGATATCTTTGTTAGATTGTGGTGACTGATCAGGAAAGTACTGTACATACTTCATAAATAGTGGGGTTATTTTTTGGGCAGTAGTCGACATGGTAGCCGACATATGGCCGACATGTTATAACCCTAAAGTGGTTTAATACTTGTATAAAAGGGTTAGGGTTGGGTATTTTTTATAATGTTGTGATATGGAATTGGTTCTTGCGGCGGTATTGAGCTGTAAGGGATTACAGATTATAATCAGGTTGTAATCACTGGATTGTAATAAGATTAGACTTGCTGTTTGGTGGACGTAGCCCAGCGATTGCGTGAACCACATTAAATCTTGGTGCCTTGTGTTCATTTCTGTGTGTTCTATTATTTTCTGTTATTGGTTATATTTGCATGTAGTTTTTTATTTCTGTCTGTGGTTTATCCTAACAATCTTTGCATGGACCAGCATAACAAGTTCTAGTAGAATATCAATCCTTGATTGGAGTTCTATATGAGCAATGCCTTACAGTGGACAGAGCTCCTGATTTGTTAAATAAGTTAAGTGATAGAGAGAACCTATTAACTTTAGCGAGTCTTCTCCCCATGCTGGATTTAATGAACAAACTTGTTAAGAAAGCCCAAGATAGAACTATGTATATTCATGAGTACTCTGATTTACGTAAAATGACATGCATGGCTCTGGATTCTTTGTATTCAGATCTCTTAGGCCATAGCCCAATTTTTTCAAGGTGGGAGATAATTACAAATTTGAATCATGTTGAGAATTTTTTACAATTCAATCGGAAAAATGAGCTATGTGTGTTTGTGAAAGGATTTGAAATACCAATGCACCAATCTAAAACAACCAAGAGAGGCGGAGTACTACCAGTTAGAAAGGAGGATTTTGACAAGATTGTTAAATCTGTTAGTGAAAATGTGAAGTCTATTTCCTATCAACTTTCAAGTGAGATTTGTGAAAGATTCACTCGAGAAGAAATTCTTGAAGCCATGAGTTGTGTGTTTCCTCAATTTTGGAAACACTTTGGACATAATCCAGTTGATGCAAAGTTATTTCATAATAAACTTGACAAATTGATAACATAATTTTCAAAGCATACAGATTGCAATGGACAACTAATACAAGGAATCTTAGATTCAAATAATCTTAAAAATCAATGTAAACTTTTTGCATTGTGTATGAAAAACCAAATGGAAAATTTTGAGAATCTATTCGATCCTGGTGCAATAACAAGGCTCTGGAAAAGGATAAGTCAGAGTGAAGTATTACGTACTTCAATATCAAAATATTTCAAACTTGCTGATTTATGTCAAATGATGATATTAGGGTCAGTGGAAGATGAGAGAGTTTTCAGTGCATTGGGGTTTTTGAAATCAAATGTCAGAAACAAACTAGACAAAAATTTGGAAACTTGTTTGAGGTTGTTTGTAACTCAATACAATGTTAGAGATTTTCCTTATGATAGGTCATTGGCCATTTGGAATTCCATACATGAAAGACGAGGCCTTTGCAACACTTTAAAAGATGGTGGTTCTACTTCTACGGCTAACTCTAAGATAAATGATGAATTTAGGTCTCAAAGTCAAAATGAAGATGAAGATTTTACGGATTTTGAATACTTGATTCAAAATGAAGAGGCACCTATTAGTACGTGTTAGAATTCAGTTTCAGGATCTGGATTCTAGAGTCCATATGGGATATAGAAGCATCACACTTGAGACAGAGTCAATGAAGTGAATTGTGATTTAGTAATGTAGCATTTAGTTCTAAGGAATTTATAGGTATACAGTATACTCTAGAGTCTACTTCAATTCTTCCATATTCATTATTCAGTCATATTGCAATTACAATTTTAAAAAATTGAGTTCAAGATTTTTGTTACTCTATTGTTGACATAATGTTATTTTTGTACCTTTCTCTTGATTTGAGTTCAAGATTTCTGTTAGTTGTTACTCTATTCATATTGTTGACACAATGTTATTTTTGTATCTTTCTCTTGATTTAGTTGTTTGATAATAAAAAAAGAGATAATAGAGACATGTGCAAAGCCCATAACATCACAGAGAACTATTGACTACAAAACATAATGGAAAACTAAAATACATAGAGTTGGAACAATATCTGCTCTTAAAGAAAATTATACTTAAACTGAAAAATAACAACAGATCGGACCATTTCTAAGCCTTGGGAACTCATATTTATATCACTTGAGTTGCAACAAGCTTCAGGCTTACAAAGGTTATATCATGATTCATTACAAAAGACAAAAGATAACAACAATTAAGATAATCATTACAATTTTTTGAAACCTTTTGTGACATATTTTAATAGAAAAAGGGGAAACAATTACAAAATGTGACAAGTGGCAAGTGATCATTAAGTTTGTCTTCCAGTTGTAACTGCATCATTACCCACAACGGATGTACCACAAAGGTAAGGTAATTTTTTATGATGAACAACTTCTCTTTGATATTCTTCTGCAACACTTGTCCTCCAATTGATTCCCCGGGGCCACCATCTTTTGTGCTAATAATCTTCTATAGAAGGGATTGCTTTGATATCTGCTATAACCTCCTAGATGGAAATATCTGTATCCACAATAGGCCATGCTATATTTCTAACTACCTCTAATTCACTGATGTTTTTAGTCCATTTTGCATCTGTGATGGCTTTTCCCTCTCTAGTAATTTTGTTCATATCTGCTTCAACTTTGTATGTCATATCAATCATATCATATACAACTTGATCACTTGATTCACCTCTTGAAAATGCTATAAATCTTGGATGGTCTAATATTAGATCAAAAGATTTAGACCACTCTTGCCAAGATTTGACATACCCTTGATTGTTCAAAATTGTTGTAATGAAATCTGGGGTACCTAATGCTATACTTTTCAATTTTCCCCTTACTGCTTCGATCTTACCAATGAAGAATGAATTCAATTCTTTAACTTGATGTATCATTTTTCTTATAGGAACAATGATCTCCTTAGGTAGTTCCTTTTTCTGTGTGAGTAAAGGAACTAACCTATCAAAGAATTGAATGTATGGCCCCCACTGGGAAAACAATGGAGATAATAGTGATAAAGCCTCAGAGCATTGGTATTCATTACTCTACAGAGTAATGTACATACTGTGTACATTTACAGAGGCTCTCTTTAAAGTAGTGACTCTATGAATCAAAAACTGTTTCATTGTCCTAATCTTTGCATCCTTTCTAATCTCAAACTCATCCACATCCATAGGTGTTACTGGATGTGGTTCTTCTGCTATCTAGTTAGTTTGAATATTCTGGTCTTGTACCTCTCTTACTCTTTCTTAGTGACCTTTCTTCTCTTTTCAAATCTTCATTCTCCTTTTTTTATTCCTCCAAAGCGTGTTGCAGAACATATGTTCTTCTCATTTCCTCTTCATACTTCTTCCTAGTGTCAAGGTACTTTTCATATGTTTGCACCAGTTGTTCTTGAAGAATATCAATCTTGTTCTTGCCTAGCATAGTAGAAGTGTCTTGGAGGTTGTATATTTGATCTGAAGAAGTTGAATGTGCATTCCAAAAAATTGCATTACCTGCCAATGTCTCTTTAATTTCCATCAGGGTAGGCTTCTCTGATTCTGGAGCTACATTCCAAATAGCCATTGTCTTAGTATCTATATTAAATCCTGCCCCCTGCAATTCACCAAATTGATTAATCTCCTCATAAGAGATTGATTTTTCTTGTCTCCTCATTTGATCAAGCAGGAATGATGAACTAATATCCCATCCTGGGAAAACTATCATACCACTCATTTATACCAATTCCCTAGCCTCCTCTACAGTGAGGCTTTCACTATTAGGATCATAGGCTTGGAGCTTCTGCACCATTTCAGTCACTTTTTCAACTGTGTCTCCAGGTTTTACATGCAAAGAAAGTTCATTCTGTTTGAGTTTATAAAAAAAAAAATTGAATTCTTCACTCTTGATAAAATCATCATCCTTCATGAATTCTTGAGCCTGTATAATTCTGTCATCCAGCATCATGGACTGTAGTTCTAAACTATTGGGTCTCCTCTCCTCTTTAGTAGCTTGATCAGTTAAGAGCTTTTTTCTAGCATCATCAAAATACCTAGTTCCTTTTGGAAGCACTTGTAAGGCTTTCTCTCTAGCCTTTTCCAGAACCTCAATCAATTTTTGTTTCCTCTTGCCCCCTTTATCCCAGTCTGAAGGGCCAAGCTGATCTTCTTCATTACTAATTTCCAATATAACATCTGCCTCTGGAGAAGAATGGTTTATCCTATCTCTAGCATTTTGAGGAACTTGAGCCATAATGTTATCAAACTCTCAATACACCTATCAATTTGTTTAAAATAGGGTAAATCAGAATAGAAGCCCTGGAAATTAGGATCTACTTTCTTCATTTCTTCCTCTACTGAGAGGATTTCTCTCCATTTCTGCATCCTATCAGCACATACATCCCTAATGACATCCTCTTCCCAAATTTTCCTTCCAATGACAATATTATAACCCTCATTTGTTTAAGAGCACTTGTAACAATGTTATATGGGTCATAAACCCTAGCAGGGGCATTAGGGAAATTTAACTCTCTTAGGAAGGCATCAACTTCCTCAATGGCCTCTTTACCAATTTCCAAATCCCCTACTTTGAAATTTATACACACAAAAGACCCCTTTTTAATGGTTGGCCCTAGATATTCTCTATTCATAGATAACAACTGCAAAAAAATTTCCACTACACCCACCCTCTCCGGTACATATCTTGGCAAGAAATGAGGGGGTTGGGAACAACCAAAAATTCTAATCACTATATAGTTTCCTAAAAAAAAGGCACTGATCCAATCATGATCAATTGGTCCCTCATCATCAAAACACATAGTTGGTCTAACAATCTTCCTGATTAACCTAGGTAATCTTTCCAATTTTGAACCTAACATCCTATGAATAGTTGCAACAAAATCATTATAAAAAGAGAGGGAATTAGAAAAAGAGTAGAACCTCTGCCATAATCTTGTCCATCTTTGAACAGGCAATGCCTCTCCGAAATTGTCCAAAGCTTCAATGAAACTAGAATCCACATGGCCCATGTTGTAGAAGAGGATGAGATGCATAAGCAACGAGTAATGTAGAAATTTGAAATTTTCAAGATCACCTTGCTGAGTTGTCACCATCTGCTGATGAATACTATCAGCAATGAATGTTCCAAAATCATACCCCACATTAGTATGTGGGTCCTGAATGTTTAGAGCTATCACATACAATGTTGGGGAGGCATCCATGGATCCATCTACTCCGAATAGTTTGTTCAATCCAAAAATTTCTTTGTGAAAGTAAGCACACAAATATGACAAGGGTATAAAATCAGTAACCATTTTTGGGAATTCTCCTTTCATGTTGTTTTGATTTTCCCTCGGGATATGTCACAACATTGCATGTGTTGTATAGAAATCTCTCTGTTTCTCAAATGTTGCTTCCAATTTTTCCAGGTTAATAGGAACTGACATGGGACCCTGCAAATCAAATGCTTCAACAAAAGCATCCTTACTTAACTTACAGAGAATGCTCATATCCTTTCTATGAAAGGACCGAGTGGTTGGATTATATGCATTTACCAGTGCCTTGATAAGGTCAACATCCATGTATACCTTTGGCATTATCAACTTTCCCAAGTTCCTCGTCCATGGATTTGAGACGGGAACCTTCTGCACCCTATTCTTGTAAAAGTACCAGAATAATTCAGTTCCATTGGTGTACAGTACTTAAGCATCTCTACAGAAGCTGTAAGTGTCTCTAAACACGTGGACATTAGCACTTTGAGCATTGGAAGATTTAGGGAGAATCTTCAACCATTCTTCTGCAAATTTGGTAGACAATGAAACCTTGTTGCCCTCTCTAGTGCCCTTCTTTACTGATGATTCTGCTTCTACCATTCTGAATCTTTGATCTTATTGCAAATTCTTTTGGCTCTGTTAGCTCTAGATGTTTGAGAATTCAATTCACCTTGTAAACCTTTTGCTTCGATAGCTGGTACTTGAATAATCCCTAGATGTTCAGCTTATAATAGTACTAGTTTTCTACAACTTGGTGACGATGTTAATGACTTTAAATTTTTAAAAGCTTCCATGTGCATGGATATTGACCTGTAGTAAGTAGGTCTTAGTACCGCCTTTATTTCATTTTCCTTAGAATGTCAACTCATCAACTGTCGGGAATCAGATAATAGATTTGAAAACATGTTCTTTTGTTCTTTCAAGCTTCAAAATCCTATGAGTTACAAAACCCTTCTTTCTGCGCTCTGTTGCAAGCGGTTTAACTTAACCTTGAATTATTTTTGTGAAACTGCGAAACCCTTCATTTTCTTTTCTTGTTCTATCGCAACTATTAAATCAAATATTCACTTTACCCTTACGATCCTGTGATAAGTCTTATATCCTCTTCCAATGAGATTTCCCTTCTGTCGCAGCTTTGGAACTTAAACTTTTCACATCGCGGTCTTGCAATTGTGAAAACTCATTTTCTTCTAACCGATGCGAAGTGGCGAAGATGACTTCATCTTAACTTTTCATGGCTTCGCAGGATGACCATATCTTTCTATCAAAACCTCAGAACATGAAAATCCTTGCCATCACAGTCTCGCAGCTGCTGGAAGTCTTTTCCCTTTAACCGCTGCAAACATCCGATGGTGTGATCTCCCTTTTTCGTGACTTCACAACATAAAAGCTCACCATCATTTAAAATAGCGATGATGCAATCTTTGCCCTCCTCGCAGTTTTGCAAGACACATCTTTTCAACCAACAATGATGCAATCTTTTCCCTCCTCGCAGTTTCGCAACACACAAACTATTAACTTGTGATGATGTGATCTTTGCCCTCCTCGCGGTTTCGCAACACACATCTTTTCAACTGACGATGATGCGATCTCTTCCCTCCTTGCAGATTCATACCACACATCTTTTCAACTGGCAGTGATGCAATCTCTGCCCTCCTCACAGTTTTGTAGCACACAAACTATTAACTTGCGATGATGCCATCTCTGCCCTCCTTGCAATTTCGCAACACACATCTTTTCAACCAGCAATGATGTGATCTCTGCCCTCCTCGCGGTTTCGCAACACACAAACTATTAACTTTCACTTTGACAGAAACATTGCGATAGACCTATTAAAGCGTTTCTCGCGGTTTTGCAACTGCCAACTTCAAACTGATGAAACCCTTTGCGAACCTTCGATGCCATTGACTTCACATATGTTTTTTTTAACCTTGAATATAATGAAATGATTCACCCAAAAAATTAAAATTTTACTGTGATTATTATTTTTTGGTCACCAATGTATAAATTTTTTGTGGTTTTAAAATAACACAATTCACCCAGATTTTACACATTGTTTGAGAGACTATGAATGATTCGCCAATGGAGATTATTATTTTTTCTTTGTAAACTATTTTTTTCGCCACAAAAAATAAAATTTTTTGTCAAGTGTTTTACACCTTTCGCCAACTTTTTACACCTTTTCTAAAGGAGGGGTTTCTTAAAGTATACCCTGGGCTCTAGGACCCATGATTCTAAGGGGGACCTATTAGGGCTGGGGGTTGGGATGGGCAATAATATCAATCTCAATGATCTTAGGAGGGACCAAAGCTAGGTGAAAGTAATATAGCCAAAACATCAACCCTTGATACAAAATGGTAAAATTAACACCCTTCCTTATTTTTTCTTTAACATTAGTGACTGTATCCACTAAATTATGCAATAGAAAGAACATAATGGAAATAAAGTCATGGTGGTGAAAATGGTTTAGGAGAGATAAGTGATCGTAGTAATAGACACCATACCTCCCTTCTAGAGTTAGGTACTTCATCAACATCAAATAGACCTCATTCCATGGCTTAGGGAGCTTCTTTCACATAAATCCTCCTCTATGTTAAATAGGTTCCTCCCTTTCCAAGAAGAAGCACTGCAGACTCACTTCATTAGCCACCCTTGTCACTTTTTTCCATTTCCTTCCCCTTATAGCTAGACCCGTTACCAAAGAGATGACTTCCTCAGAGATCTGAAATGAGATGTCATTAATCGTAACTCTTTGGTCCTCCCAAGAATTGACAAACTACAAGGAATAATTTGCATCATACCCATTTAAACCTCCTTTAATGAGATAAAACCACCTTCCTTTAGAATGTACCACACCAGCGGCTTCCTAGCATTCTGCTCTATCATGGAAGGCTCAATTTGCAAAAGATCGCCACCCATCTCTATAGTTTTCCCTAAAACTTTCTTCTCCTTCCAAACCCAGAGGCAATTACTAAGAATGAAGTCACACTTAGGCAAAAAAATAATAGCCCTTAAGAAAACATAAAGGCCTTTATTGTTAATAATAGTAGCATCCCTTTTAGACATTGATGTCACGTGTCGATCGCCTCTATCTTTCCTCTAATCTTTTCCATCATTCTCAATACTCTCAAACCATTTAAAATTTGAACTTTTACTCATCCTAGCATACAAGAACACACACAAAAAAATCATTAAAAAACCTTTCATCTCAAACTTCAAAATTCTTTCTTTTTCGAGCCATGTGAATTTATTATTATAAGTACCTTTTCCACTACCCCTTGCCATTTTCTAATCATGACTCTATCCTATCTACCTACTCAACAAAAAGTCAAAAAAATTTAAAATAGTCCTCTATCTAGGATTCATCATGCTTGATCTCTTTATTCATTAAATCTCTTACCAAATTTGGCAAGGCATTAAATTCCCTCCAACATCCTAGTCCCTTCACATTTAGGCCTAAAGCCGCCATTCCATCAACCACCCTCTTTCCCTCCCAAAAAATATGATTCAAATCAATTTTTTTAAAAATAACTAATAAGTGTCTTATGTCTTCTATCGCGCATTTAATAGCCCACCCTTCCTTAATGAGGCCTTTAACAGTCTCTATAATGATTTTTGAATCACCTTCAATCTCCATGTTTATCCATCCCACACTTAGCACCAAATTTAGACCCCAGTAAAGAGCCATTGCTTCGGCTATATTGTTGGACACTATCCCTAATTGTTCAGTATACACCGATAACATCCAACCTTTTTTATCTCTAACTATACCTCCTCCTCCCATCGAACTCTCCTTTCTAGCAGCACCATCAAAATTGAGCTTAACCCAATTCTCTGGTGGGGGTTTCCATTGTGTCCTTTTCCTTGCCAACAGATTGGAATCATTAGTCTCCATTATCCCCTCCTCCAAACTCCAACCCTTGGCAATTCTAATATCCAGTTGATTGGGGGGGGAATGCTAGTTTTCTCCAACTATTGCATCTCATATTCTAGGCCATAAGTTTGCAAATCTTGTCCACAACAACCTCCTCACTTCTTTCTTCATTCCTAAACACCCTATTATTTTTCTCCTTCAAAATATGCCAACAGACATGAGGGGGGATAACCTTCCACATATTGACAAGGAGGGGGTGGGCAAAAGGACTTTGTCAACTCACCACAAATTGGTCAAATCCCTTATTAAACACCTAGGTCACCTAAAACTTCTGTAATATCCTCCCCCGAACATTAGAAGCATAATTACAATGAAGGAACAAATGGGGAATAATCTCCTCCACTTTCTTAAACAAATAGCATCTATTGGATAATTGAAAACCCCTTTTGATAAGGTTATCAATAGTGAGTATTTTCCCATGAATGGTGGTCCACCAAAAAATATTAATCTTTCTGATTAAATCATTAAACCATATATTTCCCCAGTAATTAGGTTCCAAGGTTTTATCAAAGATTAATCTATAGGTAGATTTAACAGAGAATTTCCACATCAAAGTGGCCTTCCAAATGAATCCATCATTCTAATCCATTCCCACGATTGTGTACCCTTCAAGCAGACCATTTAGCTCTTCCATTAGCTCCCCTCCATCTATTGCATTATGTTGCAATTCAACCTTTTTCCACTTCCTCCTCTACTCCTAGAGGTGATCCTGAAGGGACCCATACTTTGTTCTTGTTAAAGGTTTATCAGTAAGCCATGGATCCTCCTAGAAATTAATCTGAATACTGTTACCTACCAGTCACCTTACACCTTCTTTCAAGAGAGTTCTATTTTCCACAATATTTGCCCAAATCTTAGATCCCATAGGGAGATTATTTTTACAAGTGCAGTGAGAGAAATTCAGATTCCCCAGGTACTTGGCTTTTAGAATTTTGCTCCAATTGGCTTCCTCCTTCATCAAGATCCACCCCACCTTGGTGAGAAGCACATTATTCAAATCAAATATCTTTCTAACTCCCAAGCCTCCTCTACTCTTAGGTTTACAAACTGTTTCCTAGTTCACCAAGCTTAACCTATTCTTCACACTTCCTCCCGACCAAAGGAAGTTAGGTTGTACATTTTCTCCAATTTATCTATCATACACTGAGTAATTTTGAACAATGATAGGAAATACATGGGTAAACCCTGAAGGGATGAAATCAAAAGTTGAAACTTACCTACACTACTCAGAGTTTTACTTTTCCAGCCAATCAACTTCTTTTCCATTTTCTTTAGGATGGTATTCCAAAAGTTGTTACTTACATCTTTCACCATTAAGGGGAGGCCTAGATACGTTTCAGGTAACACAACAGTATTACACCCCAAAATATTTACTATCCTTCACTGGATATCAGGAGGAGTGTTGAAGAAGAACACATTACTTTTATCCAGATTTATTTTCCATCCCGCATTGACCGCATAAACCTCTAGGAAAAACTTCCAAGCTCTAACTTCACCCACAGAGGATTCCCTACTTAGAAAGGTGTCATCCACAAACATTTGGATCGCCTCCAACAGAAGCGTGGATGTAGGTTTAATACCTTTAATCACCTGCCTTAATAAGAAATGTATGTATTAAAAGATATCCATAAATATAACTGAATTTCAGCATCAAAAATTATCTAAAAATTAGATAATTTCAATTATTGAAGGCAAGATCTAATACAATCCCATCTCCGAACAACTCGTAATCTTGTACGTAGAAAAATGAAGATGCTCTCAAGTAAATATAAATCATGTAGTACGAAGCTAAACATGGTAATTCTAATGCTCTCAAGTAAATATAAATCATGTAGTACGAAGCTAAACATGGTAAGTCTTATTTTAAAGTTGATATGCACTTTCCTCTTACGGCTTAGATCTTATTTTCAGAGACAAATCTCAAAAAATTACAATATCACAAATCTCAGGAATAAATCAGTACAAAACCAGATTCAAAATCTCGTGTTCCCTTCGAAATCTTAATTTTACTATTGAGATTACGAGCTTTGTTCCACTCGTAGAACCTACATATCCATACCTTTCATAAAACTATAAATCCAAGTTAACAAAAAAATTATTCAGCAGCAATCATACCGTGTACTTCATAAAGCTACATGCCTTTGACTGTCTGCAATACTTATAATAATAGCGGTCTGAATGGTTTCGAAGGTTTCAACGTTTATTGCAGTATGCTATATTCACTTGCATAAGATTCTGATAACGGGGATCGCTTAGGTATAACTTCTTAAAACATTGAAGAAACTACAAAACATAGTACAGGTAGCCCGTCAACCTATTTTTATAGTCTAATAAAAATAATTTATTTTAATTGTGTGTTACAGAGGCAGAGTATCAGTTATTGTTCATGTATCAATTATTATTTTATATTAAGAAATCATCTATTAATCGATAGTCACTTACTTCATACATAAAAAGTTGTCTACAAGATCAGTTGTGTAAGTTTATTATTACTAATATTGTATTATTGTTAGAATATTTGAACAAAAGTATTGTATTAGTTATACAAAATCTTCTATTGTCAAAGCGAAGGGATAATGAGATAATAGAGAATATGTTTGGAATTACACTACATTGAAGTCCAAACAATTGCTATATTTAGTTAGGTGACATCTAATGACAACACCTCAAGAAAGCTTACTTTATAATGGCCTAAAGTATGCTTCCACTAAAATTTAAAAATAATAGAAAACACTCTCTTAGAAAGTTCCATTTGATGCACTCTTAGAATCACATCTCTAAGTTTTAACTTACTAAATTAAAAATTAAAAATCCATCAAGTGCAACTTGATTAAATGGAATACATTTTTTAATTTATTCACTAGAACTAATATTTTTAATGGCCTCATATTTATTACATAAATCAAGTCTTAATTGAACATATTAGATTCAAAGATTATTTATGATGTCATAAGTGTAATATGATTGAATTGGAAATTACATATCTATCAAGTGCAAATTGTTAAAATAAAATTTATAATATTGTCTCCTCAGTGACATTGGTGTACTCCACAACATCATCTCTATCTTTAGTGGTAACATATTCCATATATAAATGAATGTAAATTGAAGATATTATTGCATATACAAGTTATTTATCATGTCAAAAGTGTGACATGATTGAGTTCAAAATTACATCTACCAAATGCAACTTAATAAAATGAAGTACATACATTGGTCTATTTTCTATCATAACACTCTTGTAATTGTCAAGCCTTTAATTATGAGAACATATTCTCTATAAAAATCAAGTGTCAATAGAACATATTGTATTCACAAGTTATTTGGCATGTCACCAAATGTGATATGATTGAAGAGAATTTTTGATACTTTTTTTTAATTAGGTTTTTAAACTTGTGGTGTTCTTTTTGCATACTATAAGAAACATTGTTTCCAACTCTAATATGTTTTGCCAAATTAAATGTTTCATATTTTTGTTCATTTTCAATTATTTTGTTTCATTGTTCATCATTAATTTGGGATTATGCCATAAGATAAAACTAATGATCTTATGAATCTTATTTATTTCAACATATTAAAATCTCACTATTAAATTTTTGATCTATTCCAAAATTCATAATAGTTATCTTAAATGTTTCTTAATTAATTGAATACTAATATTTTTTTTAATAAGTTAAAAACCAGGAAAAATAATAAGAATATAAATAGTAATATCTATCTTATGTGAACAAACATAGGATTTGAAAGTCTAATTTAATTTTTGAAGTGTCCAATTTTTATAAAGACCTCTCATATCATAAAGAAAGGAAAAACAGGTAATAGAGGGGGAAATGGGGAAAGTTGTGGATGATCTGAAAGTAAAAGGGGATGCCCCATTCGGTGTGTATCCGGCGGAAGCGAAGGCGAGCAGATGTATGTATCTGTCTAACATAAACCAGACACTGATGGATCCCTTGGGAACTCTCTCCTTTTTCTCGTTCTTCGTCATGATGATAAATCTGGCGTCCTTAGCGAGGGGAAAGGGCCTCCGCATCCCTCCCTTCTTCGAATCGCACGCTTCTCAAAGAGAGGGATTTCCGCCCCTCCTCCCACCATTACCTACCAACACAACGAGTTCTCCAAGATTTCCGAACTCCCGTCTACTGCAATCATCAAGACCAATTTCAGAAAGGGAAAAAAGGATGTCTGGTCACTCTGAAACATTACACATTAATGGAAAATTTAAGCTTAGGAAAATAAGTTAATCTGTCAACCTTTGACTATTTTTAGTGTGATGATATTTAAGCCGTCCCATGATGCCCCTTGGCAGTGATCGTGCCAATAGAAGAAGAGAAAGTGGTGAAGGTGTTTTCCATATCTGGAGAAGAGATAGAGCTAATCAAGAAGAAATGGTTGGAGGATGGGATGAAATTCAACACTTTCGAAGTGGTGACGACGCTGGTATGAAAGGCCCGAGGGGCGACGCTGGAGGAGTGGAAGGAGGAGATGGTGACTGTGTTGTTTTGAGTGGAAATGAGGGGGAAGATGGAGCCGCCACTAGCGAAGGAGTATGCAGACAATGTGGTGATACCGGGGCACGTGTGAAGGAGGTACGGGAGAAGGGGAAAGGGGTGGTGTTGTGTGTTAAAGTTTGAAGGCCAAGAATCATGTTTGTCTTTCTCTTCAATTATATGTCTCTTGGTTTTGGAGACTCGTCATCATATTATATAATTGCAGTCTTTGTATACGCTGCTCCGACATCATTTATAATCAAGTTTTCTAATCAATATAATACTCTGCTCAATGTGGACGAAGCCACTAGTTGTCATGAACCACGATAAATCTGGCATACTATTAATTTGTGTGATCTCTTGTCTAGTTTGTTTATTCATCTGATGTTTTCATTTTTGCATTTGAATACTCTTCAATTTTTATCATAGCGTAGGTTGTGCTATTTCGAAATTGGTGTTGAGTTTTTGAAACAATGGAGGATGCGAAAGTAGAGAGATTCACAGTGTAGAATTTCAGCCATTGGAAGGTGCAAAATGGAGTGATTATTATTAATCAAGCAAGATCTTTCTCTTGCAGTGGCAGGAAAGGCAAAGAAACCAATGACTATGAAAGATGAAGATTGGAAAACTTTAGAAAAGATGGAAAAGGCGTCACTTATTTTTGTGGTAGAAAATAATGCTCTCTTTAATGTAATACATGAGAAGACCACAAAGGAGGTATGTAATAAGCTAGTAGGCATGTATGCAATGACATCAGCTACAAACAAAGCCTTCACCATGAAGAAGTTATATAAACACAAGAAGAAGGAAGGATGCGCTATTTTCAATCACCTCAACAAGTTCAACACTCTTATACGCCAAGAAAATTTGTTGGGCATGACATAACATGATGAGAATAAAGTTGTTCTTTTATTATGTTCGCTACCTAGCTTCTTTGATGGAGCTGTAACGACGATTAACACTTCAGTTTCAGCCAAAAGTAAATTGGTTTTTGATGATGTAGCTTCCACTCTTTTGAGAGAAGATATGAGAAGAATAAATCAAGAGACTTCTTTCGGTGATGCTCTGACCATGGTTAATACTAAGACTAGAGAAAGAAGCCATCATAGGTAACAATCACAATCAAAGGAGATCTAAATCAGCTAATAGATCATGGTCAATGGGTAGAAATTGAGAGTTTTGGTTTTGTGGTAAGGTAAGCCACTCAAAGGGATATTGTCGGTCTTACAAGAAGGCACACAAAAAGGTAAGAAATAGTGAAGCTAATACAACCTATGAAAATGATGAAAGTATTTTAATTCTTTCAACAACTAAAATTCTTGGGTTTTTAATTTTGGTTACCTCAAATGGATATAAAGATATCTAAAAGGCAATTCATATTATTTGTTATATTTTTTAGGTAATAATGTTCGACTGCAAGGCTTCACTGATTCTAATCTTGGCAGAGATTTGGATAAATGAAGGTCTACAACTAGTTATACCTTCATGTTTGTTGCAACTTCTATTAATAGGTTGGTTTCATGTTTGCAGTATTGCATTACTCTTTCTTCAGCTGAGGATGAATGTTTGGCTCTTTCCAAAGGTGCGAGGGAAATGATTTGACTTCAATGATTGGTTGGTGAAATGAGTTTTAGAAAAGTAATTATACTTTGATTTGTAATAGTCACAATGCCATTTTTATGGCTCATAATCATTCATTGCAATGTCACTCTAATCACGTTAAGGTTCATGCTCACTTTTTATGTCACATAGTTGAAGAAGAAAAATTGAATGTTGTAAAGATTGACACAAAGTTCAATTAGATAGATATCTTAACGAAGTTTTTAGCAAAGAGAAATTCAAATGTGCCATGACTTTGCATGGACTTGTGAAGAAAAGGTGAAGTAGATATTAAATAGGGTATTAGGTGATCAATCACAACATTTGTTGACCTTCAGGTGGGATATTGTTATAATGTGAACTCCAACAATCACGTTTGTCTTTCTCTACAATTATGTGTCTCTTGGGTTCTTAGACTCTTCATCATACTATGTAATTGGAGTCTTTATATAAGCTTCTTTTGCATCATTTGTAATCAACATTTATAAACAATATAATACTCTTCTCAATGTGGACATTGCCACAACATGTGGTGAACCATGATAAATCTAGTGTACTGTTAATTTGTGTTTTCTCTTGTCAAGTTTGTTTATTCATTTATTGTTTTCATTTTACATTTAAATACATAAGATGTAGGATGGCCTCCATAGGATCAAAGACAATTATACGCACTCTCCGTTGGATTGGCTTGAGCTTCACAAGGGTATCGTTGCTCCCTCTATGTTGGCTTGGTAGAAGCTGTGGACGAAGTTGGTAGAGTTCCCCTAGGGGAAGCCCCTCCACCTTGTCCCCCTTGTTTACTCTCTCTCCCATGACCTCTTCCTACTCCTTCCCACCACCATGGACACACCCTTAGCATTTCTATTGCTCTCCTTCCTTATCAAATATCCAACTTTGACCTCTTTTTATCACTTATTTTCCTCACATATAGAATATGTGATCTAATCCTTCCCTCTCTCTCTAAACTATTTTATACTTCTCCTTTCTACTTGTTGTATTCTATTGTATTTTACTAAGTCTAAGTGGTTGGTCTTTAATACTATTGTTGTTTCTATACCACTTTTGACTCTATAAGACATCATTTAGGACTTCAATGTCTCTCTCGCATTTTTTTTTCCTCTTTTTTTTGGAAAAGAGGAATAAAATTAAAAATAACAACATTTATAGAAGGTTGTATAAAACAACAGTCTTATAATAAAAATATTGCTACCATAGATACTAATCACTAGTCAATTTTAGGAAGATTACATTCCATCTTTCAATCTTCATTACATTATAGCAAATGTGTAGCAAATTATATCCAATTTTATAAGACTTTTTCTTGCTCCAACGATACTATAAGAAATGATTAGGAGCTTTAAAGGTCCTCATCAAATGTAACCCAATTTTATGTCATTGTTATTTTGTTCTTAATTTAAGACTGATTTGAGAAGCAATTAGCTATCTCACCTTGTTCACTGTGTGTCAAACCTTTAGAAAATTAATAATCAAAGATATTTGTATTAAAAGGTTACAACATTTGGTTTCAATTTCTATCTCTAGAGGAGTAAATAAATGAGAAAAGAAAGTTGAGCATCTGAACTTCCAAATGTATTTTATAATAGTAAACTGTAAAGAAACTAAAATAAGGTTGTGAGAACTTGAAGATCCAAGAAAAGACACTTTCTAAGACCATGGAAAATGAGAAAGGGTAGGTAGGGATTCAAATAACTCATTCTATAATAGTTTAATATGGAGACAATACTAGGAGAAAAGCTTAAAGGATTCAAGATTACCACATAAAGGACAAGGAGGGAGTGGGTTAAAGAAATTGAGTAGAGCCCCAATTGGAATTTTCACATGAAGGAGCTTCCAAGTAGTAAGTTGGAATTGTGAATAAGCTTTAGATTTCCATGTTTTAAGGCAGAGTTTGTTCCATCAGGAAAAAATAAATTTGCATCTCCAAATAGAGTTAATTTTATTGGAACTAGGCATGTTACAAACAAGTTACTTCTATAGATATCTAAGAGGAAAGGAAATAAATTTGGAACCATTTTTGCATCTCCAATCCTTGTGGAAGAAAGAGTGGGAAAATGAAGAAATAAGAATAAATAAATTGGGAGGCACAATCTTTTGAACTACCAATACTGGAGCCTTGTATCTATAACTAAGATTAAAGAATATTTTCAAATAGTGTGAAGATTCCTATGAGAAGAAATCAAGGTCCCAAAGGTATTTGAAGGTTTGAATGCATTTCTTAAATAAGCACTTAGCTTGAAATCTTTGAATCATAACTAGTTGACCATTATTTTCTCGAATTAAATGATTCCACCAAATTGATTATGATTCCCAGATGAGACCATGGCTAAATGATTCGTTAAATGGAGTCAACCTCTAGGAAGCCACTTGTCACTCCCTCCATATGTGGTTGTGTGGGGTTGATCCAATAGTCTAAAATGTGCAGCTAGAAGGATATTGTCACTCCAATGAACCAAATGCCAACGTTTACCTGCTAAAGTTATTTGAGTGCAATACTGAACCAAAAGCTTCTAAGGTGTAATTCCTTCTAAGGCTCCTCCAATCCATTTTTTGAAAAGGAAAAACCCTTAGATGTGAGGGTCAATGATGCCTAGTCCTTCCTTGTCCTTTGGAAGTATACAATGAGACCATGAAGTTTTTGTCATACCTTCTCTATTACCCCACCTAGACTAAATAAAGGCTTGGATAAGTTGTGTAAGATGATAGTAACAAGTTTTAGAAGGAGGCCAACAAGAATAGATAGAAACATTAGTAACCAAGATTATTTTATTGTCCACCTATATATTTTAGCCATAGACATGAAACAATTTGTCCAAGATGTAAATTTGGACTTAAATTTTTTTAGAAACCACTTCCACATATCTTTTAATGTAATACCTAAAGAAAAATAAATCTTGAGCTATCTAGTTACGATTCCATGTCACTCTTTTGGGATAAAATGTAGATGAGGGATAGAATGAGTCATCTTAAATTTAGTTTTACACATGATGAGTTGAGTGCCTAAATTTGAGAAAAAGAAATTGAGAATGTGCAAAAGGTTGATAACATCAGTAGTTGTATTTTGAATAAACATCATGCTGTCATCCATAAAATTGGAGTTAATGGAAATAGTATTTAATGGTAGAGAAATTCTATGAATAATGCTGTTTGATTTGACATGATTTAAGAGACATTAAAGGGCATCATTTATGAGAACATAAATGAATAATGCTAAAGGGAAACCTTTACTAATGGAATTTTTGAGAGGAAATTATGGAGAGAGAGAGAACCATTGATTTCCAATCTTGTGTTGGAATCCATATGCAACATTCAAATATAAGCACAAAAATTGGGTCAAAATATGAAGCAATGAATTTTTTTAAGAATGAAAGACCACCTTATACAATCGTAATTCTTATCAATGTCAAGTATAAGAATCAAACTTCTTGTACCATTTTTTGTGTCCATTGTAATGCTTCCCATGATAGCACACAATTATCCAGAATATAGTTTTACCCTAAAAATCTAGTTTGTTCTGGTCCAATAATCTCTTCTAAAATAGTATTAATCTGTTTGGCTAGATATTTTTCTATAATTATGTAAGATGTGTTAAGGAGACTTATGGGATGTCATCCATTCACATTATCTTCATTCTTTCCTTTGGCAATAAGATTAATTTGGCCTTGATTAATAGTATCTCCAAGAGACCCTATTTTGGCGCCCTTATGATAGATGCTATAAATATATTCTCTTATATGGGGCCAATGCTATTTATTCATGGAATCTTTTCCAAAGCCAAATCATGAATGTGGCCTCCTCAATCTCATCTAAGGGAAAATAGTGATCAAGAAAGGTGTTGTAATCATGTTGAATTTTGCATGGGATATAGCTAGAAGGATTGTCTTCTAGTATAAAGAATAACAGATCATTAGAAGAATAATTAGTAAAGATCTCTCTATATTAATCATAAAACTTTCTCATTAACATGTCTTGATTGGTCTGCAAAGATACATCAATAGTTTTAATGACCAAAATTTGTTCCTCTTTGTGCTTATGTTGTAAGAAATGAAAGAAGAATTTGGTACTTGTATCCCATTCTTTCATCAATCAAAAGTGTTCCCACAATTTAACTTCTTTGTCCTTATAGAAACCATTTTATGCAACTTATTCTTTGTGTGAAGAATAATCTATTCAAGAAATATGTTTAATGGATTGTTTTATAGTGTTTCCCTTTCTTGAATAATTTTCCCTTAAAGATATTTTTTTTATCTATGTACATTTGGCTGCAAAACTTCTCCCATAGTCACAAAGGAAGAGTGTGTAGAGTGATATGCTCCTTGTGGGATATAGTCCAAGCATGATTGATGGATATAGTGGTAAAAATGGAAAAAATGATATGGGAGTGTGGCTGCTAAATCAAGTTCAGTAAGGTGACTCAAATGGTAATACATAGCCAAGAAATTAGGATAGATAGAAAACCCCAACCAACACATCTTATTCCTAGTTTCTATACCATTTTTTTTGTACCTTGACTGTAGCAATGTGTTTAAATAATCTTGTAAATTAATGTGGCACCTAGATGCAATGGATGTGTCAAAGGACACATGGATTATTTTGAAAATGGAAGTTCATGTTGTAGGAAACTAAAATTGGAACAATTGTTATGTTCTCACCGATGTCAAATCTTATTGGTAAGACATTTCCTAATCGTGTAGAGTGCCATATTATATGATTGATGAAGAGGAGTTGAAAAGAGAGATATCTAAGTGAACTAGTAAAGTTGTTGAGTAGAGAGGATTAAGTATAATGGAATTACAATTGACACTTGATTAATTAGTATTTGAAAAACTAATGTGTTTGTTTGATCATTGTATGAAGTATGGAAGAAATGATTGAAGCTAAGAAAAATGGTATTAGTCAAGTGATGGTAATGGTCGAGTAAGATGAAGATAAATGTAAGTAACCACATAGTGTAGTATAAGTCGACCAAGCAAGTATAAGCCAAGTGACATAGATCAGTAGAGACTAAGCTACCTAGTGATGACCAAGTTGAAGAACATAGTGATGAATGATTGTCAACAAATTAATAGTTTGAGAAAGAATCAATATTTGAGGTTGACATAGGGTAAGTGCACAAAGTTGTGGTACCAAAAGGGGGGTATAAGACACCATGTAGTTTATTCCATTTTTTGGATAATTTTTTAATGTGTGTGTGTGTGTGTGTGTGTGTGTCTATATATATATATATATATATATATATATATATATATATATATATATATATATATATATATATATATATATATATATATATATATATATTCTTGAATTTTGTAAGTAAGCACATCCTAAAAACATGAAATATATGTTTTCTCCACCTAAAAATCATTGAGAAATAATAAAAAATAAAAATAAAAATATATTAATAGTGTGTAGAATGAATTCTAGTTTCTAAAAAACTAACTTGTTGCAAAATCCAATGAAAGTGCCAAAATATAACCCCTCAAATACTAGACATTGGTTTTTGTGAAAAAATGGATATACATTCAAAATAAAATTTAGTTGAAAGGCTTAAAATAGTCTATAATCAAAATGAATTATATGGTTACACAGCTAACATAGAGATTTACAATTTCATGTAACCTAATTTTATCGATATTCAACCACAAATAAACTTGATAGATAGCACACAAGAAATGTTGTCCATTGTTTGATATGCTTTCTAGAAAACTCATCATAGACCTATTTGAAGCAACAAAGCCTTTGGGTTAGATCTCTAAGGAAAATTCAAGCCTTTGGCTTGGTGAATAATTAAAACATGCACTGCACAATAGTGCCAGTGGACCATAGAAAGAGTGCACTATGCAAATATAGTGGTTTACAAATAGCATGAGTGTGCTATTAAAATATAGTAGTTTAAATAGAACACACACACTATAGTGTGCATTCCCACAAAAATAAATAAAGACTAGAAAACACTACCAAATAGGGCACACTCATGTTAGTTTAAGAACTAGGATCATATATATAAAATATAAGCTTTATGTATAAAAAATTTATGAAATTTAGGGCACAAGCATGCCAATTTGAGCTCTCTCTCTCTCTCTCTCTCTCAGACATATAATACGATCAAATGGATCAAAAGGAATCATAAGATATATAGTGACCCCTTTTGACTTATTAAGAGTATTATGTATGTGCAAAGGGGTTCTTGAACCAATTAAAGAAATATTATTCAATTAAATGGGTCAAAAGGGATCATAGGTCAAAAAAGGATCATACGGTAACCTATGAACACTTTTGACCAATTTGACCCATTTTAACATTAGGGTAAAAGCACAAACCTATGTCACCTTTTATAAAGGAGAAGTGATATCAGAATTTAAAGTCTTCAACTTTAACAAAATAAAAGTGGCATGTGTACTTAGAATTTGAAGATGATGTAAACTAATGAAATGTGTAAAATTGGATGAAGTTTATGTCTATAAATTTTTTTAAAAAAATTGAGGGAAAATTTTATTTATTTTTGAATTTTTAAAGTGTATTTTTGAATTTTTTTAAAAATACTAAAAATATAGAGTTTTTTTCCTGTCAAACAAATATATGAAAATATTCATATTTAGGTTTGATTTTGGAATATGTTAGAGTTAGCATTTATACCCAGTGCACTGAAAAAGAAAAATTGAAATTTGGCTAATATTTTTGAAGTTATAACTGGTCAAATTCAAAGTTATCAAAAATTGACAATTTTTTTTTCCCGTCAAACTTTTTCCATCAAATCTACATATTTTTTAAAACAAATTACATATTCTTGAAGAAGACTCTCTCCTCTAGTGTAACATTAAAAAATAATAAGTTTTAAACATGATTTACTATTTTTTTCTTATTTTTGAATAGACATCTTCCTGAATCTTAAGATACCTACTTGTAATATTTTCAAATTATAACATATTATTCATAATCAAAATTTTAAAAAATTTATATGATCATAATCATGACTCTGAGAACTACAAAAGTATATTTTTAGTTTTAGAAAAAACTTCAATTTAGTAGGTCAAATTGGCCTTCAAAGTGAGATGTTTATAGAAGTTTTGATTTTTGCTTGTTTGGTTGCCACATAGGATGCCACACAGACAGTTTCGGCCAGAACTGTTATGGCCAAAATAGTTCTGGCTGAAACCCGTGTCGGTAGATTAAACTGCCAGTAGTTAATGTCACTATTTGATATAAAATAAAATTGTTTTTTCTTTTTAAAAAAATTAAATATACAGAACAACAAAAATTGGAAGAGGACTTTCAAAAGACAATTTAATTTTGAAGCAATTTTCAAAAACTATTCTACGGATTTAATCAATATTGCAAAGGATCAAATATTTTGAAGGTGCTTTTTTCTCGTCTACTTGTTTTTATTTTTATGTATTCTATATTGAACCATTAGCTGATATTTAGTGAAATCTAAATTTATTCAATTTTGTTTCTATAGATTGAAATATTCAATGGGTAGTAAAAAGAAAAGATCAAGGAAATATGATAGAAAAAGAGATGACAAAATGAAAGGCCATACAAAACATAATCAAAACCAACCTACTGAAATTCCTAAACAGGATGAGATTCATGAAGAAAATGAAAGTAATCAAGAGGAACAAATTGGCAGTTCTATTGATAGAGACAAATTAGAAAGCATAAAAAATTTGATGGATTTGGATGAAGAACTACTTTTTAACAAAATTCCATCTAAAGATATGATAAATGATAACACTATCAGAAAGCATTGTCAGAACATGTGGGATGAATATTTCAAGGATAAAAGCATATTTGGATAGGCACAATTATTTGTCAAGTTATTCAGGAGAAAAGATATGAGACCTGTTTTGGAGTTGTTGGGTGTTGATAATAGGAAAAACCATGCGCATAAAATTAATAAAACAATAGTTAAAAACTTGCAAAATGACTATAAAAAAATTGACAACGCAACTCGAGGAGGTGATTTGAGTAATGCACGCAGAGCATTGATGACTACTATATCTAGTAGAAAATTGACACATAGAAAATAGGTACATGCAATTTTTGATGTACTACATATATCTAGAAGAACTATCTAGAGATACATCAAGAGGAGAAATATGCTAGATGATAACATTGAGAATAACTGGGTGAATATTTGTAGAGTTCCTCGAAAAGATAGGATTTTTGAAGATGTAAAAAGACAAGTTATTGAATTTTGGACCATACATTCTCATGTTTCTTCCAATAGGCATGATACTATAAAAATTAAAGATCAAGAAACATGGGCCAAAATTGAACATCCAAAACATTTCATAGATATAACTCAAAGTGAATTATTTCAAGCATTCAAACAAGAATTGTCAAATGTCAAAATATGTCAGAGAATGTTTGAGAGTTTACATCCTTCCTTTGTATGTATAAATAAGATGCGTGAAACTTGTTGTAGAAATCATATTGGATTTGGTCTACATTTGCAATCATTTAAAAAAGTTATGGCAGTACTTGATCCTAATTTGGTCATCGCTAGCAGTACAACACAATTTACGAGGTCCATATTATGTGATAAATTAGAAGATTCAGATGAATTCAAAGTGCAATGCATCAAAAATTAGTATGAAGATTGTGGAGATTTACACAATTTTTTTGAAATTATGCAAGTTGAGAATATTAATGAATCCACACCAGTTTCATGGATGAGATATGAATATGATACATACCAAAATAATAGAGGGGATGAATCCAGAAAAATTGTATTGAAGGAGAGTGGATTGCATTATGATGAGTTCATGACCAAGTTCCATCCATTGATATATCCACATATCCAACATTGTCATGATGCACGATGGCAAGCTAAACAGTTTTGTGATTCCAAAAATTGTTTTCCACCTAGTTGTATACTTTTAGTTATAGATTTTTCTGAGAATTATACATTTGCACCTCATACAGAGCTCCAAGGCCAATATTATCATTCTAAACAAGTTGCAATATTTGTGCAAGTGACCTATAGGCATGCACAATTTGAGGTGTATCAGCTAGAAAGATTGGATGAAAATGAACAAATCATCATCAAAAAGGTTCATTTCTATATTAGAGATGATAGAGTTCATGATAAGAGTTATGTGGCTCATTATTTTGCAATGTTCTTTGAAGATCTCAAAAATTGTGGAATAAATGTTTCAGAGCACTTGATTTGGTCTGATGGATGTGTAGGTTAGTATACACGAAATAGTTACACATTTATTTAACTTTATTTTAACTTATATTTATTTGGACATGTCTATTTTTATTTGATATATGTACATAGATAATTGTAGATACTTATCATGTTTCATGTTCACAGGAAAATTCAAATTTGCAAAAGCATTTAATTGGTTAGCAATGCAACATGCTAGAACCAATGTCAGGTTTTTATGGAATTTTTTTGAAAGTGGACATGAAAAAGGGGAGCATGATGGAGTAGGAGCATGTATAAAACATGCACTTCAATAACATGAACTTGCACGTAAATATATGCAATTTTTAAATGTGCATGTTTAATACTCTAGTAGCATATATTTTAAATTTTATATATACATGCATATTGTATGTACATACAGGGAATAGGATAGAGAGCACAAATCAAATTTTTGAATGGTGCAAAGTTCATTTTGCTACTCGAGATACTGAATACACTAAGCGTTACTTTTGGGAGGTGAAAGGTGAACCAAGTTATATTTATTTTTAATGTATTTTTCAAATCAAGTTGAGTTTTTAATTAATTATTTATTTTGAAATATGACAAATTTTTTTGTATTTGCATCAGATATAGATGGATCTAATCCTTATAATTGTCAAATGATTCTTGGTATTAGAAGTTTACATCAAGTGATGACTATAGGAAACCATAAACCTCCAGTAATTAAATTAAGAGAGAAAACATGTTTTTGTGATGAATGCATTAAGGACAATCTAGTGAGTGCATGTGAAAATATTGGGAATGGATATGTTTCACATTGGGATTTGAAGGAGATAGTTAGAAAGCCTCCTTTTGAAGATGCTGACTTTGACATTGACATTCATGATCCTGTATATTCAGCTGATTATGAGCGCATTTCTAGTTTAGTTATGGCAGGTTTGTGTGCATATATACATATATATAAATTAATATACATGTATATTTGTATATACATGCAGGAGATATTTTTGTAGTTCAAGCCTTACCAGATAATGCGAAAAATGTGGTCTATTATCTTTTAAGATGCATAAAAGCAAAACACAAGTTGCTAGAAGGAACTATAGATGCTTATCAACAGTCATATCCAATTGGATTAGTTTTTATTGAAGGAACATATTATCAACAAACAAGAGTAATTGATAGTGGTATTGAATTTATTGAATACAAGCTTAGAGAAAAGGTTTTACACTACAGTAACCATGTTATAGCAACCAAATTACAATTTGAATCAATACAAAGAAAAGGACGTCATGGAAATCAAAAGTGGAAATTGCCTATTGAAGAACATGAAAAACTTCTAGTCATAATAAAAAGTAGAGAGGATCCTAACAATACATTGTTTGTGGAGCTCTAGTTTACCTATGTACTTATTGTGGAGCTCTAGTTAAGCTATGCCTATATAGCTCTTATACTTTCATATTTAATATTGACAAGATATTTGTTTTATAAATTTTTGCACATTGGATCATTTATCTTGGATATGCAAAATTAGACATGTATTGTTATTTTTATTTAAATTCAACATGAATATCTCATTTAAGACCACCTCATAGGACCTCCCCTTAAGACAATCTATTAGGACCTCCCCTTAAGACCACCTATTAGAACATCCCCTTAGTACCACCTTTTACCTGACCTCTCCTTAAGACAACCCTTTTAGTATTTGTATGTATTTATATGTACATTGTTTATGTTTTCTTACATATGATTGTTAATGTTGTTATGTATTTATGTACATATAATCTTTATATGTTCTTATATGATACATTCTTTATGTTTGTATATAATCATTATGTTCTTGCATGTATTAACTTTTACTAATTAAATATTGTAACATGCATTCTTTAGGTCATACTCTTTATATATGTTCTTACATGTATATGTTATATGAACTATGTTACATATTACATACATTATATTTTATTAATTAAATGTTGTTAATTATAGTTAATTAAGGCATTTCATTAAATATAGTTAATACATGAGACATTAAATATAGTTAATTATATAGTTAATTAAGACATGTCATTAAATATAGTTAATTATACTTAGATTAAATATATAGAATTTAATCATACTTATATTAAGACATGTCATTAAGTATAGTTAATTAAACTTAAATTAAGGTATTAAAAACAATAACATGTATGTATAAACATGAATATTGAAAACATATACATATGTATGTTAACTTTTATTAATTAAATGTTGTAGCTCATGCATTCTTTCTAGGTGATCATAGTCTTTATATATTCTTATGTACATGTATATGTTATATTCTTATGTACATGGACCATTAAAATTATATAGTTAATTACACTTAGATTAAGGCATTAAGATGAATAACATATAGAAACATGTGCATAACACATACATAAGTTACATAAAAGATTAAGACATCAAAAGATTAAAAAGATACACGTGTACATTAAAAGATCAATAACATACATGTACATATATCAAGAGAATATAATGTACCCATATCAAATGTATAAAAATAGATCATGTATCAAATGTCTAGAAATACTATATATAAAACATCAAAATCTCCATATAAACATGTATCTAGAAATAACATATAAAAATCATTTAGTGTCCACGATATAAACATGTATATTGAAATAACATATAAAACATCAAAGTGTCCATATAAACCATGTATCTAAAAATAACATATAAGACATCAAAGTGTCTGGATGTAAAATGTATGTATATGGAAATAACATATAAAACATCAAAGTGTCCATATAAATATGTATCTAGACATAACATGTGTGTAATTAAATAAAAGGCCACATATGATCTAATCAGCTACATCCCCCCTCCTGATCTTAGGCCTTGTCCCCAAAAGGGTCTATCAACTGCATCTGAACCTTGTGTCAAACGATAACTTGAACCATTTAATTATGTGTATAGAAAAATTATATCAAGATCTACATGTATATAAATTTTAACATACCTAGGACTCACGACGAGTAGGATCTATCGATGTCTGTAGATTAGCAAAACGTAACATACTATCACTCAAACCCTATAACACATACACAAACACACACATATACATAAATTTAACCATATAGACATATTATTTACTATAATAAAAATAAATCTAAACATATAGAGATATTTACCATAGCATTATGTAATGCTTTGCCGATCTGACTGATATCTAAATCATGTAATAAAAAAATAGTATCAGTGTCCAAGTCAATAGTGCAAACCTGATCTGAAAGCATGGCAGTAAATAGATCAGGTTGTCTAGCATTGAGATCTTGAGTGGGGGGGTGTTGTAGGGTCCTAAGTAGCTGGGGTTGGTGTTGTAGCTTGGGCTTGTATAGCAATAGGAGTAGTAGAAGGTGTAGGAATGTCCTCCTGCCTATGTGAATCCTCTGGGATTGTTGTATGTGGAAAAATATGACTAATTTGAGAGCTCATGTCACGAAGTAGAATCTTGAGGGTATAGATAATTCTTGATATGCATCTAAAGGATCAAATGCTAAATATGATGCCAAACAATGCAATGCATCCACCTCTAAGACTGCAGAAATTTCTATAGGAGAAGGTATATCTGTAACTCCATAATCATCATCAATAGGTGTGCTAGAAGATGCAACTGTGGGAGTGGTACCTTGAGACCGTAGCACATATCTACCACATCGATCAAAAGAAATCTTGTGTAACTATGTGGTGATGGTGGCGATGCTCAAAAAAATTTGTGTCCTAATTGTGTCATTAGGAACACTCTCACTTGCAGTAGCAATTTGTGGACCTCTTGGCATAACCAAAAGGTTTGGACCCACCATTGCCCATTTTTTAATGGGTGCAGGAGTGTCTGTGAGTCTAAATCTATCAAAAAGTCTCCCCTAACCCTGCCCAACATGCCTTGGATAATTTGTATAGTCAACATCGTAGTGAAAATGAAATTTTGCAAACAATTGCTTGCAAAAGTATAGAGGGAACTCATCCTTCTGTGGCAATCTATGATGAGTGGCCAACCAATGAGGATACATCAATGGTGCGACTAGTGTATCAGTACACTTTGTCATAGAGTAGCCTCTGACACTGTGATGATCTATATAAGATGAAAACATGGATTTCACCATGCCGGTGGAAACCTCAGTGTCAATCTATGTGTACTTCATAGTACTAGTGACACTATGAGATAAAGAAAAATAAAATGTCTCAATGCTCATATCATTAAAAGGGTTGTATGATTCAACTTTTTGAATCATACGAAATAACTCCTCTCGCATCGCTATAACCTTCTCCCTATTAGGGAGGGTGGTAGAAGAGGAAAGTGAGGTATCCAAAACCTGCATAGCATGAGATAATCTTGCAATTGTATCTCTAAATAACTACTCTGTATCATGAGTGGAGGAGGTTGACATGTGTGCTATACTAGACTCAACACTCTGACCCCCACCACAGACACTAGCATCCCCTAAGGATGTAGGGGCACGATCCCTAGAATTGGATGCCATAATGTATATATGAAAATAAATATGAGGATATGAATGTGAAGCTACAAGAGTGATAAATATCTAGAGATTTGCACATGCATATATATACAAATATAAACATACAAGTGTATTGAAATTAAAATAATTAAAATTAAAATTTAATTTGAAACACACATACATATAAATACACAACATTAAATGTATGGTGCTAAATTCAATCATGTAACATGTATGTATTTTTAAATAAATTATCTTACAAACCATATTGAATGTACATTGTAACGTGCTCATGCAAATGTGAAAAATAAATATTCATACATGTACATGTCTATATGCGATAAAAATAAAATAAAATTTCTTGATTAAATGATAAATAATTGTACACATGTATACATGCAATAAAAAAATATAATTCTTGACTAAATTCTAGATTTTGGTGTAAATGCTTTGATGATTATGGGGAGTGTAGATGAGAGTTAGGACATAGGGATAGAAAAATTTGTTACTAGATAAGTAAATGAGTTTAGTTAGCAAATATTTGTTTACAATTTAGAACTCATGACTTAATTTTTAGTTTGAATTAGAGTTAAGAATGTTAATAAAGTAAATGGGATATAGTTTTATTAAGGTTGATAGTAAGGTCAGTCTATCATGTGCTAGTAAACATATGAATACCTATTAGAACCTATAACAGACGTAATGACCTAGTAGGAGTCCCTAGTTCCCCTTAACATATATATGAATAAAAATAGAGGTAGAAATGTATTATAAGAGGTTGTTATATGTCATTTGGTAATGTAAGAATCATCATTTCCTAATAAGACCTATTATATCATAATAATACATATTAAGACTTATTAGAACCTATAAAAAATAGTATGACCTATTACGACTCCTATGTCTCCTTAAGACAAAAATGTATGGATAATGTACTGAAAAATGCAATATAAGTGATCTTAATGTTGCAAAGGAAGCATGGAAAAGATTGATAAGATAAATTTTCACAAAGAAGATTCATTCTAAGAGGAACAAGGAAAAGTAGTGAAATGTTAGAGAAGATAGATCTAATTAGGAGGATCAAGAGAACCAATAAATAGGAGATCTGACATCAAGCACCAAGGTGCTAATCGAAGAATTAGGTGATAGATCATTCTAACAAGTGATATAGAGTAAATATCTTGACAGATTAGTCTTAATAGGCTTACTTTTTTGTGAGTTTAAATAGTCTAGCAAGGTGAGACCTAATAGTCTTTTGTAAGATTTTAACAAGAAAAACCTTTCACAAGGTAGATCATAGCTTATGATCAAATCATTGTAGCCATAATAGGCCACACCTTACAATTGCAGTAGTGAAGATATGTGGGTGTCATCAGCACCCTAGTTTTACCTTCTTCTTGGAGGGTTTTTGGGTAACCAAATCTCATGTGTTATGTGTTGATTTATTTCATATTCTAGATGTGATGAATGGTTAGATATTTTAGTTTACATATTAAGTTATGAGATGGATAAAGGTGATATGTTTTAGAGGAAAAAGTTTTAAGTGCTAATTCACCCACCCCCACTCTCAAAACTTACTTTCCCATTATTATTTCAAACAATTGGTATCATAGATTTGTTCTCTAGAAAGCAAAGTTTGACAACTTTGGAGGTAAGATCTTAAATATGGAAGTCTACAAATTGGGAAATACTATTCAAAACTAAAAAATCGAAATACAACTTACCCTGCATCAACTCAAGGAGGCAAGAGATGAATTGAAAAAATTCATTAGAAAGAATAAATGAATTCGCCATTCAACAAAATGATACTCAATATCAAGAAGAAGACACTACTAGATTATTTGAGGATAGGAACTGAAAAGAGTTTGACCTATAGCTATTACAAATTGGATGAAAAATAACAATGCCCTAAATGAAAAAGTCAAGAATTTGAAGAGGGAACAAGAAACTTAGTTAATATTGTTGTGTGAGACAACTAAACTAAAAAATAAAGCTAAAGAAGATAGAGTCATGATTGAAGAAGAAAAAATACTACTAGCTAATAGACTTGAGAAGAAGTCATCAAATGTAAAAAGGTTATCAAACATTCAATTGGATCTAATGAATCAATTGATGATTACAACTCAAGAACTGAATAGGAAAGACATTGAGATTACAACTTTGGAAACACAAAATACCCTTCTGCAAAATGAATTTCAGACTAGGAAAGAGAAGCTTAACAAGCCTAGTGAAGCCATAAAGTATTTTGGAAAACTAATGGAAGCACCAAGGTCAAACAATGACACTACTGGTTTGGGCTATTCTACTGCTAAGAAAGGAGAATCATCTAGAAGTAGTGAAAAAAGGAATTATAAGGGAAAGGACATCAAGACCACTTGTCATCACTGTAGAAAATTGGGTCTCATAGAAATTGTCTATAGGAGCAACACTAGAAATCAAAATCCTAACTAGAAATTCAAGGGGCATTGCCATAAATGCAAAATGAAAGGACATAAAGCACATGAATGCAGGACCAAGACCATCAATACTCAGAGATTTGGAGGATACTATTATAACTATCAGAAGTATTAGCACATGGGATATGAATGCAGATCAAAATCTAAGTGGACATCAAACAAGAAAACCAAGGCACATCGTCGTGGGAATAAATATGATTGGGATTATAATACAAGGTATAATTTTCATTATTGTGGCGAGTATGGTCATGTTCCTAAAAATTGCATAAGGACACATTTAAGAGGTAATTACAACAAATGGTTGAGTGAGGTTGTATGCTTTAGTTGTCTTAAGACTGGTCATGTGAGAATAAATTGTCCAACTCAGTCACTTGTACCAAGCAGTGAAATCAGCAAAGGTAAAGTAAAGGTTGATGCTAAGAAAGTAAAGATACAGATGAAAAAGACATGGAAAAAGAAGAAAAGGTTAAATACTTCAAGCCAAGATGAGGTCACTTCATCCAATGGATCAGATGATCACATCTCCCCTAACTAGGCAATCAAAGGTATGTGTGGATCTTACACTTGAAAAAACAAAAATTTCATCAGTTCCAAGTATCTAAGGTATAAAAAGATAATATTAGCATGCATCAAGATGGAATGAAATTATTACAAGTATGAGACAATCTATCTCTATACTATTTTGTATGTTGTTGCCAAGAATTTGAGGTATTGTAATGACTGCTGAATAGAAGAAAAATGTTAGTGATAGTTGAGCTTGTTATTTTAGTCAAGCATATTGTAAACCTTTTATCGACCATGCTTACAATTGTATAAGCACTAAGAAATTAATGCAAGGTTTTTATGGCTATATAATCAATTTTCAAGTCATTTGCACTTCCAAGAGTTTGAAGAGCATGAATGCCATTTGCAAAAGGAGATTCAAACATTTTCCAACATGATTCTACTACAACTCAACAACATTCAATAGATTTGAAAGATATTTAACTTCTACTAATTACATTGTTTCATGTTTTGTAGACTCTAGTGAATCGAAATGGTAGCTAGTAATTCAAAAACAATTAGGAAAGAAGGGAATGAAGTTTTCAATGTTCAATGAATTAGTAATGATGTGACATAACCTCCATTCTGTTACATCCTTGAGATCTCTTATAAAGGAGATCCCTTTGGTGCATTATCTGTAATACCATTAAAGGTTTTAATGATCTAGGATGTGCGATGTTGTTATTCTTGAAAGGTAGGTGAGGTTGGTGATTTGGAAGTTAGAGAAACTTATTATAATTTATGTGAGAACGATGTGCTGAGGGAAGAAAAAAAGACTATAGAGTAGAAAGGGTTGATGTGTGCCCTAGATTTCCCATAAATGTTAAATACTAAATGGATAAGGATTGTGTTGAGAAGAATACATGACAATCAAATATGGTTGGAAGGTGGACCTATCAAAATCTCTAAGAAAATCATTTTCAGTGCATCAAGGTATCCTACCCTTGGAAAACTAAAGAGTATGAGGAGTGATATAAAGAAAATAATTGAGAACACTAGAGTCATGTGGAACAAATGAGGGATGTCTATTGACACATTTAGAGATCCTATTATAACATTTGTAGTAACACTCATTGTACACAAGTTATTTTAGTATAGCCAATTGAACAATGTATCTTCTATGGTGGTCAACCTAGGTTACAAGATTGTGCAACATGATCATTCCTAAGACCTAGCTGAGTTATAGCTGCAATATCTGTTAGAAAATTTGGAAGTTAAATTAGGAAAGCCATGAACTCTTAGTGTAATTTTTTCTCACTCATCATGTGTATATTATTCTATATGCAAAATAATTTTCCTACATTTGGAAAGATTTCATGGAAGACAAATAGATCTGTTACTCAATAGATAGAAGAGCTCATCAAGAAATTAGGTGATAATTTTGAGTCAGTAATGACTAGTTATTTTTAAGAATTTAAGAATTCATGTGTCACTAGTTGATGTTGACTACACATATTTACAAGAATCCATACCAAGAGTTAGATGGTTAAAACCCTTACCATATGAAATTAATGTTGATGAGGCTTCAACAACTATTACCTCATTATTGGCAAAAGAATTCGATAAGGATGCTACATTATTTGGAAATTATGATAAAGCCAAGTCAAGGATCACCATAGAATTGAAGACTACCATAGTTATAAGGAAGAAAAACAAGATGGTGAAGAAGCTTAAAGAAAAACTAGGTGAAGTAGAAGAATAGGAAGAAGAAGAAGAAGATGAAGAAGACAAAGACAGTCAAGGACCTCTGGAACTAACACAAAGATTGGGAGAAGATAAAGATGATGATGAAGATGATGTCAAGAAAGCATCCAAGGGAAAAGAGAAAAAGAGAAAAGAAAAACAAAAGGAAGTGGAGAAACTAAAGTAGACTGCAAACAAGTCTCAAGGAAAGCTAGCTGTACCTTTGACAAGGTCAACAACAAGGGTTGCCACTAGAAAAACCAAAGAGAGAAAGGCTAAAGGCAAATGAAAGTGCCATAGCAGAGCTAAGTTAGCCTGCCAAGAAGATGAGGAAGTACATACCTCAAGAGGACTTAGATGGAGAGAAAAATGAATTAGATGACTTAACTCAATTCCATGTCATGGTAAGCCACAATCCCTCATCTGACATTGATAGTTTATGTGAAAATGTAAAGACCAATGCAAATTTATCTGGGTTTTCACATATTGATTTTGATAAGTTAGGGAGTGAGGATAAATGTAATCTAGAAGAGGCTATTTATGATATGATGGCCACTCTTAATACCAATCCAATAGAGATTTCTAACTCTATACCAAAAATCATATATGATAGAGTTGAGAAAAAAATGGCAATTCAGTTTAACCAGTAAAAAAAAATTCAGAGAGGCTACTTATCCAAAGTTATGCTTGCTTTGAATAAGTTGATGATTTCTAAGGAAATGGTGAAGCATAAAGGGATATTTTCTTCAAAATATCAAGCATTTTATATTTTGAAGAAAAAAGTAGAGGAGGTGGTAACCAAGAGCACCGTACTATGAAAAACTATCTATGGGTTGACTACATCAGTAGAGGAAGTAAAAGGAGAGAAAGAAATTAATGAGACAATCAAGGAAGGTACTATGGAGGAAACATAAGAAGTAGTAGAGGAAGAACTACATGATGCTCAAGATGTTTAGTTGTTGAGCACCAGTCCCCTACATGAAGACCAAGAGAGTCAATAGGACTTAGTGATTATCAATGATGTTCCAGATAATACATCTTAGAATGTTAATCCATTGACTAAGGATGATTTGAAGAAATTGCAGAAAAACTCTACCAACATAAATTCTGCAATAAACCAATACTAGTGAGAGTACATGAGATTTAGAAGGTAGAAATTGCATTTGCAAGGGATAACTGACAAGCTACACCAAATGTGCCCCCATCAACTATAGAAGTAAAGGAGAAAGAATCATGGGATCTATAAATAGATCAAAGTGTAAATCCTAAAAAGAAAGATGATACTTCAAAGACACCATCTGCAATGCCTATAATAATCATTTAGATGAAAGTGACAGAGGCACAACTATCAGTTACATGTTTGCCGAGTCTAAATAGTTCAGTTTTACTAGCTATTATGATCATTGATAAGGATGGAAATGAAGTGAACAAGGGAAAGGAAGCTAGCCTTGTGCCCATTCCACCATCATAGTGTGAAGAATAGAAAGAGGGAAGGAAGATAGAAGAGGAGAAGTTGACTGATGCACTTGAGGATCAAATTGCCACACAAACTCTAGTTACTTTACCAATCTCTACACTTCCTCTTAGTAGTCCAACTTTTTAGAGATTGAGTACACAAGATACTCCATTGAAAATATCAAGGCCGAGTCCTAGCACATCCACGAGTGTTGATGCTGAATTTTTTTCAAGGATGTAAGCTTAGATGAGGTGATTGTTTTACTCAAGTTTGTTGTGACAAATAATACAATTGAAGAAATGAGCATTCTTCAAGACACTCTACAAAGGAAGAAAAGGCAAGAAATCTTAAAGAGGGAGCACACACAAAAGAAATCTTTGCATGAAATTAAATATATTTTTATTGATGTTTTATGTCTCCAAGATAAAAATTTATATACGTCTATCATACAGAAACTTGTCAACATAGTGAACAAGACCTAGAGACCAATGTAAAATTACTAGAATGGTCTAAAACAAAATTTCATACAAAGGTTTTGAAAAATATATCTAGTGCTATTGTACTTAGACAAGTTGATTTATTAACAAATATGGAGAATGTAAAGAAGGTATTAGAGAATGTTTTCTCTCAATATGAAAAGCTCTGCAATGTTGACCTATTCAGAAAGGAGACTCAACATGCTATTGACCAACTGCATAGAAATTTGTAACTCATAGGTACCACATTGAACCAATTTTTGGGCAATAGTCAATTGCACTGTTAGAGGTGAGTGATGAAATAGTGTAGGCCTACTGAGTTGCAAGCCAAAGATGCAAATATTATATCTACTTTGAACAGTATTCAGTCCATATTGACATCTCACATGGAAGTTTTGCAATTTAAGAAACTATCCTATATAGAAATATTGATGAAGAAATATTCCCATCTTTATACTCATGAATTCTTAGTTGATCTAGTTACACAACTAGAAATCCAAGTTCAATCCTTAGATGTAGCAACATATAATTGGGATGCATCTTTAAAGATTATTTTTGAGTTGCACAAGCCATTTTTTGACAAACACACGATAAGTGTACCACCCACATGATATAGTGTCAAAAATGGGGATTATACAATTTTGAATTAAAATTTTGAAGATTTTTGTCAAGGAAGATAACTACTTAGGAGGAGTTACAGACCAGAAGTGAAGTATTTACTTAGTGGGGAGTAAAATAGTTAAGCTAACTTCAACATTTTTGCAAATTTTAAATTTTTGAAGTTTTTGCATACAAGCCAAGTAGAGAAGATACATTGTATGACTACATGAAAAAGAATTTTTTCCACTCAGGTCAAAGGGAGAGATTTTTAATCTTATTTTGGTTTAGACAAGGCAGTGACAAAACACTTAGTCATTATTCAATAGAGAATATTGCAAGTCGAATGCATAGTACATGTCGAGTGAACAGACCAAGTCAAGTAATTAGTGCAAACTAAGTGAATGGATTGTGTCGAGCATAAGTCTCAAGATAATACATGCTAATTAATATGACAAGTAGTACCGAGCACTAGTATGTGCCAAGAAGATAGTGCATGCCAAGTCACTTAGTTGTCGAGCAGTCTAAGTGTGCCTAGTGAATCAGGTGCTAAGAAAATAGAGTCTGTCAAGCTATTAAGAAGTTGAGTATAATTAAATAGAGAACAATGAAGGATAAGCATCAGAGCCTATTGATGTCAAGTGAACAAATTTTGTCACAGATGTTTTTAACGACACATAGTTTTATGTAAACTATTTTTGGCCAACATAAACAATAATTTATGATTGTAAGGAATAAAGAAAGAGTAATATTACACATCCCTATGCTATGTATGCAACCAATTAGATTACAAGAAGAATTAGGTGGCAAAATGGGTCAACCACAACCACTGATTCTAAACTAATTCTATCTCCATGATGTTTATAAAAGAAGGAAACCCTAAGGGTAACCTAATGTTGCAAATGAGGATACTAAGGAGAGTATCTAGTGTGAAGGAAGTATGGAGAAGATGGCTAAGAAAGAGGTTTACAATGAAGAATCAATCTGAGAGGAATAAAGACAAGAAGTGAAATGTTAGAGAAGATATATATAATTAGGAGGATATAGAGATAACTAGTAAAGAGGAGATCTAACATCAAACAATAAGGTGCTACTCAAAGGATCAGGTGTTGGATCATTCTAATTGGTGATACAAAGTAAATTTTTAAGAGTAGTCTTAACAAGTTTTTGTAAGTCTCTTAACCGAGGGATTACTTTATTGTGAGTTTAAATCCTCTAGCAAAATGATATCGAATAGTCTTTTGTAAGCCTTTAATAGAGAAAACCTCTAATAGGGTAGATCATATTTTATGATTAAAACATTGTAGCCATAGTAGGCCACACTTTACAACTACAATAGTGAAGAATTGTGGGTGTCATCCCCACCCCAATTTCACCTTCTCCATGGAGGGTTTCTAGGTAACCAAATCTTATGTGTTATGTGTTGATTTATTTCATGTTTTAGATGTGATGAATGGTTACATATTTTAGTTTACATATTAAGTTATGAGATAGATGAAGGTGATATGTTTTAAAGGTAGAAGTTTTACATTTTATTCACCACCCCCCCCCCCCCCCCCCGCCTTGTAGAACTTACTTTCCCATTTTTATTCCCAATAATATTATACTATCAAGTGGGTTAACATGAGTCACAGGGTACCCTATGACCTATTTTGATAGATTATATCCCTTATATATGTGTCTTAAGGGGTTTGTGAACCCCTTTAGACACACACACACCCAAGTACATTTGGTACCAAATTATGATAATAGTTCCATCACAATTATGGTGTTGCAACCCATCGTCATCATAATTCTGATGGTAGGTACCAAATTATGAAAACCATTTTGTAGCAATTATGGTGTCAAAATCTATCGTAGATCATTACAATTATGAGAATGATAAGTTTTGAAAGAACCATATTAGATCCCTTATATGTGTCTTAAGGGGTTTGTGAACCCCTTTGGACACACACGCTAGTATATTTGTTACCAAATTCTGACGATAGTTCTATCACAATTATTGTGTTCCAACCTATCATCATCATAATATTGATGGTAGGTACCAAATTTTGACAAAATTTCTATTGCAATTATGGCATTGTAACGTATGGAAGACTATCAGAATTGTGACAAAAAAAGGTTGTGAAAGAATTATCATTGAAATTTGGTACCAAATGTTCTAGTGACATTATGTTATTAAAATGGCTCAAAAGTTGTGATAGGGTACCCTAAGACATCATTTGACCCATTTAATCACATTATGTGTGCTAAGGGATCTTCAAATCCCTTATGAAACACATTATGTGATCCAATGGGTTAAGAGGGGTCCTAAGGTGCCCTTTGTCATCTTTTGACCAATTTGAACCATTCTATGTCTACTAAAGGGTCCACAAACCACTTACAAGATATTATGTGATTGGATGGATCAAAAGGGGTTGTATGGTGCTCTATGACCCAATAAAATCATATTATGTGTGCCAAGGGGTTTGTAGGCCTCTTCAGTAAATATTATGCAATAAAGTGGGTCAAAATGGGTCATATAGTTTTCTATGACCTCTTTTGATCTACTAGATCCATTTAATTATTTTTAAGGAGCTTGCGGAACCCTTAAGACATACATTGTATGATTAGATGCATAATAAGTGCCCACAAGGTACCCCATGATCGTTTTCAACACTTTCAAACTATCATATCTATGCTATTTGGTTTGTATATCCCTTAATACACATGTTATGTAATCAAATGTGTTAAAATAGGTCATAGGGTACCCTATGACCTCTTTAAAGCTACTTTATCATATTATGTGTGGTAAGGGGTCCTCTAAGGCATACATTTGTGATCAAATGGGTCAAAAAGGGTCATAGGATACCATAAAACCCATTTTGACCCATTCAAACCATTATACATATGTGAAAAGGGCTCCTTACACCCCTTAAAACACACATTATGAGATCAATTGGGTCAAAAGGGTTATAGGGTACTCTACTTTTCTTTTTACCCATTAGATCCATTATATGTGTGCTAAGGGGTCTGAGGACCCCTTAAGCCACAACTTATGCAATCAAATGGGTCAAAAGGGATCATAAGATAATTTATAACTCCTTTTGACCCATTCAAACCATAATATGTTTTATAAGGGGTCCTTAGGACCCTTATCACAAAGGTTGCCTGAAATATGAGAATTTGTTTTGACATAAAAATATACAATGTTGGAAATTTGCAATGCGTGCTTGCACTACATTGAAATTTTTTTGAGCCTATGGTTCATGCTATCAAAACCATAGTGAGATCATGCAATAATTTGACTATTCTATTGTGCTATCACACTTGTTTTAGATTAGAAAAAAAGAAAAAAAAAAAAAGGTTGCATCTTTTTGGTCCACAACTTTGTACACTTACCCCATAGTTGAATTTGTGAATTGGTCCAAATGTGTAAATGATAAGGATTGATGATCTAGTGTATTTAATATATGAATTGAGTTTGTTAACTCATCTAAGCTAAAGATTTACTAAGAAATTTCTATAAGTTTTATGGAAAGAAGTAGAAGGACAAAATAATGAACAAACTCAATGAATCTGATCAAAATATAAGATCTACGATTATGTTTAAATGGAAAAAGATTAAAACTATCAATTTAAGGGGATACATGAGATATTTTATAGTATTATTGGCTTGAAAATTTGTGAACAAATGAAGAAAAAAGACACAAAGAAAAAGTGAGAAATTAGTGAAGTGAGATTGGTTGAAGTATTTCCAAGAAGATCAGAGATGAAGAATGTAATGAATACTAGTTAATGAACTAGGAATGGGCTAAATGGAGATCTTAATTTTCAAAGTGAGTTGTGTTTCATCAGATCAACTTAGTTGTTACTCTCTAACCATTATTGAAGTAAAACCTTTAATTAATGTTGACCTAATAGTCATATTGTAAATCCTTTAAATCAAGATGAAATTCTAATAAGATGTTTTGAAGGCCTCTAACAAGGGCACTCCTAATAGGGTGATTAAATTCTTTAACAAGGTCATGCCTAACAATATTTTTTGTAACCTTCAAGAGGGTTGACTCCTAACTAAGCTCACTTTAGAAGAGTGAAAAGTGGTAGCTTGTTACTTGGTGGTTTTCACCAACTTTGGTTTCCACATTAAATCTAGGTGTCATAATTGTGTGAATGTTTGTTATATGTTTACATTATTCGACATATACTGAACTAAGAGCTAAGTGGTGAAATGTTAAGTTGGATTACTAATGAATTTATATACTAGCTGAGTAGATTTATGTGTTTGACTAAGTTGTTAAAAGTTGAATTGGTACATCTGGACCCAAGGATAACTAATTCACCCCCTATTAGTTATTATAATTATTCTAACAATTGCTATAAGAGCTTTTGGAACTTGTAAGGAAAGTTTAAAGAGACTTAAGATAAAGATCAAGATGTAAAAGAGAAAGGTACCAAAGCTGAGAAAAGAGAACTTCCTAGCATGGAAATGATTGCATCTATTTGTAGTTGGAGATTCTATGCTATATAACCTAGATAATGAATACATTCAAGTGTCTAGACCCATGACAATTGAGAAAATAAAAGAGAAGAAAGAGCACAATCAAATGATGATAGTATCGTGGAGGAAATCTACAAGACTCAAGAAAATTATTGTTTAGTAGCACCTATTTATGTAAAATAATAAACTAATAAATTCATTCAACCCTCCAAACAAAAAAATAAGAAGCATATTATCATAAATAAAACACACAAATGAATGCATTCAAATTGACAATTACTCCAAACATATGTTGCTTCTCTTTGATCTTATGAAGTGTGCTCTCAGTTGTGATTTTGGAAGCACTTAGACTCCAAGCTCCAAGAAATATGATAAAAATATATGATTTCAAATGATAGAAAGATGATAGAAAAATGACAGAGGTTCGATGGGAAAGTTAGTGATGAAATTAGGAGATAGGAGGGTTGTTGATATAGATTTTCTAGAAATCCATAAACAACTAAGAGTGATTTGAGAAAATCATGATCAATAGATGAGGATGAAAGGGAGTAGATAGATTATTGAAAAGTTTCCAATTTTAAATCAAAAGAGGTAGAGGAAAAAATCTGATATTTTCAATTTTTGTAGAGATAAATTTTCGAAAAATTGTAAATGAAATCATTAAAATTATTTCTAATTTTGGATTTTCAGAAAAGAATTGATTTTTCAGTTTATAAAGATTTTCTAATGTTTAAATTTTATAATTCCTCATAAAATTAATTTTTCAGATTTTAGAATATTTAATTGAACTAAAAATTCAATTAATTTTGAAAGATGAAATTAAATAGAAATTAATCAAAAATTGAAATCAATGTGAAATGAAGATAAAATTAAATTAGATTTAGAATTTAATTTAATGAAGAGGAACAACTATCTAATTGAAATAATTAATAATAATAATATTTTTTTAAGGAAAAAGTGCACATTAATTGAATTATTATTCAAAATTATGAGAAAACAAATTTAATTAACTGATAATAATCAATTAATTAAAGGTCTATCAATTAAATAAGTTAATTTATTTAATTAATATTATGTAAGATTAAATGATGCAAATATTCAATTATAGACTAATGAAGATGATTAATTAACAATTTAAGAAGCCTTAATTAATAGAAGAATAATTAGTGTGTGTTAAATGTAAACTCACAAGTCTGAACATTTTTGGGTGTCTACATTTTGGCCTTCTTTGATATAATACGATTATGAGTGTTGTATCAAAGAATTTCATATTAAGTTCTGCCCTAGCTTGCCTCAGTGATAATTGTTGAAAACAATTGGTTAATTGTGTATTGTCTTTGATGCTACATAATTTATCATATCAGTACCAATTAGTGTATGTCAAGCTCATTTAGGTGATGAAGACAGTTTTCTATGTTTGCTGAGTATTCTAGAGATTGCCAAGTCTAGAAGACAATGTCTACCAAGTTCACTTGGGCATCAAAGAAAAGTTTGCAAAAGTTGAATGTTAACTGAGCTCACTTAGTTAATGAAGGAAATGTTGGATAGAACCAGTGTAAACCGAGCTCACTCAATTACCAAAGAAACTTTGTGAATATGTAGAATTGACTCTATTGAGTAGGATCGACTAACGAAGGATTTCCTTGTTTTGGCATATTGAGTTCAATTGATTTTATTCTTGGTTCTAGGCAACTAAGGAGATGAATATTAAGTATTCTAAGTTGTACTCAAGTTGACTTGATAATATATATGATATATATAAGGTAAAGTTGAGAATTTAATGTGTGGAACATAATAGAAGATTTGAAGATGCTTAGAGGAAGCAAATTAGAAGGATAAGTAGTATATCCTTTTTGAGTTACAAAAATACATTTGATCAGAAAGGATCAAGTATACAAGGTAGAATTGAGATTTTCAATCAGCAATTTAGTTGAATTATAAATTAGGTCATCTCATTGTTACTCTCTAACCATTGTAGTAGTGATCTAAATCTCTTAACAGAGTTGGCTTAATAACTAACTGTAAATCCTCTAATAAGGTAACATTTATATTTGAAGTATCTTAAAGACCTCTAACAAGGCCACTCCTAATAGTGTGATCCAATCCATTAATAGGATCATACCTAATAGTTTATCTTGTAACCTTTAACAAGGTTGGCTCCTAATAGGGCTCACTTTAGAAGAGTGAAAATCAATAACTTGTTGCAATTGGTGGTTTTTCCCAAATTGGGTTTTCACATTAAATCTTGGTGTCACTTGTGTTCATACTATTCATTGTATGTGTATGCAAAAAAAGTTAAATTTAAGTTTAATCACATTAAGATTAGTATATTCAGTTATTGCCAAGTTAAGGTTGATTCTAAATATTTGCCAAGTAGTAGCATTTGCTAGTGTAAACAAAGTGCATGTGTGTTTTCTGAATAACAACAGAATACAATTTAATCAGAGTCTATGTTTTGATTTGTATTGACATCTAAGGGTTCTAGGATTTATTTTTGTAGTAACTAATTCACCCCTCCCCTCTTAGTTACTCCTCTTATATTTCAAATAATAACAAATAGACAGTATGCCTCCTCAATAAATTGCTTGTGCAAGAAAGGCATAAATGATATCTCGATAGAAGATGAGAAATATTATATGAAAAGAAGAAAGAGAAGAATACTTAGTAAGAAGTGAAAATGTATTTAGATGATTATGATTGTTTGATTGATAGATTTTTCTTAATAAGAATCATGTCTAGTTCTAGAAATGACTCACCCTATATAAGACTAGTGATAGTGTCTAGTTTCAAGGAAGATACAACTTGTATAAGACAAGTAATAGTGTCTAGTTTTAGGAAAGATACATCCTCTATATGACAAGAAACAATGCCTGGCTTTAGAAAAGATATATCCTATATAAGACATATTCAATCATAACTGATTTATGAATCGATTGATTTGATTGATAGAAGAAATGTTAGTGAGACAGATGGATGAGCTAGAAGAATGAATTAGGAGAAATGGTTTAGATGAATTGATTTTGTGCTACCAAGTTTGATGATGTATTGAATTTTTGCTAAATATTTTTCATAGGTTTTCATCATTGTTCTTTGTTGAAAGAAAGAGATATAAGTGCAAGTAGATATTGACCATCTCGATATCGCTACTATCTCTAATTAACAAGAATAAAATAAACACAAAATGTTTCAATATCATTCTAGGTTGGATCCGATCATAAGTGTGTGAGGCTGCAAGAAGCATGATAGTTCTTATCATATTCACCCTATGTGATCTAAAATGCATTTTAACATTTCACAACTGAAAAAAAAAGAAAAGAAAAAAAAAAGAAGATAATGAACCATCATAGCCTCTCACACAACTCAGTGGTATCTTTGAGAAGCATAGGGAAAAAATCATGAAAGATAAATCAATAATGGACTAAGATAAAGAACTTTTTCAAAAACATTACTGATCATTAATTGGATTGATTTAATGTTTGATTTTATTGAGTGATGTGTCTAATGATGCCATTGTTGATTTGTGAAGCCCATTACTTTGATATGAATGTTTGATTGTCACATGTTTCTATTTGTTGATAATGATGTTTCTTTGCAAGGATTTGGATGTGTTTTAATTCTTTTGGAATTTTTGAAGGATCATATATGATATTTTGTTTATCAATTTTTTAAAGATATTTTGTTTTGAACTTTTGAATATTTTTGGAAGATAATGGACACATGATAGGTCATAAAGAAAGGAATCAAGCATAATTTTCCTTAGATAGTGATCTTAAAAGATCTAAAATAATAAACATAGCTTTTGATGGTATGGTCAAAGACATTGGTAGGGTAATGACAAATGGAAATGAAATGGATGGTTGGATGAAGTGGGAGGGGTTTATGCAAAGGATTGGATATGATGGATGAAAGGATGAAAAATGTGTGTTGGATAATGGATGGGGTATTGGAAGACTTGTGTAGGATTAGATGGAAAGGGTGACAAGCTTAACATTGGCACACACCTTGAAGGGTGATGGATAGATGAAGGAAAATAAGATTTTGAATTTGATGGAGGAATGGTCATGAATTTTGGAATTGATGGGAAAATTCATTTGGACTTTGATTTTGGTAGTTAAGGAGCCAAAATAGATTTGGAAATGGATGAAAGTTGTTTGGATGGTGTATTTGAGGAAGCCTTGGGAATCTTGAATGCCAATTTTGATTTTTCTTTTGTATGCAAGTCTTTTATAAGATACTTGGGAATCCACAAAGTTCTTGAATCTTATTTTCTTTTTGATCCTTTAGAAAGTATTTTCTTCAATAAGGATTTAAGAATCCAATTTTTTTTTGATATGTCTTTTCATTCAATGGGCGATTTTGACCTTTTGGATTCATTTTTATTTTGATAAACATATCGATTAGATTGGACATGTTGATTCTTTGATTAATGCAAGTTTTTAGGATTTTGATTTTTATGCTTGGCATCCAAATTTCTCCCTAAGGTTTTGGGATTGATGGATGGTTATGAATGATATAGAGGCCTTTTCGGTAGGTGGAAGCTTCTCCAAGATGTGTTCCTTTATTAACTTCTATCTAAGAAAGGATAAGTGGATTGTTAACTAGGGGATGGAGGAATATATGGACCCAAGATGGATGGAAGAGGTGAAGGTCAAGGTATACATTTGGATTTGGAAGGAAAACTAACATGTTTAGAATGAGCTTCATAGCTAAGGGCATGCATATTTGAATTTTCTTTGATAAGGAAGGGTTTTCATATATTTTAACTTGGAGGTTTAACCCTTTAACATGATAATTCTTTTTACTAGTAGGATACTTCCTACAAGATTAGGGAGGATATGATATGGAAGAAAAAATATGATTTTAACGTAGACTAGATTGGATGAAAGTGGATAAACCTCTTTCACATGTGTGGGCTTCATGAAAAATTTGCATGATTTTTTTTTTTGATAATGAGGGGAGTTAGGATAAATAATGAGAATTAGAAATGCAATAGGAGTGATATGATCACTTGGTTGGATAGGATCTAGTGGAAGGTATGGAGTATTGGGACATGGAGATGATGGATGGTATAGGATCATGAGGAGGATCTAGAGAGATGATGAGATATTGTGGTGGTCATGAATGTGAAGGGATACTTTTATCTTGACTTAGAAAGTGATTATTGGACTCCATTTTAAGGGTGATTTTCTCTTGCCTATGAATGAAATCATTTGGAAGAATGGATATGATTTCATGATCATGATAAGCAATGGGAAGTGGAAGGTCCATAATATTGGGAATGATACTTTGTTCTTGAGATGAAAGATGATCATCTTGGATAGGATGGAAAATGATTGTAGAATCTTCACAGGACTCCAACAAGATGGGTTCTTGGTAAAATATTGGATAGTCTTGGTTATTATTGGGATCTTGATCTTGATTTGTTTCAAGACTTGCATCTTTATTATTTTGATTAGATTTCACATGGGGTATAAAAGATGGATTCTTGTAAGGGTTCAATATTTTGATATGAGGGAGAAGGGATTTTAGTGGGATTTTCTGAGATGATTTTTTCTGGAAATGGAGCATATGGTAGCATAGGATCTATGATAGTTGAGTTGTAGAAGGGAATCACATCATGAAAGGGATTAACTTGGAAGTCCATTGTGGATAGCCCTTGGAAAGTCTCATTAATGGATATATCATTTTTTGGAAATGGATAGATTGTTCTTGTGACATTTCAGGAGATGGAGGAAAGGTGGGAATTATAGAGGCTTCTTGAAGGGACACTTCATTATGATAGGTATATGTCTGATTGCTACACATTAGTAGAAGATTCCAATTATCTTGAAGAGTAATTAGATGATTATCAACCAATTTTTTGTACAAATAATTGAAAGGAATAGATTGGAAATTTTGTTAGTTCAACAATCTTGTCGATGATTCCACAATGATATTTTCTTTTTGTAAAGCATTTGATTCTTGAACATGTAGTGCGATAAGTTTCTTCTTGACCATGCTTGATTGATGTCCAAAGGATGTCATATTTTCAATTTTATTTATTTCAAAATGCCTTGATAGTAGATTTGATGAAGTACATAGATGTTCATTGACATGTAATTTCATTAGAGGAATGTTGATTGATTGATTATCAAGGTAGGGATATATTTCCTTTATAGTGTAAGACTTTCATTTCCTTTGAATTTTAAAACCATCTCTCTCAACATGCATTTCTTGTATTTCTTGTATGATGATATCAATTTTCCATTGTTATTTAGTCATCTCAAGGAAAATTTTTCAATAGACAAAAGTTTCTATGCCATCATAATAGTTAATGTTTTGTTCCTGATCGTAGGTCAAAAATGAATTGAAGTACATGTCATCTATGTTTCTTGTTTGATATCTGATGAGTGGTCTCTAATCAAAAGGGTAGAGAAGAGACATCTTGATATTGATTTGAAGTGTGGTTCAAATTTTTGTTGTAGTGATTCCAATGTCAAAGTATCTTTTAGATTGAATTCTAATAGAGAAAGGTTTATCTCTATGATTTAGACTTGTTATTGTTTTGATTATGGTCTCTTAGTTCTAAGAACCTATGATGCTTGATGGCGAACCTTAAATTTTGATTTGAAGGTTGTTTGATGACATTTGCAACATGAAATATTAATTTTGACAACACATTAAACAAATTGAACAAGTACAACACTCACTCCAATCAATAGTTGTGAGAGATAAACGTTGAATGTGTGTTCCATATTTTTTTGACAAGTCTTTTGCAAGAATAGATTCTAGAAAATCTACCTAAGTTTAATTTGATTTGGATATGGCAATAAAGGTGATTTTTTTAATTAACAAGGGATCTAGTTAAGATTTTTGTTCATAGACTTATATACTGGAAAATAGAAGGCTTTAATTTTTATGTGTGTACATTTTTTAGAAGGAAAAGTTACTAATTCGATCATGAACTTGAAAATGCCACAAAGAAATGACACGTAGAATTTTGAGGCCTACCCAATTCAAAGCTACGTAATTCTAGGGGAATTTTTGAGATTGTTTTATTTTTTGCATGTACTTAGATGATCGTTCCAGCTCCTTAGCATCCACAATAGCTTCCATAAATGTTAGTTCAAAATGAAACCAAAAAAAGTAAAGGATATAGATATGAAATAAAAACCAATGAACTTTTGAAAGGATAAGCACATAGATTGATGTTTTACTCCATATTTAATATGATTTTTTTTTAATATAGATTTTCACGATAGTCATAAAGATGCATGTTTATGACATATTGCTGGTCCAGAAAAATAGCATTGAAAACAATAAAACTCTATTTAAAATCAGTTAGATTTCCAAAAATGTAAGAATTTTTGAAAAATATGCTCATTTAGGGCCTAGGAATCTGATTTATCAAAACATATCAATTTTTAAATATCTATTTATTTTGGCTCTTATTTTTCATAAAAAAGAGAGAGAGAGAATAAAACCCCTCTATAATTGTAAGAAATTTCCAAATATGTAAGAAATTCAAATATACTCTCTAATTTGTACTCAAAATTAATTTTTTATGAAATTTTTTAAAAAATTATTAAAAATACAAAAAAAATACAAAAATTTTAGATTTTTTTTCTTTGGTCTCTTTAAATGTCAGCGTCAACTTGCAAAATATATATATCATAACTAAATTATACATGTGGCTAAATCTTTGAAACTTGATAATTTGATCTTGTTGGGGCCATCAAGGCCATGAATGGTTCACCAATTGTAGGGGAAATCTAAAAGAATCAAGAAACTTATTGGTTAGTAATACCTATTTATGTAAATGCTAAACTAATAAATTCATTCAACCCTACAAACAACAAAATAAGAATCATATTATCATAAATAAAACACACAAATGAATGCATGCAAATCGACAAATACTCCAAGCTTATGTTGCTTGTCTTTGATCGTATGAAGTGTGCACTCAACTATAATTTTGACAACACTTAGATTCCAAGCTCCATGAAATATGATAAAATATATGATTTTAAATAAAGGAAAGATGATAGAAAACTAACAGAGGTTCAATGGGAAAGTCAATGATGAAATTAGGAGATAGGAGGGCTATCATATAAATGTTCTAGAAATTCATAAATGACTGAGATCGATTTGGAAAAATCATGATCAATGGATAAGGATGAAAGAAACTGGAGAGATAATTAGAAAATTTCTAATTTAAACTAAAAAAGATAGAGGATAAAATTGGAGTGATAAAGTTTCCAAAAATTGAAAATTGAAATATTAAAAATATTTCTAATTTTGGATTTTAGAAAAAACTATTTCTTTTTAGTTTATGAAGATTTTCTAATTTTTAAATTTTATAATTCATCATAAAATTGATTTTATAGATTTTAGAAGATTTAATTGAATTAAAAACTCAATTAAATTTAAAAGATGATATTAAATGATATTAAATAGAAATTATTCAGAAATTAAAATTGATCTGAAATGAAGATAAAATTTAATTTAATTCAGAATTTAATTTAATGAAGATGAATAATTAGCTAATTAAAAAAATTAATAATTATTATTTAAATTATTAGAAATTTAATATAATTAACTAATAATAACCAATTAATTAAGGGTTTATCAATTAAATAAGTTTAATTATTTAATTAATATTAGGGCAGATTAAATGATGCAGAGGTTCAATTATCGAGGAATAGAGATGATTAATTAATGATTTAAGAACCATTAATTAATAGAAGAATAAATTACAGTGTTAAATGTAAACTCACAAGTCTATCCATTTTTGGGTGTGTACAGATAGATCTAGAATCATCAGGTTGAGTTATGCCGAGTTTAATGATGTGAAGGATTGTAGTACAACAAAGCAAATGTGGGATAAGTCAGTGAAAATTCATGGAGATAAAAATGTGTTAAAGGATAAAGCTACAAGTTTGATAGGCAAGTTTGATGACATGTGAATGAGAGAAGGAGAAACTATCACATTGTAATGTGGCCAAATCTAAGTGGTGATAAATGCAATTAAAGGAGATGGAGCAAACATATATGAAGAGAATACAATAAAAAAAGGTATTGATAACTTTACTTCATATTTATTCCATCCGAGTATCTACAATCAAGAACTAAGATGTACACTTGGTAATGATATGACCCTAGATAGTCTAACTGGTAGACTCACTAAATTTGAATTGTCAAATTTTGATAGTTATACACCTTTTACTATTGAATGTGCTTTCAAGTATCAACTAATTCTTGATGGATCTAAAAGAAGAAAACTTCAAAAAGTAAGCATGTGGATAGTGTTAATGAATCAAATGATGATCTTGATGATTTAGAAGCATTATTAATAAGAAGGCTATCAAGAGTAAAAGGAAAATACAAAGCTAAACTTCCTATTATCTATTTTACATGTCACAAAGTTGGTCATATTACTACAAGGTCACTTGACATAGATGAAAAAGATGAAAGGAAATACAAAATCTAAGAAAGGAGAGATAATAGAGACAACTGAAGTAATAGAGACTACATGGGAAAAGGTAAGAAAACTTGTTACATTTATGAAGAACATCATTCTAAAATTGATTTTAATGTACATGATGAAGAAGTTGTTTATGTTGCAATGAAAGATGAATCTAATGAAGACGAAAAACTTGATAAAATTGCTCTTATTTTCCATGTGAGTAAAAATAATAAATGGATAATTGATAGTGGTTGCTCACATCATATGGTTGGTGATACAAATAATTTTGAAAAGATAGAACACTATATTGGGAGAGGTGTTAAATTTGGAAATGATTCACTATGTTATCTAAAATGTAAATGATCTATTTTATTGAATGATAATATCAGATGTGATAATGCATATTGGGTTGATGGATTGAAATATAATTTCTTGAGTGTGACATAGCTGAATTTTTTAGGCTACCAAGTTGAATTTTAAAACAAGATGAAAAACATCAATGATGCTACTTGTGAACTAATTGGGAGTGGAGAGGAAATAAGAGGTAACTTGTTCTATCTAGACCTATCTAAAAATACATTTTTATTTGTACAATTTGAAGATGTTTGTGGCATAAAAGGTTATAAAATGTGAACTTTGATAATTTGGTACCCATTAGTAAGATGGAAAGAGTCAGAGGATTACAAAGATTGAGAAAACCTAAAAGTGATGTGCAAACAATGTCAAATGAGAAAAATGACAAAGTTTAGTTTCAAGAGAAAGACCTATTCATCTGATGATGTTTTGGAGTTGGTTCATACTTATTTATGCCATCTTATTGGAGTAAAACATTATTATCATGATTAATTTTATCCTATTTGTTGATCATTTCTCTAGGATGATGACTATGATGTTTCTTAAAGAAAAATCTAATGCCTTTGCAATGTTTAAGTTGTATTTGGCTAGAGTTGATAAAGAAACAAGTGAGATTCTAAAATGCTTTAGATTATATAGAGGAGGTGAATTTATATCAAATGAGTTCAATACATTCAACAATGACAAAGGAATGAGAAGACAAATACCAACACCAAGGGCTCCACCACAAAATGAGATAGTTGAAAGAAGAAATAGATCAATCATGGACTGTGCAAGAAAATTGATGATGGAAAAGAATGTTTCAAAAAATATTAGAAAAAAGTTGTAAGCGCTACTATTTAATATACACTACACCAAGCTCAACTTATGAAAAGTTCAAAAAAAAAAACCCTTTTGAACTATGTTATGGCTATGCACCTAATGTTAAATATTTTAATTTATTTGGAAGAAAATGTTATGTATTTAAACATGCAAGGAAAGGAAAACATGATGGAAAGAGTGATGAAGGTATATATATTTTTAAGATATTCCACTAAAAGAAAGGCATACAAGTTTTTAAAGACTAACACTAACAAAATTATGGAAAGTACAACTATTAGAGTGTTGATATAAGATTGTTTTGAAGTGAAGCACTTGTAATGGAACAAGCATTATTTTGTCAATGATGTCAAACCTGCTAGTTGTTGGTGAAACAAATGCTTTTTGGTCTGAAAGCTATCATTTATTTCATTGAGTAAGTGGATTTGAAAAGTGGAGATAACAATAACACCTAGAGAAAGGTTGAGTTATTTAGTATCTAAAAGAAGCACTATAACCAAATAAGACATTGATACTATAGTGTATTGTTTATCTACTTAAGTTTTGAAATGAAAGATTACTCAAGTTAAGAATGGAAGAAGATCAAGTATGAAAAGTGTCTAGCAAGCTTTGCTGAGTAGTTAGTGCAAGTCGAGCAGAAATCAATATAAGTTGAGTGAAAATCATGAGCTACTAAGACAAGATGAAAAATAATGCAGGCCAAGTAATTGTTAGTATATGCCAAGTAAATTTTAGTTGGTGCCAAGAATTAGTAAACTATAGTGTTTTTTGAGTGATCTAGTATTGGTTGAGTGACAACAACAGTGTTAAATCAAAGATTTGATGAATTTGAGTTGACTATTTTTCTTTCTTACATTGTGTGAAGCATGTGGAAGATAACTATGATGAGCTGGTAGTAGAAAATTCAAGGTAAATCATTTTGAGGAAAATTTAAGGAAGATTTTATAAGCCTCTAAATTAACAAAATAGAAAAGTGGGTAGATTCATTGTATCCTACCTAACCCTAAAATGGACGATTGTGGTTAAGTGACAAAAGATCTAAATTCTCTATTTATAGAGATAGCTGGTCAAAAGCAAAGGTTTTCATGTGCAAAAACCTAAGGCAAGGAGTCTAGGGTATTGCTTCATTCAGTGGCCGAATAGATATGACCACAATTGGCATGCAAAGTAGGAAGGATTAAGAGTATGAATGCTTAAAGTGTGAAAAATCTATCAGAGCTAAAGTGTGTGAATGCCAATGGAATGGAGGACTGAAACAAAGATCTTTAATTTGCAAGTGATTTTTTTATTTTTTATTAGATCAAGCCTTACTGTTACTTTATAATCATTGTATCATCTTAGGGTAAATCCTTTCTATTAAGGTTAACCTAACAATCATTTTTAAATCCTTTAAATAGGTGACATGCTAATGGAATGGTCTAAAGTCCTCTAACAAGGCTCACCCCTAACAATGTGATTGAAATCATTTGACCCCCTATCACATTTAATAGTCTGTATTGTAACCTTTAATAGGGTTGTCCTTTCATAGGGAATCACTTCAGAAGAGTGAGAATTAGTAGCATGTTACTGATGGTTTTTCCCAAATTGGGTTCCCACTTAGAAACCTTGTGTAAAATTATGTGAATGTTCTTATGTTGTATGTATTGTAACCTTTAATAGGGCTGTCCTTTCATAGGGCATCACTTCAGAAGAGTGAGAATTAGTAGCATGTTACTGGAGGTTTTTCCCAAATTGGGTTTCCACTTAGAAACCTTGTGTAAAATTATGTGAATGTTCTTATGTTGTTTCATGTTTACATTTATGAAAAGTTGTTTTAACTTAGGACAATAACCTAAAAAGCTCATGTATTGTATAATCTAATGGATGCATGCATAATAAAGTTTTATGGATATGGGTCTATTAAGAATTGAAAATTTTTACTTGTACATCTAGACCTTGGATAATTGATTCATGGCCCCCCCTCCTTGGTTATTCTAAATAATTCCAAAAATTGGTATCAGAGCTATAGTGCTTAAGAGGAGTAGTGTGAAGGTACTAGAAGAAAAATATGAAGATGTCTAAAAGAGAGGTACCCAAGCTTAACAAGAAGAAATTCCTTCCATGGAAATGTCTAATGAAGCTAAACCTAGGATGTCTTGGAGACCATGCATAATCTATGATCATCACTAAGCATGTTGATCTTGTTGGAGCCCTAATAGTCAAGGATCTAAAAAAGAAGAAAGAACACAATCAAGCAATGTTGGAGATTGCATCTGCCCTAAGCTACACCAAGTTTAATGACATCAAGGAATGTGATAGTACTAAGAAGATGTGGGATGCTATAGAAAATATCTATGGAGGAGACAAAAATGTACTAAGAGCCAAATGTAAAATTCTAAGAGGTAAGTTTGATGACATGAGAATGCAATAAGGTGATAATATAATTCAATATCATGCTAGAGTAAAAGAAGTATTTAATTCTATTAGAGGAGCAACTAATAATATTGAAGATGAGACTATGATCCATACAGTACTGAGAACCCTACTTCCCATCTATTCTATTGCAGTTTCTACCATATGTATAAGAAATGAGGTACACACCTAGTAATGAATTGACTCTTGAAGGATTGATAGGTAGACTCACTTCTTTTGAACTCTATAATTTTGATAATATTAAATATGAGAATGTTGAATTTGCATTAAAAGCCTAAACTATCATTTAAAGAACCTAAAGAGAAAAAGAAAAAGGTCAAGTATGTCACATTTAATAGTGTGTATTGTAACCTTTAACAGGGTTGGCCTTTCACAAGGCATCACTTTAGAAGGGTGGGAATTAGTAGAATGTTAATGGTGGTTTTTCCCAAATTGGATTTCCATGTAAAATCCTTGTGTCAAATTGTGTGAATGTTCTTATGTTGTTTCATGTTTACATTTTTGCAAAGTTATTTTGACCTAGGAATGTAACCTAAAAAGCTTATCTATTGTATGATCTAATGGATGCATGCATAATAAGGTTTTATGAATATGGGTTTACTGAGAATTGAAGAGTTTTATTTGTACATCTAGACCTTGGATAACTAATTAACCAACCCATTATTAGTTATTCTAAAGAATTCCAAGATAGAGTTGATGAATTTTCATATTAGAATGAAGAAGAATACAAAAAGGAACCTGAATATTATAGAAATTTTGTATACATCTAAGAAGAAGAAGCAAGTACCTTACCTAAACTAGACAAAGATATTGTCAAGCATTGGTAGACTGGTAGTTCCAAGTCATAAGAGAGAAGCTTTTTTGAGTCTCAACAAGTTGTCAAGCATTAGGCTGTAGGAGTTGAGTCATAGAGAGAGGAGACCAAAGGCTAGAAAGAGGAAGTTGAGTTACAACAAGAGATATCTATAAAAGATGGATTAAGTAAATTACAACAAGGAGAAAGAAGATTTAAACCTATCTTAGCAAAATATGTGAGGAGACACCATACATCAGATCAAATCATTGGGCACATAGATTTAGGAGTCATGGCATGAAAAAATCAAGAATGATACATGTTTATTATGTGAGTTCAAACCAAGAACAATTAAAGATGCATTGGATAATAAAGATTGGAATAAAGAGGTGAATTAGAAAATTGATGAAATAAAGAATAAAAAAACATGGACATTGGTACCAAGGTCAAAGCATAGGAATATGATTGAAACCAAGTGGGTATTCAGAAAGAAGTTAAATGAGAAAGGTTAAGTCATAAGGAATAAAGCAAAATTGGTTTGCAAGGGATATGTACAAGAGGAAAGAATTGACTATGGAGAGACATTTTCTCCAATTCCAAGGTTTGAAGGAGTAAGAACATTACTAGAATATGCTACTTACAAAGGATTCAAGGTATATCAAATGGATGTTAAATGTACATTTTTTAATGAAATCTTGGAAGAAGTCTAGATTGAACAATCTGAAGGATTTGTTGAACCTAGAAAGAACATGGTATGGAAGTTGTACAAATCATTGTATGGTTTAAAACCCCTAGAGAATGGTATTAAAAATTATATACATATTTGGTGAGAATTAGTTTTGTAAGAACTAATGATAACAAGAATCTGTACTTGAAAAGTGAATTTGAGAATAGGGTTTTGCTAGCTAAAATTTTGGTTGATGATATCATATTTAGAGGACATAATCTATTATGAAAATCATTTGCTAATGAGATGAAGAAAGAAATATAGATGTCAATATTTGGAGAGACAAAATTCTTTCTTGGTTTTCAAGTTTATAAAAGAAAGGAGATATATACATTACATAATCAAATCATATCAAGAAGATATTAAATACCTTAAGAATGAAAGATTCAAGACCAGTGAGAACACCTATGGCTACTCAAAATACACTTTCTAAGAGTGGTGATTATACTAAAGTAAATCACATGTGGTATGGTTCAATGATTGGAAAATCATAATATGTTATTCATAGAAGAACTGGAATTGCATTATCTATTTGAATTGTTGCAAGATTTTCTACTAGTCATAAGGAGAATCACACGATGACTATGGAAAGGGTATTGAGATATTTGAGAGAAACAAAGGAATATTTTTTATGGTATAAGAAGAATGAAAAGTTTGAGCTAAAATTTTACATTTATATTGATTGGGTTGGAAACATTAATGACAGAAAGAGTACCAATGGAGGAGATTTTTTTCTAGGAAAAAGATTGATTTCATGGACAAGTAAGAAGAAAAATTGTATTTTACAATCCACAATAGAAACTGAATATGTTATAGTAGGAGTTATTTTCTCAATTATTGTGTGGTTAAAGAAATTATTGGAAGGTATGAAAGAAGAGATTACTAAAACTATGGTGCTATATTGTGATAACACAAGTTCTATTAACATATCCAAGAATCTTGTGATGCACACAAAGAGAAAACATATTTCAATTAAGTATACTTAATTAAGAGAATTAGTGTAAGACAAAGAAGTAAGACTAGAATATGTGAGCGCAAAGGATCGAATAGCTTATATATTCACTAAGGTGCTACCCAAGGATGCTTTTGAGTATCTAAGAGGTAAGATAGGGGTCATTCCCCTATCTAAATAAAACTAAGAAGGGGTGAGGCATTATATCAATTGAGAAGTAGGAGATAATTTCTACAATAACTCAAATTGTGATATTGCTATCATGAATTAACTCTGTAGTTTTTGCATCAAATTCATTGACATGTGTTTCCTAAGTAGTGATTCAACATGAATCCATCTCTCATGATACACTTAGCACTCATTGGATCTAGGTGATGCTAACAAAGGTGAAGCATCGTGACTTCCAGGGAGGTCAACCATCCTAGTACTACTTAGTCTTCAACATGCTTAATTATGAAGTTTCCTACATGGTTAAATCAAGTCTTCTTGCAACAACATGGGTCAATGAGTTTGAGTAAAAAACTATATAGTTAATTCTTGATAGAAATATCACAATTTGAATTATTGTGGAAATTATTGTATATTTATGAATTGATGAGCTTAAGAAATTTTCTAATGAATGATTCATAAGGAACAAAAATTTTTTGAATTTTTTGCAAATGGGGGTTACAAGAAGAATGAGTTTAACCATAGAGGACACTTCATAGTTAAGTGTGCTCAAGTTAGAGTATTATTGGGATAGGTGACCTCTTGAGAAGTCCCAATGCTTCACCTTTGTGACCATCATCTAGATCCAATGAGTGCTAAGTATTCCATTTATTATCATGAGAGATGTAATCATGTTGAATTACTACTCATAAAACATGAGTCAATGAGTTTGACTCAAAAACTATATAGTTAAATCCTGATATAAATATCACAATTGCATTAGTTGTTATGATAAGAATATCTTATAGATTGATGTAGAAAGTCAAACATTAGGAGCTTCCTAAAGTTGTGAAAAGAAGGATAGTGATATGAACCGATAAGGTTGCAAGTAAAAGGTGGAAGAGGGAAATTTATTTCAAAGATTAGTTAGTACACAAAATGATAAAGAAGGATATGTTTATAGAGGATGATTTTTTTGACATTGTTGTCCAAGAGGGATAAGTATGTACTAAGTTACCATCCAATATATAAAGATGTGTAAGGGAGATGAATGTCTAAGAGGGCATCAATATAGTTGTTATTACAATGAATACTTATAAATGGTATCATAGAGGGAGAAATATATAGAAAAAAAGAGAGAGCATATCAGAGATTGCATAGCTAAGAAATAGAATGAAACTAAGGATATTAATGAATATTTGTGAAAGATCACAAAAGGAGCTGAATAGTGAGAATGTAGAAAAATAATTTTCCATTGCATGGTAACTAAAGGTGTTGCCAGTAATGCCAAAGAGGGAGATCATTGAAAACTACAATTATAATTATTGTTATGTTATCATTGATGTCAATTTTTATTAGTAAAACATTTTCTAATAGTATAGAGTACCATATCATTTGATTGATCAAGAGGATTTAAAAAGAGATATAACTAGGTGATCTAGGTGTATTTAATGCATGAATTGAGTTTGTTAAGCGATCTAAGGTGAAGATTTAATTAGAATTTTCAGGAATTTTCAAGGAAAGAAGTTGAAGGACAAAAGAATAAACATATTTGATGAATCTGATCAAACCCTAAGATTCATGGTTATGATTAAGGAACAAAAGATTAGACATATCTATTTAAGGAGAAATATGAGATATTTAATAGTGTTGTTGGCTTGCAAATTTGTGAGCAAATCAATAACATAGTTGGAGAGGAAAAGTTAGAAGTTGATGTTTAGCAAGATTTCTTGAATAGTTGCAAAGCATATCAGAGATGGAGAATGTGATGAAGACCAATCAATGAACTAGGAATAAGTTGGATAAAGATATAAATTTGCAAAGTGAGTTGTTTTGTATCAAGGCGATCCAACTTTTACTTTCTAACCATTTTGGAAGTAAAATCTTGTAATCAAGGTTGACCTAATAGTCATATTGTAAATCCTTTAATCAAGGTGACATTATAATGGGATATTTTGAAGACCTCTATCAAGGCCACTCCTAACAAGGTGGTTGAATCCTTTTACATGGTCACACCTAATAGTGTATTTTGTTACCTTTAACAAGATTGCCTCAATATCGAGCTCACTTCAGAAGAGTGAAAAGTGGTAGCATGTTAAATGTTAGTTTTCTAAAATTGGGTTTCTACATTAAACCTTGGTGTCATAATTGTGTGAATTTTGATTTTGTGTTTCATGTTATTAATGTTATATGTTTCTGTTATTCAGCATATACTAGACAAAAAGATAAGTGTGAAATGTTAAGTTGCATTACTGATGAATTGCTATATTGGTAGAGTGGGGTGAGTGAACCAAGATGGTGTATTGAAAGGGGATATAAGTGGAAACCTTTTTCCTAAAATCAGGTTAACCTACACTTGGATGAGATGTTTGAGGGTCATCCACTTAAAATGTAAAGATGTGTAAAATATTTAGATTGTAGTACTATGAATCTACTTTCTAAACTACTATTTTTTTTTTAAAAATGGATAAGATTAGGTGGGTCAAATCCTATGCACACAAAAAATAATTCCTTATTTTTATAGAAAATATAACATAGTTATTTTTGTGTGTAGTGCAAGAAACTTAGTTATATTCAATGTTTTGTACATCCCTTTAGTAGGATGATAGATAAGAGTGATATCTAGAAGTTGTATACTTTTTTGTAATTTTCTAATTAGTATTTTTTTTGTGAACTGTTGAAGTGAGTGCATCATCAAATTTTAGTACATGTTTGTGTGTAGGGCATAACTTGTACCAAAATAATTGGAAATGGTTTTTTTTTAAAAGTGTATAGAATTAAGTGTAGGACAATAATACATAATTAATTTTTCATTTCCTTAAATATATTAAAAGTTATTAAAAAAAATTAGACGCGTGTCTATGAAAACTATGAATATAGTGGTAAAACTAATTAAAGTTTACATTGTTAACTTTGTCCAAAAAATGAAAAATTTACATGTTTAGAAAGATAAGAAGACATGAGAGATTATAGCGGTGATTTTTTACATACTCACTTTATGAGTTAGAAGCCTAATGAAGAAAAAATATAAAAATTCATCTTATAACATGAAAAAATGTCTAAAGGAATAAAATTGGAGGGAAAAATAGTTTCCAAGCCTTTTGGTCAAATCCTAAGGCTATTACCAAGCCATAACCTAATCAGGTTGTAGATTTTAAAATAAGCCGATTGGGTTATGAAAAGTTAAAAGTATATTCAAAACAGAATTAGGTTCTTAAACTTTATCAGGTTATTGACATGTAAAAATTTACTTTTTCAAAACCCAATCAAGTTTTGAATAAGTAAATATTTATGTCTTCAAAACTCAATTAGGTTTTGAAGAAGTAAAAATGGGCTTTACACTAAAAACCATAACTTTCATATCTAGATTCTGATTGACTCTATTCAAGTTGAGTTGGAAAGGTATTGAAGACATCTAAAACATTATGTAGGTTAAAAATCCTAGAACATCAAAAAATTCATCCATTTGAATTAAGAATAGTCTAAAATAGGTAGTCATTGTTTTCCAAGCATGCAACCAATAGGTATATATGAATACAAACATATTTTGAATCCTCTCATTCCCAACCTCTCCCTCCCTCCCCCCTTTACTCACTAACTCCAAACATATATATCTAACTCCTAACATCTCTCCTTAATCAACCAAGTCCTAACCTCTCTGTCTAACTTGTTACCCCCCGCCCCTCTCTCACGCACACGCGCGCGCGCGCGCGCACACACACACACACACACACACACACACACACACACACACACACACACACACACACACACACAGACTCATTAATTCATCACTCACTAAATCCTAATCTCTCTCTTACTAACTTTTAAAATCTCTTGTTATCTCACTAACTCATATCCTTAATATTTCTCTCTAACTCATAATCCTTAATATCTCTCTATCTCTAACCCTCCTAAACTCTCTCTCTCTCTCTCTCTCTCTCTCTCTCTCTCTCTCTCTCTCTCTCTCTCTCTCTCTCTCTCACTCACTCACTCACACACACACACACACACACACACACACATTAAGTCATTCACTCGCTAGATCCTAATCTCTCTCTTGCTAACTTTTAAACTCTCTTGTTCTCTCCAGATCCTTAATATTTATCTTTAATTCACAGTCCTTAATCTCTCTCTCTCTCTCTCTCTCTCTCTCTCTCTCTCTCTCTCTCTCTCTCTCTCTCTCTCTCTCTCTCACTCACTCACTCACACACACACACACACACACACACACACACACACACACACACATTAAGTCATTCACTCGCTAGATCCTAATCTCTCTCTTGCTAACTTTTAAACTCTCTTGTTCTCTCTAGATCCTTAATATTTATCTTTAATTCACAGTCCTTAATCTCTCTCTCTCTCTCTCTCTCTCTCTCTCTCTCTCTCTCTCTCTCTCTCTCTCTCTCTCTCTCTCTCTCTCTCTCTCTCTCTCTCTCCCCCCCCTACTCACTCTCATAATTTCCCTCCCTCCCCTCCCCCCAACTCTTTCTCTTTCACACTCACACACACACACACACCCTTTGTGTGGTCATAAAACATAACCCAATTGGGTTATGTAAGACCTGATCGAGTTATTAGTAAATATGGGTAATTTAGTCAAGATTCAATAAACTAATCAGATTCTCAATAACTCGATTGGGTTATTGAAAATTGTAAATAAAATGAGTCAATGATTATTATGTTGTTTGAGTGTGGTCCACAAGATTCTACTATTTTTTCACATGTATTTTTGTACTAGGTATGCAAGTGTAAGGGTTTTGTGTGCTTGGGAATCCTAAATTTAATCTATTTTCATTTGCCAACATCTTATTTTATGTTTAATTTTATATCTTGTTATTGAGCATAAAATAATCATGTAAATTTATTTAATTTTGTATTTGATCATGTATTTTTTTCATGTTATTGTTTATAGGGTAATTTGCTTTGAAATAATGAATTTGTTCTATTAAATCTTGTGTCCACATGTTAGTTTATCTTTGTATCTTGTGATTGAGCACAAAATAATGATGCAAATTTGTTTATTTTTGTATTTTATTTTGTATTTTATTCATGTTATTTTTTGTAGGATAATATGCATCTATAATCATGGGAAAGAGTAAGAGATGAATGCTTGAAAAATGAGAGCGAACAAAGACACAAAGAAAGGAGCATATGAGAAGATTACATGGAGGTACATCATCAAATGCCTCCATTGTGAGTAATGAAAATCTACGTATTGATGTTGATGTCACAAATGGATCTAATTTGAAAAATGAAAAATGTTCAACATACTCCAATTGAAATGAGTGTGACAAATACACCCATGTTACATAATGCCCCTAATGTGACATCTCAAGTTAAAATTATGAATGCACATAATGTAAGCAATGAAAATATAGAGGATGCATGTACATCAACATTTCCTAGAATAATTTGTAGAAAACCAAAGTTTCTAATTGACATTGATCAAAATATTTTGAAGCCAATACATGATAAAATGTAAAACAAAAATTGTAAGAGAATTGTTCAAACGATTTGAATAACTATTTTGAAAATTTAAAACAAAGTTGAAGATGCCAACATGTTGAAATTGTTAAAAATCTGAGATTTGGAGAGACAATGAGAATTTTGTCATTAAGAACATGTGAAAATAGCAGTGGAAGAAGCATTGTTAAAAATCTCTTTGATGAATACCAATCCATTTGTTCAAAAACATGTGCTAAAGATGCTTGTACAATTTGATGTGTCCTCAAGATGCTAGTACAATTTGATGGGTCCTCACATCAACCATAATGGGAAAGGAAATGGAAAAAACTTGTATGGTAAGCAAAACAAGTAATTCATTAAGGATAAGTAGAACAACATTAGTCAAAGCCTTAGTGAGGTGAGAGAAAATTGAGAATTCTAATGAGACTTCTTTTTTGTAATTCCAAGCTAGACTCCCACCTAAGGATAAAGTTATTGTTGATGAACTAAGAACATTAATTGAAAATATTTGGCATGAAAACACAAGGGCTTCACCTAACTAAAAACATGTTATTACAAGACAAATTGGAAAAACAAACCGTGAGCCACATGAAAGACATTTTTTGGATATGACTCAAACACAATTTTATGAAATGTTACTTTAAAGAGTTCCTCAAATTAAAATTAGCCAAAAGTTTTTTTGAGATGACAAAACCATTTTATGTTAAGATAAATCACACATGCACTACATGTTGTTGTAGGGTTCATGTTGATTTTTCTATGCATTATAATGATTATCATTTTATATGTTGTAATTTGCATACTAAAAAAATATTGTAGGAATGTGGTCTATAGTTACCTCCTAAGTTACCAAGAGAATTTATTGCAAGTGTACTATGTAAATGAGATGATGGGTGCATTTATTATATGATTATGTGTTTGAAGGGTTTTTTACCTTAGTGTGGTAGTTTGCAAAAGTTGCATAGATGCCTAAATCTAGATAGCACACATGAAATTTGGTAAGACACTAGTTCCTCAGTTATATATGGTGTTAAAGATGGAAAAGAATTAAAAAGGTGTGAATTAGTGAAAAGTGATGTATGTGTAACTAATTTTATGAGATTTTTTCAAGAGAAAAAAATTACGATTACGTAGGTCAAACACATAGAACTAGATGGTTAGATGAGCAATTGAAGTTGTGTAAGTACACTTTTTCTTTGGGCATGATTGCATCAATTGGTGACTTTACTGAAAACTATACACTAAAACCTCAAAATGAAGTGCAACCAATGTATTACAACTCTATAACAGTATCAATTTTTTTACACATAGCATTTATTCATGTACATGATAGCACAGAGGATCGCAAAAAGGTATTAAGAGAGCATCACTTCTAAATCAATGATGATCAAAGTGATTCATCAGAGTTTGTACAAGGATTTTTTAGAGTTTTCTATGAAAAATTGAGGGAATGGGATGTAAGATACAATCAACACATTATATGGTTAGATAATTGCATGACATAATTAAGGAATACAAGGACATTCTATTGGTTGACTAGGATTCATGTGATAAGTGGAGTACAACATTTTTGGAATTTCACTAAGGTAGAACATGGAAATACAGATCATGATGGTGTTGAAGTATGTGAAAAAAGAGCCATTAGTATAGAGGAATTAAAGTACAAAGATGGTGCAATACAATAAAATACTAAAACAATTTTCCAATGGTGCAATTCTACCATGAGACCAGGCAATATAGGTAAGTCTAAAGTTTCTCAAAAATTATGGTTTATACTTGAATGTAATGTAATAAAAATTTGTAAGATTATTGTGCACTTACAAGATCAAGTGAGATGCATTCACTTCAAAGTTGAAATGCAATGTTAGTACCTATTCATACTAGAAATATTGCATTCTTTTTCTCTTCTTGTATGCATCATTTATGGGATGAAAGTGAATCAAAAGAGTGGGTTGACCAATGGTCTTGTAGACCTTTGCATCCAATTGATTCATATCAAATTACTAAGACACTGCAACTCAACTAGATTGAAGTGTCAACAAATTTTGAGTATGTACATGACCTAGTTGAACTAGGTACTAAGATATCAATTTAATAATTGGTTAAAATAAATTACTTTCAATTTTAGCATTAACTTATCCTTCTATATAATTTAGGTCATTTATATGTAGTTATTGTGTATGAGAATAATGATGAAGGAATAGATTATTTTCTATGTTGGTTCATTGAGCCCAAAAAGAAACTTACACCTATGGTTATTGATGGTTAGGATATTGAGTACCCAATAGGATCCATCGTTGTGATAGGCAAATAGCTTAAAAGGTAGTATATTTTTGTCCCCTACCATGAAGATATCTTTGTAAGAATTTGGCTTAGGCCAAAATTCACTGAAGAACTAAAGAACTCAACACAAGAACACAGTAGACCAAAATAGACAGAGTATGATCAAAATGATGATATTCATTCAATAACTGGTTGAGAGTACACTAGGAGTGCCTATATATAAAGGCCTCATAAGAGCTTCTATAAGACATAGAAGTTAGCATCATGATATGTCATACAACCAGGCACATGTCCACCAGATATGGGTTATCCTCCATTAAACATAGGATTAAGTGTGATGATGTGAGGATAAGCCTACAATGGTGTAGCACACAAATCAATGGTGTAGACAACATGTGCTAAATGAGTGTGGATAACTATGTTGTCAACATGACAACTCAGTGAATGATGCATACTCTTGTGTTGTAGACACCATATGCATAATCAGATTTGCGTAACTCAGTGAGAGTACACAAATTCCTAAGTGTCTCACCTAAAATAATAATAAAATAATGCAAACTAATTAAATAATGCATTAACCTAAGTAAACTTAAGTAAGTGTAATAAGTAAATACTTATTTACACCAACAATATTTAAGTCAACTTTTCATGTATAGTGTATCAATTTTTACTTTGAAATTATCTTAAAAATTAGATGTAGTTACCCTATCAAGAATTCTGGTTATTTGAGGATTTTGAGATAGAGAGACATATTCTTCATTACTCTAACCTTATTGTTACAACAAGTGTTCAATTTATATAGTATCATGGTACACCTCTTAACAATAAGTTGTGGAAAGTATGTGAATTTGATCAAGAGCATTGAATAATAAGGGTTAGAGCTGATCCAAAAGGTTCCCTTGGTAGATTGTCTACTATATAGCTAAATCATTCTAGATATGGTAGAACAATTTTGAAAAAATTGTAAATATGTTATGCTAAATGTTGCAACTTTGCAAAGATGTGCATATATAGATTCCAAATTTTGTATATAAAAAGAGAAGACATGTAACATGTGCATATTTATATGTCATATTTTGTATAAAACTTTGATAAGAGATGCCACATGTGGATATTTGGATGCCAATTTTGTATATAAAACTGATAAGAGATATCAATATTGTACATTATTTTTATAAATTTATGCATTGAATTTACTATTATGGTTATAAATTTGGCTCTTTAACTCCTTTTTATGGGTTTGATGATAATGCCTCCTTAAGAAAATATTCAATTATCTTCAACTTATATGGATTTAGATGGTTGTGCTCTTGCATTTTTCTCCCAACTTTCCCAAAGCACTAGGAAAATTAATTATAGATTTGGATACCCATTTTGCTTCTTTACAACATATAAAAAGCTTGGATGGGTTGTTTTGAACCATTTCCTTGCTATCACACTATGACACCCCTTTTAAGGCTTAAAATAGGGCACTTTTACAAAGAAACTACTCTTTATCCTTAACCCCTAAGTCCTTAACTTTATACAATACCTACTTAGGTTTCAAACCATAGATTTAGTAGGTTTAAAGTTCCGTTGGCCTTTTTTACATTCCCAACCATCAACTCCTAACCACTTGCTCCTAAAAAGTAGGGCCTTGTACAAATTCACTCTCCAATCACTTTTAAAACTGATTATTTAAATGTACACCTTCAATTCAACATATATAATCAACATCAACTCAAAAATGTACCACTTGATAAGGAATACAATTATTGGTGTACTGTTGCATAAAATGTACACCCTCCAAAAATGCTTTCTCATGGTGTACATGCCTCAATCCTTCTTTGTCACATATCTCTAAGATCATGTGAGGTATTGATGAAATATTAGTTGCTATAGGATCACTTTGTCTAGGCCTAGAAAAATTTATCTTAGTATTTAGAGATTCAACTTTGATTGGATTTTGCATTCCTTTCTTGTCTAATGCCAAAAGTTGCAATGTTGCTTAGTTCAAATGAGCAAGGTTGTGTATATTTCAAACTGTTGGTCCTAGGATTGAATTGTTTGCACTATTAGCTCTAGTTGCTCAGGTTTAGCCTAGGACCAACCTTAATAAAGCCACAATGTACCTTAGATTCTATCAATCACACTGAATGGAAGTGTCCCTAAGAGTCCCTAAGCACCATTGGGTTGTGATATTTGATCAGGAATTTCTATTAGATTGTCGTGACTGATCAAGAAAGTACTGTACATACTTCATAAATTAAATTTTTTTGGGCCCTATTTTAACAATATTTTTGGTTCACATGTAATTATTAATTATAACCCTAAAGAAATAAAAATACTTATATAAAACAGCGTAGGGTTAGGCATTGTTTCATAATTGTGATGTGAAATTGGTTCTTGTGGTGGTATTGAGTTGTAAGGGATTATAGATTGTAATCAGGATATAATGATTGGATCATAATAATATCAAACTTACTATTTGGTGGAGGTAACCTAGGGATTGGGTGAACCATGTTAAATATTGGTGTCTTGTGTTATTTTTGGTGTGATCTATTATTTTCTATTATTGGTTATATTTGCATGTAATTTTTATTTCTATCTATGGTTTAATCATAACAATTTCTTTGAGTTTGTGTAAGGTATTGAAAAATTGGAAGGTGTTATAGGATTGCACTATCAAGGCCTACAACAACCTATCTCATTTTTAGAATTTTAAAACTTTGTTTGGATTTTACATCCCTTTCTTACCTAATAACCAAAGTTACAGTATTGCTTAGTTCAAATGAGCAAGGTTGTGCCTATTTCAAACTGTTTGTCCTATGATCAAATAATTTTGTCCATTAGCTTTGATTAGTAGGGTTTAGGCTAGGACTAACCTCATTTAAGCCACAAAATGTATCACATGCTATCAACCACACTAAATGAAAGCCTCCTTAAGGGTCTCTAAGAATGATCGAGCTGCAAATTTTGACTGGGCGTTTCTCTTAGATCGTGTCAGGTATTGACAAATAGTTAGGTGTTATGGGATTGTATTGTCTAGGCATACAATAAAATATCTAAGTTTTTAGAGATTAAACTTTGTTTGGATTTGGAATCCCTTTCTCACCTAATACCAAAAGTTGTAATGTTGCTTAGTTCTTGAAAATGAGCAAGGTCATGTATATTTCAAATTATTGGTCCTATGATCAAATTGTCTACTTCGTTAACTCTAGTTGATCAAGTTTAGGCTAGGACCAAGATTTTTTTAGCCACAATATCCCTAGGATGCTATCAATGACACTTAACAAAAGCACCCTTAAGGGTCTCTAAGAACCATTAGGATTTGATCTTTGAGTAATAATTTCTTTGAGCTTGTGCAAGGTATTGAAAAATTGTTAGGTGTTATAGGATCATGTTGTCTAGGCCTACAATAACCTATCTATATTTTAAAGATTTGACTCTGTTTGGATTTGGCATCCCTTTCTCACCTAATGCCAAAAGTTGCAATGTTGCTCAGTTCAAATAAGAAAGGTTGTATACATTTCAAATCATTCATCTTAGGATTGAATCATCTACTCCATTAGCTTTGGTTGGTTAGGTTTAGGCTAGGATCAACCTCATTTAAGCCATAATGTACCTAGGATGACATTGACCAAATTGAGCAAAGTGTCCATAAGGGTCTCTAAGCACCATTGGGTTACAATATTTGAGTGGGGATCTCTTTCAGCTTGTGTGATATATTGATGAAACATCAAGTTATACAGGATCGCATTGTCTAGGTCTACAAAAAACTATGCTTATTTTAATTCAACTTCATTTGGATTGGCATCCCTTTCTTGCCTAATGCTAAAAGTTGTAATGTTGGTTAGTTCAAATGACCAAGGTTGTGTATAATTCAAACCATTTGGTTGGTTGGGTTTAGGTTAGGACCAACCTCATTACAACCACAATGTCCCTTGGATGCTGTTGACCACACTAAATAGAAGTGTCCCTAAGGGTCTCTAAGCACCATTAGGCTACAATCTTTGATCGGGCATTTTTGTAAGCTGATTTTAGGATTGAAAAATTGTTAGGTGTTGTAAGATCATGTTGTCTAGGCCTACAACAACCTATCTCAATTTATATAATTTCAACTTTTTTTGGATTTGGCATCCCTTTCTCACCTATTGCCAAAAGTTACAATGTTGCTCAGTTCAAATGAGCAAGCTTGTGTATATTTAAAACCATTGGTCCTAGGATTGAATTGTATACTCCATTATCTTTGGTTGGTTGAGTTTAGGCTAGGACCAACTTTGTTTGAACTGTAACATCCCTTTGATGGTATTGACTACACTGAATGGAAGCATCCCTAAGGTTCTCTAAGAACTTTGGGGTTGTGATCTTTGACACAAATACAAAAAACATGACATATTTTAAATTTTCATGTCTTATTACATCAAAATACTTGTGACATATGAGTTTGATTAATTGCAATAAAATAAGATGAAATACAAGTTTGCATGCACACACACTAAACATATTGGATGGAAATCCAAGTTTAATGTATATCAAAATGAATAATATATTGTGTCATATCAATCATATACTTACAAAAAGATGTTATGTAAAGTTGAATATATATAATACAAAAGTCAAATATATGTCAATGCCATGTAATGACCACAACTACATATGTGTATCACTATCAATATTTATGACTATGAATGATCATCAAAATTGAGGCTCTTTGATGTAGTTTGTGTCTTGCCAGTTGTCAGTAGAAGAAAAAATAAAATACTATATCAAATATCTTATCTATAAGTAATATGAAAATAGCTAGAAATTGGGTTCTAAATTGTGGATACTTGATATTTTCATTACCTCAACCCTTTTTCCAAGAGTTGGACTGAATGGTAATGGCAATGGGTTCCTTTGTCAATAGGTGGGACTCTTAACAAAATGATGAGGTAGAATGATAGTAGGGGAAACAACTACCAATGAATCAATACTCATGGGGTACACACCATCGATAAATTAGTGCTTGTATGAGGCATAACCTACATGGTAAGCAATTAAATGTTAGAATTATAAATTGGCATTAGGGATTCCAAATAGAGTTAAAAAATTAAAAATGTACTACAACCTAAGCTATACCTCCTGTGCTAGTATGAGACAAGCTATATGGTAAGCAATAAAAGATTAGAATTATAGAGTGGCATTAGGGATTCCAAATAGAGTCTAAAAAAATGTATGGCAATTGAGCTAGATCTCCCGTAAAAGTAGGAGGTACAACCACTGATGAATTGGTGTTGGTATTAGGCACAACCTATATGGGAAGTGATAAATCATTATAGAGTGGATTAGAGATTCCAAATAGAGTAAAAAAAAATGTACTATAGCTTGAGCTAGATCTCCCATGCTAGCATGAGGCACAACCACTAATGATTCACTATTGGTATGAGGCATAGCCTATATGATAAGTGATAAAATATTTGAATTTTAGATTAGGCATTAGGTATTTCTATCACACACACACACAAGAAATCTAAATTGAGATTACAAGAGGGCTTCAACTAAGAATCTACATACATACCTCTAGCCTATGTTGTGCTTGACCCTATCTTTGATGCTTTGGACTCCTAACAAAATGAAATGGGAAAGGATTTGTATGAAGTCTCAAAGAGTTTTGCAATAGAAAAAAGATAAATAAAACATGTTAATAAGCCAAATTATTGTTAATTACTATAAAACTAAAGAAAAAAAAGATGTACTCATTTGTAAATGCAATTGTTTAATATGTATATAGAAAAAATGCATACTATAACCTAAAATTTATGAGAAGAAAAATATGAAATTTTAGGTCTTCCATTACCCCAACATTGATAGTCTCAGGTGCATTTATCAACTCTACAAAACTCCATTGTTTCTACATATATTCAACAAACAATTCAACACCTATTCATCAATATTGAGTACATGTATATATATTCTTTTATAATAAATTTTAAAATATAAAATTGAATTTTATTTAATTCCTTTTTTTGTTTGGTTTTTCTTGTTGATTTCCTTCCCTTTCCTCTAGATCTTGAGATATGTGGAGTAACCTAAGAAAAAACAAATATAACATAAGAGGAATCAATAAGACACATGATGAGTTCAATTGAAATTATAAACATGATTGGTGGATAAAAGTACAAAGTTGTGTCACCTTTTTGGTTGATTTATTAGAATGACTATATTTGAGTATTTCTATCTAAAAATCAATTTTGTTGAAACATATTATCTAGAAAAATTCATTCTAGATAAGATATATATGGCCTCACACTTTTCCAATCAAAAATGTCTATTAAATGCATGTTTTGTACTAGTTTGTATCCAATTACTAATGAAATAAAATTATTTTAGAAATGTGGCATTCCAATAACTCTTACTCTTTTTTATGATATATTTTTAACAACATATAAACACCATTTTGTAGAGCTTAGAGTCAAGACTATTCTCAGTTAAAGTTTATACTATTTTAATTAGTTATAGTATATTATAATAATAAAATTCTATATCCATGTTTTAACACTCAAAAAAATGTCAATTTTGAGAAAGCAAAAAAAATTTAATCTTATGAAAAAAAATAAAACATTATATGATGTTCTAGAGGAGAGATTCCTCTTCTAGAATGTATAATTTTTCTCCTAGTTAGAATAGATTTGTTTTGAAAAATCTGGTCGGAGATGAAAACTATCAATTACATGTGAGTTGAAAAAATTGAATCATTATAAAATAGAAAATATAGGTTTAAAGATGATTTTTAAAAAATTTGTTCTAGCCATATATGTTATCTATAACATAGTCTAAAATCAAAGGGAAATAATTGTAGTTTCATATAGTTTTGTGAGGGGAACTAGACCCCTAATTTTCAATGTTTTCTAACAGCAAAAAAATTATCTATAAAAATTAGGAAAATATATCAATTCTTATTCCAGATAATTATTAAAAATTATAATCCTAAACTTCATGTTTACACATTTCATTAGTTTACTTCATTTTCAAATTCAAAATAATAATACTAGTTTTATGTCACTCAATGTGAATAGTTATACTTTTGTTAGCCTTTTCCTTTACAAAAGGGTGACACAGGTTTGTGTTTTTACCTAGGTGTGTAAGGTATGATATTGCATACCACTCAAGGCCAAAGTTAATCGTAGAAAGTATGACATCATCAACTTGATAAATTTCAACCTTCGACAAACCCTATAAAATAGTAAAGAGTATTGTTATAAATGTGAGATAATGTTTTAAATGGAAAGAAGGCACAATAACAACAAGAAGATCATAGGATGGTAAGAAGACACAAGAAGGACTTGAAGGATGAGATTGGAAGCATAGTTGAACGATAGGAAAAATTTTGGCTCAAAAAGGCTACAAGGCCTAAATTGAAAACAAAGAGATTGGGAAGGAAAAGAGATATGTGAATGAACTTTTGGCACCTTGTCAAAAAAAGAAAAGTGTAGATTCATGATCACCACACTCCCTCAAGACACCCTATGTGATATGGAGGTTCTTTGATGGGGATGGGTATATGGAGGATGAACTCATGAGACTCATTAGATGGAGTTTGGGCATGCTAGGAGCAAGAGATGTGGATGGAAATTGGATGGATTTAATTAATTTAGATGGGTTTCAATTATGGTAGGAGATGGGAGAGGATTTATAAGAGGGGTTTAAATAATGGTAGGAAATGGAGGAGTATCTATAAGTGGGTTGGATGAAAGAGGGATGATGGTTATGGGACATGGAAGATGACTGATGAGTCCAGGAGATGGAATGATTTCAGCATGGTATAAACTTCACATGATGTAATTAGATGATATGTCCTCATCAACTTAACTTGGACATGGATATTCTACTGGCTTCCTTGTAAGACATCTTAGAGACTGGGTGTTCATTGTAAAACAATTAAGAAACAACATTAAGGGAGCTTCGTGTTGTTAGTGTATACCAATTAAGGAACATTATTTCAGAGCCAATGTATTATTGTACTTTTAATAATATTGAAAAAAATTTACCTCAAGTGGCTCTCCTAGCCTCACACCTCTATAAAAATGAGTACTATGTTGTGATCTTATACCACTTTTTGCACCCTGAATTGCATATTGTTCACATATCAATATAGACTTCTCTATAAAATAAAAGTATTTACTTCTATGATATTTAGGTAATTAAATAACATCATGTCAAAAATCATGAAGTTCATCAAATGGGGTTTGGGTAATTCTATGATAAAGAGATGTGGATGGGAATTGGATGGATTTGATGAATTGGAGTATTTCAATGATGTTAGGAGATGGAATATGATTTATAAGAGGGGTTTAAATAATTGTAGATAATGGTAGATAATCTATAAGTGGATTTGATGCAAGATGGATGATAGTTATGGGACATGGAAGGGGAATGATGAGTGTGAGAGGTGGAAAGGTTTCAGTATGCTAGAAACTTCACATGATGTAATTAGATGGGATATCCTTGTTAACTTAACTTGGACATGGATATTCTATTGGCTTCCTGGTAAAACTTCTTAGAGACTAGGTGTTCGTTCTAAAAAAATTAAGAAGCAACATTTAAGGACCTTTGTGTTGTTAGTGTCATACCAATTAAGAAATAAAATTTCAAAGCCAATGTATTATTGTACTTTTGAGAATATTTAATTTATTGATTTACCTCAGGTGTTCTTGCACCTAGCCTCACACCTTTAGTAGAACGAGTACTCTATGGTGTTCGCATACTAATTGTTGCACCCTACATTGCATATTATTCACATATCAATCTGTAGTGCTCTATTAAAAAAAAAAAATTACTTTTACAATATTTAGGTAATTAATTAATATCATGTCAAAAATCAAATAAAAAACCTACCTCTCCTATCCATTAAATACCATCATCATCAAATCATCTATGAGTGTGAAATTCTCACCTATGTATGAATAACAAGTATGCCAATACTGTACGCATGGATGAGATGACACTCGATCTTGAGACACCTCAATATCCATCCCATGACACATGCACTAATTTTTTTTTTTTAAAATGATTATTAGGTCCTAAAGACTATAATTATGCATCTGATGATGATGCAGGTGGCACAAACAAGGATGACATTGGTGGTGCAAGTGACAGAAGTAGGGATTACAATGGTGGTGCAGTTGATGCTGATAGAGTTGTTGTAGGATGTGATGATCCTAAAGGAATATCTGATGATGGTTGAGGTTCCATAGGTGATGATGATGGAACTATCATAGGCTATGATAACCCTAAAGCTACATTTGATGATGGTCAAGCTGTCGCAGGTGACGGTAAAAAACCTAACAGTGAGCCATGCTCAATGATAATATCTATCAATGATGTAGCTCCATGAAGAGTCTACAAATAAATAGACCTCTTTATAATTTATGTGACCACAACATGAGGCATTATTTTTTGTGTTTTACATCACCCCTCATGTTATGGTACCACCCTATGAGCCATAGGTATATCCTACACAAAGCCTCTCCCTTTACCCTGGAACTCATGGATGTCATAGTAATTTAACTTCTCACTAAAGATGAACTCACAGTATAGCTTTCTCAAAAAATATAAAGGCACCTCATAATTATTACATGGTGGTAGGTCAAATACCATATACTACCTATCCCAAAAACATGATCCCATCCTAGTATTAGTATACTAATGAATAGGAAAAGTTTTTTTTGTGTATAATGGGGAGTTTCTAGATATAGGATTAGTGAAAAGAGAACATATAGTACATTTCTTTATGTCCTTATCTTTCACTTGTTGATATGATAAACCATTGACATAAAATACATGACACCTATTCCTCCCTGTACCCCAGTTTGTAACCTCCTAGACACTTCATTCATATTTTGGGCCATTTGCTTACATATATTTGCTAGGGTTGAGTGGTGAGAAAGTGTAGATAACTGCAACCTATTGACCATTTATGTAACATAAGCACTCTTTTGTGTAGAGTGATTTATGAGGTCCTCTTGTGTAGTATCTAAATGATGTCATAGTATGTGTGGAGGGTTTATAGACAATGATGGTTGTTGAACAAGAATATTGAGTGGAGGATTTTGTAGCTATGTCACTATGGGTGGAAGGCTTTGTGTTTATGTCACAATGGGAGGAGTATTTTGTGGTTGTATCACTATGGGTGGAGGGTTTGATTGTGTAGGAGGTAGTCTTTCATCTCTCCCTCATTTTCTTGGAATCATTAATGCATTTGATATTAAAAAATTAAAGAAACAACTACAAATTATGAAACCACATTATAAACTATGATGGAAAAATACATAAACAACAAGGAGAATGAAGACATACGTCTTTAGTGGGGTACCATGTATGTTTTTTTTTTAAAACCACTTTTCCTTAAAAACTCATTTGGGTTTTGCCTTCTTCCTCTCCAATCCACACCACTATTTTTGTTTAAGAGTATAAAAATGTTCAAACATGGGCCAAAAAAAATTAATGTTTCCCAAAAGTTGACCAGGTCTTAAGAAACCCAATTGGGTTATTGAAAACCTGATCATGTTATTGAGATTTTTTTGTTAGGTGTCCACATTTTTGTACACGAACTTAGTGCACTCACCCTATGTACTTATGAGTTTGATTATGTTGTTTGAAATTGTTAGAAATTAAATTAGTACATCTAGACCTAAGGACAACTATTTCACCACCACCACTCCCCCCCACCTCTTGCCTCTCAGTTATTCTAATAATTCTAAGATATGTTACCATAATGGCAAGTGGTAGCTATGAAATGTTTCATGTGGATGAGTTGTAATATGATAGCAGAAATATAACTAATTCCATAGCACAAACTATCAAAATTTCAAGTTGATTTGATTTATTCTTTGAAGTAGATCTTTGAGAGCATAGGGCTCTTTCTTGCATTAATTGGCAATGTTTGACTAAAAACTCAATTTTATTATATCTATTTTTCCTTCTATTAAAATAGTATTGAACATAAAATAATAAAAATAAATTTAATCTAGTTTACTTTAATAATAAATATATTTAAAATATACATGTCATTTATATCTCTTTTCAAGTATTCTAAAATTATATATATGTATGTATGTATGTATGTATGTATACACACACACACACACACACACACACACACACACACACACACACACACACACACACACATACATATATGTATGTATGTATACATACATATATATATATATATGTATGTATGTATACATATATACATATATATACATACATACATACATATATATATGTATATAGATACATATGTATGTATGTATACATACATACAAATATGTGTATATATATACCCATATTTGTATGTATGTATGTATACATACATACATATGTATCTATATACATATATATATGTATGTATGTATGCATACATACATATATTTATATAAATATATGTATGTATGTATGCATACATACATATATTTATATAAATATATGTATGTATGCATACATACATACATATATATATGTATATAGATACATATGTATGTATGTATACATACATACCTACATATATATATGTATATATATATATACATATATATACATACATACATATATACATATATATACATATATATATGTAGGTATGTATGTATACATACATACATACATATCTATATAGGTACATATATATTTATATGTATATATGTGTATACAAATACATATACATATATATATATATATATATATGTATATATATATGTATATATATGTATATATGTATATATATATGTATACATACATACATACATACATACATACATACATACATACATACATACATACATACATACATACATACATACATACATACATACATACATATATATATATATATATATATATATATATATATATATATATATATATATATATATATTGTATCATTTTTAATTGGAAGCACTTCCAACTTCATAAGTTTAGCACCTTCTTTTAGTGCATTTATCGTGATAGACTTGCATTTAGGATGTATTATGCACTTGATTCCTTCATTCTAGGTGAAGTTAGGGTTAGGATATCAAGGATTCTCCTTAATTTCTCTCATCTATGGCTCTATTTTACAGGTAGGACTTAGGAATAGGTTCCCATGGCATTCTTCATATTCATCATAGGATTTTCTACCTATTTCTAGCACTCTATCCTATTCTAATATCATTTCTAGGTCTTTGGGCATCCCAAGGACCTCCTATTTCTTATTCTAGTCAGATCGAGACCCTTAGGTCAAGGTTGAGGTTGACCCTAACCTAGGTTAGAGTCGATTTGTGCTTATCCTTCTTTAAAATTTGATCCCCCCTTTTCAAATTTTGGTCTTAGAGGGCCCTGAAATTAGTGATGGGCTTTTAGATCTAAATGCAGAAGGGTTTTAATTTAAAATTCATTTAATTATTTTCCCTCCTTAGTTGGTTATTGTGACAAGGCCATAATTTGAGGTAAAATTTGAATTATGGTTCCTCACATTACTCTAGGAGCCTCACCTTGAAACCTCTATATAAAGCCTCTTATCTATATTCATTTAAAAACAAGAAGTCATGAGAAGCATGGAAGTGATGGTGAAATGAAGATGCAAGAGAAGAAAGCCATTATTGATATAAAGCAGTTTTGTGAATAGACCATTGTGAACACCTATTTGGAGCAAGAGATATTTTATCTCCCTTGATCCACCATGAGCAATATTCAACCATTCAAAGATACAATCATGAGGTAGCAATTAGGGATTATCAGTTTGGTAGGAGTACTTTAGCCTAGGGGGCTTGGTATGCTTTCTTATCTTATTCAAATATATAATTTACTTCCTCATACATATTCATACTAGGGTTTCAATCTAGAGGATTAGATCTTGGCATTACAAATTCAATACACACATATTCTATTACAATTAGCTATTTGTGGAGGTGGAGATCATCAAAATGGGGGTTTGACTAAGGAAAAACATTATATAGCAACCCCAAAACACCATTTTTAGATATATAAAATTGTTGTTTCGAGAATCAAAGTGCAGATCTGAGTACCTTTTTTGGAAAAATATTGGGATCTATAAAAAAAATTTATGGTGGAGTTTTTGTGTCAAGGATGACCTTCAGTGAGGGTAAGATTGTGCCCCGCTATCTGGGTCAAAGTCGACTTGCTTCTAGAAATACTAGCCCTAGATCTGGTTGTAGAATTTCCTAAGATTGTACATGGGCATTAGAAAATAGGTATTTCAAAATCAATTCAATCATGAGTTATGTATCTTATCTTATCTAATTTTAGGTATTTCCCAAATTTACATTACTTATTTAATTTCAACTCAAAATATAATGAATAGTGAAAAATGTTAGATGCATTGTTAAAATTCCATTTTTCACCTATTCATATACATACATACATACATACATATGTATATATATGTATGTGTATGTATGTGTATATATTGTTAGATTATGGTGACTGATTGGGAAAGTATTGTACATACTCCATAATTAGTGGGGTTCGGAGCATCGCCCAAATTTTTTTTTTGTGGGTACTATTCGTAGATTTTCCACTAAAGTTATGGCTAATTTATGGCTGACATGTTATAACCCTAAAGAAAATTAATACTTGTATAAAAGGGTTTAGGGTTGGGTATTTTCATTATGTTGTGATGTGAAATTGCTTCTTGCAGTGGTAATGAGCTGTAAGGGATTACAGACTGTAATCAGGTTGTAATTATTGGATTGTAATAAGATTGGACTTGCTGTTTGGTGGAAGTAGCCCAAGGATTGGGTGAACCATGTTAAATCTTGGTGCCTTGTGTTCATTTCTATGTGATCTATTATTTTATGTTATTGGTTATATTTGCATGTAGTTTTTATTTTTGTTTGTGGTTTATCCTATCAAGTGGTATCAGAGTGAGGTTGTCTTTCAGTTATCCTTCGTAGGAAAGTCTCATGGTTAAGTGGGAGTCTCACGGTTGAGTGGGAGCGATGGCAGATGAGGGTAAGCTGAGGGTTGACAGGTTTAATGGGTAGAACTTCTAGTTATGGAAGATGCAAATGGAAGATTATCTATATCAAAATGATTTACGGAAGCCATTGGAAGGAAAAGCCAAGAATTAGGGATCTATGTTAGATGCTAAATGGGATCTTTTGGGCAAAAAGGCACTTGGAAGCATTCAATTATGCCTGGCACCATCGATGGTATTTAATATTAAAAAAGCAAAGATGACAGAAGAGTTGATGAAAACCCTAGCAACACTATATGAAAAGCCCTCCACTTCAAACAAGGTATTTCTCATGAAGCATTTATTTAATATAAAAATGGCAGAAGGTGGATCTGTTGTAGATCATTTAAATGAGTTTAATACTATTACTAGTCAGTTATCTTCTGTGGGTATCAACTTTGATGAAGAAATTAGGGCTCTCTTGATTTTGTGTTCTTTGCCTGAAAGTTGGAATGGCTTGGTAATGGCTGTGAGTAATTCTATTCTTGGATCTAATACCCTAAAATATGATGATGTGATTGGTGTTGTTTTGAGTGAGGAAACTCATAGGAAATCCTCAGGTGGATCTACATCGGGAAGTGCTTTGAATGCACAAAGTAGGGGCAGAACAACTGAGAGAGGAAGTAACTCTAGAAATTGTGAGAAATCAAGAGGAAAGTCAAAGGGGAAGAGGTCTCAATCGAGAGGACCAAATGACTGCTGGTACTGTGGGAAAAAAGGGCACAAAAAGAAAGATTGCTAGAATTGAAAGAAAATTGAAAGAGATAAATCAAATGGAGACAAGGAGGAAAATGTGGTAAGTAACAAATCCAAAGAGGATGCTTTGCTTCTGTCTTTAGAAAGTGTTGATGATTCATGGGTTTTAGATTCTAGTGCTTCATTTCATCCTACACCTCATAGAGGTTATTTCATTGAGTATGTCCAAGGGGATTTTGGGCTTTTTTATTTGGGGGATAATGAACCCTATCAAATTGTTGGAAAGGGAAAATTAAGATTAAGTTGCAGAATGAGAATCATTGGCTACTACATGAGGTAAGACATGTTCCAAGGCTGAGTATGAATTTAATTTCAGCGGGGCAACTTGGTGATGAGGGTTGTGTAGTTACTTTTAATGATAAAAATTGGAAGGTTTCAAAAGGTTCCCTTGTAGTAGAAAAATGTGTGAAAGTAGGTACCTTATATCTTTGTATAGGTCATATTGTTCCTTCTACTTTGATTGTTTTAGAGAAAAATGAATGTTCAGGAACAATTGTTGCAGTTGAGCAGGGAGAACAAATAGCTGATGTAGATTCTGATACAACACTATGGAACAACAAACTTGGGCGCATGAGTGAGAAAGGTATGAAAGTACTTCATTCAAAGAAAGTTTTACTAGGTCCGAAATGTGTTAATATGGATTTCTATGAAAGTTGTGTGTATGGAAAACAAAATAGAGTGAGTTTTGTAAAGACTAGGAAGGAAAACAAAAGGGAGAAATTAGAGCTTGTGCATACAGATGTATAGGGACTAGATTAGGTATCTTCCCTTGGTGGCTTTCATTATTATGTTACATTTATTGATGACACAACTAGAAAAGTATGGGTTTATTTCCTTAGACAGAAATCTGATGTATTTCAAACTATTAAGAAATGGAAATGCTTGGTTGAAAATGAGACTAGTAAGAAATTAAAATGTCTCAGATCTAATAATGGTGGTGAGTATTGTAGTCATGAATTTGAAGATTATTGCTCCACTAATGGTATTCATAGATAGAAAATTGTTCCAAGGACTCCATAGGAAAATGGAGTGCACAAGGAGCATGAGGTTGCATGTTGGGTTGCCCTTACACATGTGGGCAGAGGCTATCAATACTATAGTATATTTAATTAATAGAGGTTCGTCTACTCCTTTTGGCTATGGTATTCCAAAGGAGGCATGGACTGGTAAGAAGGTGAGTTATTCTTTTCTCATGACCTTCAATTGTGAAGCTTTTGCTCATATAGACTCTGACAATAGAACCAAGCTAGAAGCTAAATCAAAGAAATGTGTTTTTGTTGGATATGGCATTAATGAATTTGGTTATAGGCTTTGGGATTTTGAAAATCATAAAATTGTAAGAAGCTGGGATGTCATATTCAATGAGAAAGTGTTGTATAAAGATTTGTTGCAGCAACATGAGAAGAAAGAAGATGATTATGTAGTGCTAGATGATACTCCAAAAGCTGATGTTCCAGCCATTCCTCATGATGTGCAACAACCGCAACAACAAATACCACACACACTAGTGAATGTTAGATGTTCAACAAGGCAAATTAGACCTCCACAAAGATTTTCCCCCTCTTTGTATTCTATTTTACTTACTGATGTTGGTGAACCTGAAAGTTATGATGAAGCTATGCAGGTGGATACTAAGATTCAATGGGAGTCTACAATGAAAGATGAAATGGACTCTTTGCTAAAGAATAAAACATGGGATTTGCGCAAGTTGCCTGATGGTAAAAAGGCTTTATAGAATAAGTGTTTTTATAGGTTGAAAGAAGAGGAAGGAGATAAGAAAAGATTTAAGGCCAGGTTAGTTGTAAAAGGATTTGGACAGAAAAAGGAAATTGATTTTGATGAGATATTTTCTCTTGTTGTTAAAATGACTTCTATCCATACTATTTTAAGTCTTGTGGTTACTGAAGATTTGAACTTAGAGCAGCTAGATGTTAAAATAGCCTTCCTTCATGGTGATTTGGATGAAAAAATATATATGGCTCAGCCATAGGGATTTGAGGTCAAAGGTAAGGAGAACTTAGTGTGCAAATTGAAGAAAAGTTTATATGGCTTGAAGCAAGCACCTCGGCAATGGTATCTAAAATTTGACAAGTTTATGCATGAGCATGGATATAATAGGTGTCATTCAGATTACTGTGTTTATTTTAAGAGGTTGGATGATGATAGCTATGTTATTTTATGTTTAAATGTTGATGATATGCTTGTAGCTGGGTCTAACATGGATCATATTAAGGGGCTAAAACACCAATCAGCACATGCATTTTCTATGAAGGATTTGCGGGTAGACAAACAAATCCTTGGTATGAAGATTTGCTGAGATAGGAAGAATATAACATTAATGCTATCTCAGGCTGATTATGTTGAGAAGGTGTTGCAATGTTTCTCTATGGAGAATGCTAAAGCTATCACCAAACCTTTACCTGATCATTTGAAGTTGACTAAGGAGATGTGTCTTAAGACATAGGAAGAGGAGGATAGGATGTCCAAGGTACCATATGCTTCAACTGTAGGAAGCTTGATGTATGTTATGGTATGCACTAGGCTAGATATTGCACATGCAGTGGGAGTCATTAGCAGGTATATGAGTCATCCAAGATTTGAGCATTGGAATACTATCAAGTGGATTCTCAGATATTTGAGACGAACATCCAATAAGTGTTTACACTTTGGGGGCTCTACTACTGATTTACAGGGCTATGTTGACTTAGATTTTGCAGGAGATATTGATAATAGGTAGAGTACTATAGGTTATGTCTTTACTATTGGTGGGGCTACCAAGAGCTAGGTTTCTAGGTTATAGAAGATTAATACTCTATCCACTACAGAGGTAGAGTATGTTGCTGCTATAGAGGCAGCCAAGGAGATGATATGGCTTTAGTTCTTCTTAGAAGAATTGGGATATCCTCGAAAGGATAATTATTTGTTCATAGATAGTTAGAGTGCCATTCATCTTGCCAAGAATCCAACTCTTCATTCTAAGACCAAACACATATAGTTGCGGTACCATTTTATTTGATCAATTTTGGAGGATGGACAATTAAAGCTAGAGAAGATACATAGAAATGACAATCCAGCAGACATGTTGACAAAGGTTGTAACAAGAGAGAATCTGAAATCCTCTTTAGCTTCATTTGGTCTTCTAGACTGATCATAAATAAAATAACAGTGGAGTCTAGGGTGGTTTGATCCTATGGGATCCCCATGTGGTAGTGGTATTACTATAGGATCAGTCTCCAAGTGGGAAATTGTTGTTTAGCGTAGAGCCTAATCAGTCCCCAAGTGGGAGATTGTTAGATTATGGTGACTGATTAGGAAAGTAATGTACTATTCATAGATTCACCATTCATAGATTCACCACTAAAGTTATGGCTAATTTATGGCTGACATGTTATACAACTAAAGTGGTTTAATACTTATATAAAAGGGTTTAGGGTTGGGTATTTTCATTATGTTGTGATGTGAAATTGCTTCTTGCAGCAATGTTGAGCTGTAACAGATTATGGAATGTAACCAGGTTGTAATTACTAGATTGTAATAAGGTCAAAATTGTTGTTTGGTGGACGTAGCCAAGGGATTGGGTGAACCACTTTAAATCTTGGTGCCTTGTGTTCATTTCTGTGTGATCTATTATTTTATGTTATTGGTTATATTTGCATGTAGTTTTTATTTTTGTCCATGGTTTATCTTAACATATATATATATATATATATATATATATATATATATATATATGAGTGTATATATGTGTGTATGTGTATATAAATATATGTATATATGTATATGTATATGTATATATATATAAATATAAATATATACATATATATACATACATATACATATATGTATATATACACATACATACATATGTGTTAGAAATCTAATTGAAATACTATCAAAGAGGGAGATTGTTGATAAAGAGTGTTTTCAATCATTTTTTTGTCATTGATGTCAAACCAACTATTTTTTAGAATGACTAATTCTTATAAGATCCAAGTACTATCACTTAGTTGATTGATGAAGAGGATTTAATCATCAAGATGTAACAAGAGTACCTAAGGGAAAAGTCGAGTTATGGTTTTGTAATAAAGTGCAAGGATCAATTAAGACAATAGTTAAATGATGTATTGATGTATTGATAATAGAATTGAAGATACAGATGTTCGCCACACTTAGAATCATTGGAGGAATAAGTTGTAACAAGGTTGACTACAAAGCTTAAACTAAGTTCATTAGTGAGTGCCAAGCAAGCAAGTTCAAGTAGAGCAAATTTTTAGTTAGTGCCGAGAAAATGGAAAATCTAGTGTATGCTGAGTGATACAGAAGGAGCTAAGTGTGTTTCATGTGCCAAGAAAAGTAATAGGTGTCAAGTATCAGAAAACTTAGTGGATGTCGAGTGAATCCATAGTAGGTGCTGAGCATCACTAAAATGTAGTTGATGTCGAGTAACATAATATGTACTAAGCACCAAAATTTCAATAGTGTCAAGCTAGTGTATTATTGGTAAACTCAAAGATTCAAAAAATCTAAGTTGATAAGTTTTTTATCTTGAATTTTGTGAACCAATTGGAGGATAAGGATGATGAGCTAATGGCACATAACTTTATGTAAACTATTTTTGAGCAAATTCAAGAGGATTTTTCATGATGTTTGTAGAAGGAACAAGATATGGGTTAGATTCGATGAATCCTACCTAATCAATATGAACTAAAATTAAAGGAGGGAAGAATCAAGCAAGAAAAGTAATTAAAAACTTCTATTTAAGGAGTCACAGGCCAAGAAGTAAGAGTTTTTTGGGTGCCAAATTGCAAAGTAGTTGAAAGGTGTTAAGAAGAAGACATCAAGAAGAAGAAAGAATAGAGCATAGAGACTCTGCTTCAATGAGTGGTTAGAAAGAAGATTGCATTGGTATATCAAGCATGGAGACTCAAGGAGACAAAGCTTGAGAGGAGGACAAGCTATCAGAATTGAAGAGATTAAAATCTAGGCAAATGTTGTGAGCTGAATAGAGATTTGAAATTTGTAAGATAAGTTGTGAATTGTAATCAGGTCAAAACCCTTATTATTACTCTCTAGCAATTGTATCAGTTAGGGTAAAATCCTATGAACTGAGGTTGGTTTAACAACCATTTTTAAATTCTTTAATAGGGTGACATTCCAAGTGAATGTTCTAAAGTCCTCTAACTAGGCCCACTTCGAATAGGGTGGTTAAATCCTTTAACTAGGTCACATTTAATAGTATGTTGTAGCCTTTAATAGGGTAGGCCTTTCATAGGGCATCACTTTAAAGGAGTGAGAATTGAGTAGCATGATACTAGTGGTTTTTCCCAAATTAGGTTTCTATGTAAATCACTATGTCATGTGTCGATCGTTCATGTGTTATGATTGCATATTGATTTATAGTAACTTGCTAACCAGAAAAGATTAAGCTTGGATTAATGAACAATTTAATAGGCTCATTTTAGTTAATGAAAAAGTTTTAATTGGACATTTGGACCTTGAATAATTGATTCACCCACCCTCTTAGTTATTCTAAAGCATTTCTAACCATTGGTATCAGAGCCATCTACTAATTTAGTTTAAAGGTACTAGAAGTGGGAAGATCAAGATGTCTAAAAGAGAAGTTCCCAAGCTCAACAAAGATAACTTCATTGCATGGAAAAGCCTAATGAAACTACCCCTTGGATCAATAGGTAACTATGCAAAAAGCTCAATTGGAGTGTAAGATGTAGATCCAGCTAGAGCCCTTACTGCAAATGATTTGAACAAAAGGAAGAAGCATAATTAGGCGATGCTGGAGATTGCCTCTGCACTCAACTATGCTGAATTTGATGACATCAAAGGATGTGATTCTACATTCAATATGTGGAAAGCCATATCAAATATCTATGGAAGAGATTAGAATGTTCAAAGAGCAAAAAGAGAAAGCCTTAGAGGAAATTTTATGACATGAAAATAGAGGAAGGTGAGAATGTTGCTCAGTATGGCTCTAAAATGAAAGAAATGGTAAGTGCAATAAGAAGTTTGGGTGGTCATTTGGAAGATGACACTGTCAATAGAAAATACTTAAGAAATTTACTCCCCATATATGCTATTAGAGTTTTATCCATCCAAGAATTAAGGTGTTCTAGAAAACACACTAACCTTTGTAGGTATAGTGGGAAGACTTACTGCATTTGAATTGTCCAACCTTGATAACTATAGACCTGAGAATCTTGAAACTACTTTCAAGGGAAAGCTAACATTGAAAGACACTAAGGAGGTGAAATAAAAGAAGAAGAGTAGAAAAGGAAAACATGTATCCAGTGACAACACCATAGATGAGGAAGATGTGGAACAATTGAAAGCATTATTGGATAGGAGATTTCATAGAGGCAAAGGTAAATTCAAAGGTAAGCTACCTATCATTTGTTTCAATTGCAATAAAGTAGGACATATTGGTGCAAGGTGTACACAAAAGAAGAACTACAAAGAAGGAAACAAGTACAAGAACAAAAGAGAAGATGATAGCAGAGATTACAAGGACAAAGGAAAAAGATGCTACATTGTTGAAGAAGATTCAAATGAGAATGATGATGAAGTAGTCTATGTAGGCATCAAGGATGAATTAGATGAAGATGGAGCAACAACATTGGTAACCTATGTGAACAAGAATGAAAAATGGATCATAGATAGTGGATGCTCACATCACATGACAAGAGACAAAAGTAAGTTTATTACCTTTACTCAATATGATGGAAATAGTGTTAGATTTGGAAATGATGCTCCATGTCAAATGAACTAAAAAGGTTCTATTAAACTTACAGAGAAAATTTCATGTGATAATGTATACTATGTTGAAGAATTGAACTATAATTTGCTTAGTGTGTCACAGTAAAGTAATGTAGGTTGAAAAGTAGAATTTGGAAACAAAATTGCCAAAATCTATGATGCTGATGGAAATCCGATAGGAAAAGGTGAACAAACTAGGAGTAATCTATTTCACCTAGATATGGAAGATGAAACCTATCTCATTATTAGACTTGATGATGTGTGGTTATGACATAAAAGGCTATGTCATGTTAATTTTGACAATCTGATTAACATTAGCAAAAATAGGAAAGTCAGAGGTTTTCCCAAGCTAAAGAAGCCTAAAAATACAATGTACAAACAATGTCAACTAGGAAAGATGACCAAGTCAAGTTTCAAAAGAAAAACTTACACTTACAAAGAAGTATTAGATTTAGTGCATACTAACTTATGTGGCCCAATAGAAGTAGAAAGCTACCAAACAAATAGATACATAATGCTATTTGTGGATGACTACTCTAGGATGATGACTGCCATGTTCTTAAAGCAAAAATTTGATGCATTTCAAATGCTTAAGTGGTATTTGGCTAGCATTGAGAAGGAAAGAGGAAAGAGTCTGAAGAGCCTAAGATCAGACTGAGGAGGAGAGTTTACATCAAAATAATTTGAGATATTTTGCAATGATAAAGGTATCAAAAGGCAAACATCAGCACCTAGGACTCCAACATAGAATGGCATTGTAGAAAGAAAGAATAGATCAGTAATAGACTATGCTAGAACATTAATGATGGAGAAAAATATTGCTCTGAAGTACTGGAGAGAAGCTATAAGTACTACTATTTACACCCTGAATCAAGTACAAGTCAAGAAAGGTAAAAATGCAACACCTTTTTTGAATTATGGTATGATCACTCGCCTAATGTAAAACATTTCGAAGTGTTTGGTTGCAAATTTTATATTCTTAAATATACTAGAAATGGCAAGTTTGATGCAAAGAGTGATGAAGGCATATTCCTTGGATACTCCACTAGAAGTAAAGCATATAAGTGTTTGAATACTAACATTAACAAGATTGTGGAGAGTGCAAATGTAAATTTTGATGAGCATGAAAAAGTCCAAGTTGATGAATCCAAAATATGAGAAGATTATGGATCTTTTGTATACTTCTATGAAGGAATGCCAACTAAAGATGATGCTACCAATCAAGTTGGGAATCAACAACTAATCTTAGTAGCAGTCGAGTCATAGCCAGTGAATGTCAAGTTGCATTCAAAAGATGAGTTGTAGAATGATGAAAGTGCACATTATGATTCTAAAATTAGTGCACATGGAAGAGATAATGAAATACTAGAAAGTGAGTTGCAAATTGATTTTGAAGCTAAAGGACTAAACATGGAAAGAAGGATAGAACCAAGACTATCCAAGTATGTGAGAAGACATCACCCTATAGAACAAATCATTGGAGACAAGGATGCAAGACCAATGACAAGGACCATGCTAAGGAATGAATCATGTCTATTGAACAAGATTGAGGCCAAAATAGTGAAAGATACACTATAAGATGATAATTACCATAAAGTTGTGGAATTGGAGATAGATCAAATTAAGAGGAAAAAAAACTTGGACCCTAGTTCCAAGACCAACTGATAAAAATGTAATTGATACCAAATGGGTCTTTAGGAAAAAACTCTATGAGAATGGTGAGATAACAAGAAACAAGGCCAGACTAGTCTAAAAAGGCTATGCACAAGAAGAAAGACTGAACTATGGGGAAACATTTGCTCCTACTGCAAGAATGGAAGGAGTAAGACACTACTTGCATATGCTGCTTATAGAGATTTCAAAGTCTACCAAATGGATGTAAAGTTTTCTTTTCTAAATGGAATACTAGAAGAAGAAGTCTACATAGAATAACTAGAGGGATTTAATGATGAAATTGAAAAGGATATAGTTTTCAAATTGCGTAAAGCACTCTATGGTTTGAAGCAAGCACCTAGAGCATGGTATGAGAGACTGCACAAATACCATTTGAAGATAGGATTTGAAAGAACATATGACAACAAAAATCTATACATGAAGGAAGAAAAAGGTAAAGATATTTTAATATCTAAAATCTTTGTTGATGATATTATATTTGAAGGAAAAGATGTTCTATGCAAGAATTTTGCTGATCAAATGAAACATGAGTTTGAGATGTCAATGTTTGGAGAAATCAAATTCTTTGTTGGATTGCAAGTACATCAACTAAAGCATGGAATATTTGTGACTTAATCAATATACATCAAGGAGATACTCAAGACATTTGAATTAGAAGACTCAAAACTAGTTAGTACACTAATGGTAACAGGACATAAGTTATCCAAGAATGATGAGTCAACTGAAGTGAATCAGACATTGTATAGATCAATGATTGGAAAGTTGTAGTATGTTGTGCATAGTAGACCAAACATTGCATTAGCTGTAGAAATAGTGGCAATATTTTCTACAAATCTAGGAGAAAATCATCTGATGGTAGTAAAGAGAATACTAAGGTACTTAAAAGGAACTGATGATTTTGGTTTGTACTACAAAAAAAGTGAAAAGTTTGAGTTGAAAGCCTACACTAATGTAGGTTGGGGAGGTAATATTGATGATAAAAAAAGCACCAGTGGAGGAAAAAATTTCTTAGGTAAAAGACTGATTACTTGGGCCAACAAAAAGAAAAGTTGTACTTCATAGTCTACAATAGAGGCTAAATATGTTGCTTCTGCTATCAACTACACTAATATTGTATGGATAAAACATCTATTGCAAGGTATGAAAGAAGAGGTAATTGAACCTGTGATACTCTATTGTGATAATACAAGTTCCATCAACATATCAAAGAATCTTGTGATGCATTCCAAAACAATGCATATTGCAATTAAATATCACTATGTAAGAGAATTGGTGGAAGACAAGTAGGTAAGGATGGAATATGTTAGTTCAAAAGAATAGATTACTGACATCTTCAAAAAAGCAATACCTAAAGATGCTTTTGAATATCATAGAGGTAAGTTAGGGGTGATACCCTTATCTAAGGCTATTTGAGAAAAAGCAAGATTGCTCTACATCAAATGAGTTGATTGTTGACATATTACAAATTGATGCAGAGGATATTTACTTTAGGATCATGCCTGAAGTAATCAAAGTAATGAACTTCCAAATTAGTCACAAGCAAGGTGATAGAAGGAGAAATTGGAGTACCTACAAATGCTACACTAGCATGTTAAGATTCTAAGATAATGAAGTCTTTGGCATTGTTGTCAAAGAGGGAGAAGTAGTAAGAAAATGATCAAATCTATAGGATAAAATGGACAAAGAGAGGGAGTTAGCGAAAAATCTTAATCAGATACATAAATAATGTTTAGATATGCAAAAGGAAATCATAGCTCAAAGGGAGAAAACAATACAGACAAGAATCAATCAGAGGAAGATAGCTTATTAGCAAAAGAATTTAGAGGGAGTCATAAGCTAGTTTATGTTGCTGATAGAATGAATGGTTTTTTATAAAGTTTTCTATTTTCTATTTGATTTACTATTTTAACCTTGTTACCATTTTGATAACTTGGTTGATTAGTTTTCTTTGCCATCAATGCCAAAGAGGGAGATTGTTGAAAATCTAATTGAAATACTATCAAAGAGGGAGATTGTTGATAAAGAGTGTTTTCAATCGTTGTTTTGTCATTGATGTCAAACCTACTATTTTCTAGGATGATAATTTCTATAAGATCCAAGTACTATCACTTAGTTGATTGATGAAGAGGATTTAATCAACAAGTTGTAACAAGAGTACCTAAGGGAAAGGTTGAGTTATGGTTTTGTAATGAAGTACAAGGATCAGTTAAGAAAATGGTTAAATGATGTATTGATAACATAATTGAAGATACAAAGGTTGGCCACACTTAGAAACATTGGAGGAATAAGTTGCAACAAGGTTGACTGCAAAGCCTAAACTAAGTTCATTAGTGAGTTTCGAGCAAGCTAGTTTGAGCTGAGTAGATTTTTAGTTAGTGTCGAGAAAATGGAAAATCTAGTGTGTGTCGAGTGATATAGAAAGAGCCGAGCATGTTTCATGTGCCAAGAAAAGTAATAGCTACCAAGTATCAAAAAACTTAGTGGATTCCAAGTGAATCCACAGCAGTTGTCAAGCATCAATAAAACATAGTTGATGTCGAGTAACACAGTATGTGTTGAGCACAAAATTTTAATAGTGCCAAGCTATTGCATTACTAGAAAAGTCATAGATTTTCAATATCCGAGTTGACAAGTTTGTTACCTTGAATTTTGTGAACTAGTTGGAGGATAAAGATGATTAGCTGGTGGCACATAATTTTATGTAAACCATTTTTGAGCAAATTCAAGAGGATTCTTCATGATGTTTCTAGAAGGAGCAAGATATGGGTTAGATTCGATGAATCCTACCTAATCCATACAAACTAAAATTAAAGGAGGGAAGAATCGAGCAAGAAAAGTAATTCTAGACTTCTATTTAAGGAATCACAGCCCAAGAAGTAAGAGTTGTTGGTGTGCCAAACTGCAAAGTGGTTGAAAGGTGTCAAGAAGAAGACATCAAGAAGAAAAAAGAACAGAGCACAAAGACTTTGATTCGATGAGTGGTTAGAAAGAAGATTGCACTAGTATATCGAGCATGGAGACTCAAGGAGAAAAAGCTTGAGAGGAGGACAAGCTATCCGAATTGAAGAGATTAAAAGTCAGGCAAATATTGTGAGCTGAACAGATATCTAAAATCTACAAGATAAGTGGTGAATTGTAATCAGGTCAAAACCCCTTATTTTTACTCTCTAGAAATTGTATCAATTAGGGTAAAATCCTATGGACTTAGGTTGGTTTAATAGCTATTTGTAAATCCTTTAACAGGGTGGAATTCCAAGTTAATGTTCTAAAGTCCTCTAACAAGACCCACTTCTAACAGGTTGGTTAAATCCTTTAAGTAGGTCACATTTAATAGTGTGTTGTATCCTTTAATAGGATAGACCTTTCATAGGGCATCACTTTAGAAGAGTGAGAATTGAGTAGCATGTCATTAGTGGTTTTTCCCAAATTGGGTTTCTATGTAAATCACTATGTTATGTGTTGATCTTTCATGTGTTATGCTTGCATATTGATTTATAGTAGCTTGTTAAGTAGGAAAGTTTAAGCTTGGATTAATGAATAGTTTAATAGGCTCACTTTACTTGATGAAAAAAATTTAATTGGACATTTGGACTTTGAATAACTGATTCAACCCCCCTCTCAATTATTGTAAAGCATTTCTAATAATATGTATGTATATGTATATATATGTATATACATATATGTATGTACATGTATATACATATACATACATATATATGTATGTATATGTATATAAATGTAGATACATATATGTATGTATGTATGTATGTATGTTGAAATATCATTAGTGTGGGAAAAATATAATTATTCTTAAAATTAATTTAATTCCATATCTTTCAAATTGTTTGTTTTTAATTAAAACTATTGTGAAATGTTGCAAGATTATCTAATCTCATAATTTGTAACAAAATATTTCTTTGTTTGTGGGAGAGTTGTTAAAATGTAGATAATATAGTTTATAATTTGAAAAATGAAAAATATTTAAGAATAATACTTCGAGTGAAAAAATGTTGATTGGATAATTTACATTCTCCTATAATAGTATCTACATATTTATATAACATATTTTTCCTTTTTTTACATTTTCATTATTTCAAAATAAAACTTATGTATCAAAAATAAATAGAATCTTAAATGAAAATTTTGTAGAACAATTTTCATTTGAAATAAAAGAACCATAAATATATAAAACCTTATAAACAAAACAACAATTGATATCTGTTATTGTTCGTAGCAAAAATTCTTTTTGAACTACAAAACATAAGACAGGTAGATTGTATATTTACATTTTACCTATAATCTCTATCTAAAAGTCTTAATATTCCTGGGTGAACCCACAATACTGGGTACCACTTTTGGGCGATGAAGGAAATCATGAAATGATAAAAAATTTGCATATTGAATTTTACATTTGTTCGCCTAAATGTCGTAACTATGTTCGCGCAAACATATAAATATTTCATGTTCGCACAAACATATTGAGTTTAAATAAGGTATGTTCACATGAACATACATTGTTAACATGTTTGTGTGAACATATTTGAAACGGTGATTTTCGATTAAAATTCCACTTTTCCATTTGAGATCTTGGTAAATTTGCCTTTTTTAATGTTCATGCAAACACAAATTATTTAACATGTTCGCGCGAACACGTTAAATTAAATTTGTAACTACCAGATTATTTTTCTCATACATTTGTGTGAACATTTTTTTGTATGAACATATTAGAAATGTTTGAGGGAACATAGTGTTCATGCAAACATCTCAAATTACAATTTTTTTGTGCTGTTTTCTAGAGGGAAAATAAAATTGGCTCTTTTGACCCCTAAAATTGAGATTGAATGATCTTCTAATAAAAAATTAAAAATGCCAATTTGTGCTACTTAGAGAAAGCTTTCCAATGACTATAATTTTAATACATGTTATATTCATTAAGACTTTCAAATATGAGTTTAACTAATTATAGGTTTATTACTGATTGAGCATCAACTGACTTCAACACCTTGATCCTCAAAAATTAGTAAATTAGGTCAAATTTTTTTTGAAAAATATATAGGAACTAGCTTATTGAGATACCTTTCTATTCAAAAAAAAAAGAAAAAGGTTTTTGATAAATTGACTTCAAATTATTTGTGTCAAACAGATGTATATTTGAATTATGATTCGCGTCACTTCAAAACTTCATAAACTATACAATATTCAACATAAATGAATCAAATCATGTGCATCCTCTAGATATTGATGTTATGAATCTAACACTGAAAGAATTATGTCATTATCACTTCTAGAAAAAAAGTTATGTGTCAAACAGACTATCACTCTTTAAAAATATTGAATTTTATTATGCACCACCTTTCAAAGGAGATGAAAAAATTGACCTAAATAATTATTATTTTTAGATTAAAAGATATGGCTACAAAGGAGGAACAGAGCACTCAAAATCATTAGTTTATGTCATCTTAAAATTATTTATAGTTTTCAAGATATAGTCAGTTGAACTTGATGTTTGATGCAAAAATATTGATTTCAATGTCAAAATTGGTCAAAAAGTGGAACCCATTATTGTGGGATCACCCTCCCATTAACTTAAAATATACCATTTTCAATGGAAAATGTACTCATTAACTCAAAAATTATAGAAACTTGGGGCATACTAGGGTTGGAGAATAACTGTGAGCTCTTCCAAGTGGGATGGAATTTGTTAGGTTTTTCTTTAGGTGTCTTAGCTCATTTAAACATTTGATTTAGTGAACAAAGCAAAAATCTAAACCATTTTGAGATTGTTTCAAATCAAGATAAATAGCTTAAACCCTAACCTTTATGTGCCAAATTCCTAAAAAAAATTATTGATTAAATATCATCGTAAATTTTCTAGAAAAAATAGACATATTCTAGTAGCAAGAAGAAAATAGTAGAAAAATTGCATTATAAGTCTATTTTATACAACCTGAAAAAAAATGACACTTTCTAGGACTAACATGTATTCAAATTATAAAGAAATGAAATGAGTTTTAAATTTTTATACCACAAATCTATTTGTAGGAGGAAAAGAAACCAAAGATTGTAATCCAACGTGGAATATTTTACCTCTATTCAAGATAAGATGCAAGCACAAGAGTGCATTCAAACTCACTTCAATCTCTAGTTTAATCTCACAAAATGATCCAAAGGAGAAAGAAGAGGTGATCATTTTGCAACCCTCGATATTTAAGGCATAAGTGACGAGAAACAAGAATGTGTGAATTTGTCTAGCAATAGTTTCTCTTTGTTCAATTTCTCTTATTTTATATTTTTCCTCTCGCAAGTTCCTTGGTATGCATGTATGCAAAATGTTACAAAGAAACTAGTGAATGCTTTTTTTGAATGTCACTTGTAGAGGCCTGGATAGGTATGCCATATGCAATATTTAACCTTATTTTTTTTTGTTTATTTTCAACTCAAAGATAGAAAACACTCCTAGGAAAAATTGGATAGCACAAATCAAAAATTAAAACTTCAAGTTTAATGATTTTTCTTTTGTTAAGAACATACATAAGTGAGATTTTTAGAGTTTACATAGTTTTTGATAAATAAATTAAACTAGAAAATTTAACTCTAAGACATTAGTCTCCATCATAAAAGGAAGGGCTAAATAAATTAATTCAAAAACATTAGTCCCAACCATAATAAGGAGAGACCAACAGGATGATATTTCATTGAATCTCTATGCAATTTGAATGCATGCCTTTTAAGAGCTTTTCCAAATGCAATATTTAAGCCGATAGGCTTCTTCTAGAGAGACACTGCCATGTGATAGTGTTACACTAGGAAAGAAGTGACCAACAACGTAATTTCTTTGAAATGTGATTAGTATAAATTTGTTTCCACACATGCCATGTTTCTTTTGTTAATATTAATTTTAAAGCAATTTATGGGAATAGGGGTCCCTCCCTTGTTTGACCCCACCTCTAAAATGTTGCTACATTCACCATATTCTAGTTTATGATATTTTTTCATGGTTAATAATTCATAATATCTGTTTGAGAGTTTTGACAAACAAGATGAGAATAAATTTATATGATTTCAAAATAACATGTTGTGCAATCTAGAGAATGATCAGCTAGCACAGCCATTACTATCTATGCTAGAAAGTACTTTGATTCACTTCAACTTAGTTGTAACTTAAAGAGGAAAAAGTAACTCAATCAAGATAGTTTGAAACAATCAAAATGGGAGGCAAAATATTTCTTTAAGACATCTTAATCCCCTTATATGATGATATTTAAGAAATATGGCTTGGGACTATAACGATTTTCATGATGCCATTATTGTTAAGAATTTCCACCTAAAAGATGAATGAAAACACAACCAAAAGAACCCTAATTGAATGCCTTAACATTTAAATTTAATTTGAATACCTCTTGCCACTTTTCTCATAGAAAAAAATATTTTTATTTTCCCTATGAAGCTGTAGCTACATGCTACATGGAAAGGAGTTAAAATGCTAATAAAACCACCATCGATGCATTTTGAAGTCACTATAATAGTGGAGAAAATTTTTATTTACCTATAAATGTGCATTTTCGTTTAATAATTTTTATATTTTTCATATGACACTTGGCCTACATTAAGAGAGCACACCTAATCCTATCCATGTCTTCACATTTTGAGTTTACAACTATTATATATATTAAAAGTCTTATCATCTTTATAATTTGAATGGATGTCTATCTCCATAGAAAAAGGAAGAATGATTTTTAGGGCATTATAGGTGGTCTTTCTAGCTAACAACACTTTTATGTGGAGATAAAATGATGAATAGAGAGGGACAAGATAAAATGGGAGGTGAGTAATTTGGGTGGTAAAGTAGAGTTTAATAATTATTTTCTATGAAGAGAACTTGATATTCTTTCACTTATGCATGTTTTTCTCAAATTTGTTTTGACAATTGAGTTTCAACACACTTAACCAATTCTCAAGATGATGCTGAGCATAATACTAATGCTGAGCTACAATATGTTTTGAGATAAAGAATTCAATAGGTGTCAAGTGAACTTCAGGTGTCGAGTGAAATTAAAGTGCTAAGTGATAAGTGATGTCGAGTCACTATAGGTGTCGAGAAAAGTATAGATGTCGAGTGAAATAGAATTACTATAGGAGCCAAGTGAGAAATAATTCCTATATGTGCAGAGCATTAACAACTAGTAAGTGTCGAGTAACATAGAATCAGCATATGAGTTTGTGCCTTCACAAACTCAGATGTAAACTTTTTTTGAGCCAACTCAGGATGAATCTTGAAGGATCATGAAGATAAGATCGAATCTTTTGCATTACCTATGTAATCAACATGCAGCCAATAAGAAAAATGGAGAAGGCATGCAACCAATAGGAAAAGTGCAAGAATTGATTGAGAGATGAAGGTTGAATATTGATCATAGATTCATTCCTAACCCAAAGTCTTTGAAGCCTTTGAAAGGAGGACCAAACCCCATTATGTATGTGCATGTGAGAAGTGTATGAGTGAATTATAGTGAAGTAAAAAAGGATGTAAAGACTTACAAAAGAGAAAAGTAGCGTTACAAAATCTAATTGATCAAGAAAAGAGTATCAGAGTTTTGAAGAGTGACATATCAGATCAAGCAAGGATCAAAATAGATAGAGCAGAATGAGGATATGAAATCAACAATTAAGGGTTACAATTCATTAGGTCAAGGATTTCTAATACTCTCTAGCAATTGTATTAGGAAATAAAATCCTATGATGATAGGTTGGTTTAATGGCCATGTTGTAAGCCTTTAAAAAAAGTGCTAAATCCTTTAAAAGGATAACATTCCAAGAGAGTATTTTTAAATCCTTTAACTAGGTCACTTTTAACAGGGTGTAAAGTCTTTAACAGGATAGGTCGTTCATAGGGTAGACCATTGGAAGTAGTCAAACTTTGTAACCTTGAACAATTACATATTGATGTAGTGATACTTTGTGGGTTTCATCCCCACCGCAGTTTTACCTTCTCATTTTGGAGGGTTTCTAGGTTACCAAATTCTTTTGTTATCTATTTTCATGCATGTCTTGACTATAATGTTTATTAGATGAATTAGATGCATGTGAATGATGTTAGCTAAAAGGTTTTGAAAAGGTTAAAGTGATTTACTTATGATTCATCCCCCCACCCCCCCTCAGAAGTAAATCTTCCCACTTGAAAATTCCAACAATTGGTAACAAAGCCAGGTTCTCACAAGGAGGATGATGTAACACCCCAACCTTGCTTCCAAACCCCAAGCTCTCTTAAGGCTACCTTAGGTCATTCACTAGACCCACTAGGTCTTCTTCACACCCTATGCTTACTAGGACCTTGCTCAAGAGATCCTAATCCTTCAATTGGGGGCACACCAACAAAGTAACATCAAATTTCTTACTAGTCAGCTCCAGTCAACTACTAACCCTCAAGCCCATCTATAGCTCCAAGGGTACTAGTTCTTCATCCAGGGTTTTTTTAGACTCCTTATAACATCCATGACCCTAAAAAATACTGATTTCATAGGTGCATTCAATCTACTAGGGAAAATACACCAAATTGCTCTGAAAAGGCTACTAGGAATTAGCCCTCCTAAATAGCTAGAAACAAGATTTATTGAAAAAATTCTTAGCAACCCTAAAAAAAATTACATTCATGGATACCCTTTTTATTACTTCAAGATTCTATGATTGTTCAACCCCCAAACTATTTGTACAACCAAAGTATAGTTTTAGGCCAAAAATGAGGATTTCAAGTGCTTTATCGCTACTGTGATGGAAAAGCACCTTGAAAAATGTTCCAAGACCTAACCCTTGGACTGAAGCAAGTTTAGACCTTCTCCTTACTCACTGTTTGGTTGGATTGAGGTGCTTGCATGATCAATCCCCTCCATAGCTCATTTTTCCAACTGTGATTCCTAGCTAAGTTGCATTTGGCTTGCCTAGGGCATAACTTTAAAAATGTTTGCTAATGCTTCCAAGGGCCCTCCTTTCTGGTACATAATATATATGGACCTTAGTTCCATATCTCAAAATACCAAAGGTTTCCAATGGTGGGAAGAGGCCCTAAGATCCCATTTTCTAAGTGCAACCTTATTCAGATTAGTAACTTGGCAAGAACAAAAAGATTTTCTAAACTAATACAAATGAATTGAAATTATCAAACCAACACTAAAACAAGATGAAAAACAATATTTCAGATCTTTTCCAACACAAAAATCAGGCCATTCAATCCTCCTCTATTAAAAATGCCTTCAAATGCAGAAAACGGGCAAAAAAATTCTTTCACAATTCATACAAATGCAAAACCAACTTGTCCAACCCATGAAAATGGTTTTCCTCACCTTTTTAAAGGCTCCTCCATCAGTTCCATGACTGTTCTAAATAGATGGGATGTGGCAAACTCAAAAAAATGCAAAAAATTTCTTTTTGCAAGAAAATGTTGTCAGGACAACATGACAACATTTTAGCAACTTTTGTTCTAAATGGAGTTAGACCTCCAAACTTGGAAGAAAGACCAAGTAGAGATATAATATGAATAAAAATACTTCAAATAAACTATTAAAAGCCATTGGAACCTTTCTAGATGATTTTACCCTTTATCGGACCTAAGTCACCTAGTTGACAATAGTCGACAGCTTCTAGCAACTTGGTCACTTTGGGTCTTGCCAAGTCTCCTAAACACACCTAAGGACCACATTGGACCTATTATTAGACTAGTGATGTGGCCAGCATCACTGCAAGCCAAAAATAAGGAAATACGTATGTTTCACACTTAGCCTGCCAAGGTGCTCCTGCACCATACTCCCCCCTCCAAGGAGCTAAGAAGAACTTGATGGTATTAGGTCCAGGGGTATCCCAATCTTCTTGAAATATTCCTTAGAAACCCAAGTAGCCTCTGAAGTTGGTTTTCTCTTCCACTTGATGAATTGCTCCATATACACCTTATGCCTTGTAGACTTCTTCACCCTTGAGTCTAATATGTTTTCTACCTTCAACTTGATATTTGTAGGTGTTTTAGTAGGTTCAAGATCTTCATGAACATCTGGATTGATCTGAGACAAGTCACCTTTTTATGGCACCAAGTCCTACACATTAAAATAGGGGATATGCCCAAATCAGAAGGTAAATCTACCTTATAGGCATTTGCTCCATATTTAACCAATATCTTGCAAGGCCCTACCCTCTTCATCTGTATCTTAGTAGGAATACCTTTTTGAAGCCTTGCTTTGTTCAAATGGACCATCACATAGTCGCCAATAGAAAACTAAACATCCTTCTTCTTTTCATCCACCTTGGCTTTGAGTTTTAGAGTGTTGTCTTGAATAGTCTTCTTGACTTGCTCCTAAATATCCTTCATGGTTTGTACAAAGTCTTCAACTTGACCACTAATCTGATCCATGTTTCCAAGACACCTTAGTTCACACACACCTCTTTGAAGCATGCCATAAACAATTTCAAAATGACTCTTTTCGGTAGTCCTATTCTTGCTATCATTGTAGGCATATTTTTCTTGTGAGATGATAACATCCCAAGGCTGAGCATACTCCTTAGTTAGGAACCTAAGAAGGTTACCTAAAGTCCTATTACCCACCTCAGTTTGACCATCAATTTGAGGATGGTAAGCTGAACCAAAAGACATGTTAGTGCCAAGCTTTTTCCATAAAGTCTTCCAAAAGTGACTCATGAATTTCACATCTCAATCCAACATAATGCTTAATGGAAGTCCATGAATCCCAACAATCGTGCTTTAAAAAACAATTGAGCTATATGAATTGCATCATTAGTTGTCTTACATGGAATGAAATGCCCCATTTTACTGAATCTATCAACAACAACATAGATGCTATCATATCCTTGCTTAGTTTTAGGAAAACCTACAACAAAATCTATACTTACACAATCCCATGGCCAGTTTGAAATTGGTAGAGGCTAATAAAGACCTGAATTACTCATTCCTCCTTTTGCCTTCATACACACCATGCATTGCTCCACATACTTGGTTACATCTTTGACCAATTTACGCCAATAATAGAACCTTTGCACTAGTTCTATTATCTTGTTGATACCAAAATGCCCACTCAAGCTACCATTATGCTTCTCTTGTATTAGGTTCTCTCTCATGGAACCTCTTGGTACACACAACTAGTTACCCTTAAATAGCAACCCATTTTGCAAAGTGTATTTTCAAAATCTGCTATGAAAGTGGTTTTCAAAGTCCTCATCATTCTTGTAAAGATTCTAAAAACTCTCCACTCCAATGCTATGGAGTTGAATCTCTTGGACTGTTAAAACCCTTCTAGTTAATGCATCAACAACCTTGTTCATTTGTCCTTTCTTATGCTTGATTTTAAAGGTGAAGGCCTGCAAATATTCAATCCACTTTAAGTGCATGTTGCTCAACTTCTCCTATGTGTTGATGTAGCTAAGAGCTTGATTATCTATAAATGCAACAAATTCTTTTGGCAACAAATAGTGTCTCCATTTCCTAATACATTGGACTAAGGCATAAAGCTCTAGGTCATAGGATGAGTACTTTTTCTTAGCCTCATTTAGCTTCTCACTATAGAAGGCTATTGGTCTACCTTCTTGACTAAAAGCCCCACCCACTGCTAGGCCACTTGCATCACATTCTAGGGTTAATAGCTTGTCAAAACTAGGCAATTGTAGGATGGGTTGTGTGCCTACTTGCTTCTTCAACATATCAAAGGACTTTTCAACTTGTAAGGTCCACCTAAACTTAGACTTAACTCCCCCCTTTATGGTATCAAGTAAGGGTGCACAAATACCACTAAAATTTCTAATGAAATTCCTATAAAATTGGGACAATCCATGGAAGCTTCTTACCTCAGTAGTAGTGGTAGGTTTAGGCCAACTTAGGATAGCAGCAACTTTCTCCTTGTCCATATTTAAGGTTCCCTTAGACAGAACAAAGCCTAGATACACCAACTCTTGCTTGAATAAGTCACACTTCTCAATGTCGATAGCTAGCTTCTTCTCATGAAGCCTCTTTAAAACCACTTCTACATGCTTGACATGTTCCTCTTTGGTCTTGCTATAGATGAGGATATCATCCAAGTACACCACCACAAATCTGCCTATGAAGTCATTGAGCACTTCATTCATGAGCCTCATGAATGTGCTAGGGGAATTGGAAAGACCAAATGACATCACAAGCCATTCATAAAGACCATCAATAGTCTTAAATGTTGTCTTCCATTCATCTCCCTCCTTTATTCTGATTTGGTGATACCCACTTTTCAAGTCCAACTTAGTGAAATACATAACACCTCCTAGAAAATCCATAAGACCTTCAATTCTTGGAATAGGAAACCTATACCTAATTGTAATGCAATTAATGGCCCTTGAGTTAGTACACAACCTCCATTTTCCTCCCTTCTTGGATGGAAAAATCACCAGGACTGCACAAGGAGTTATGCTCTTTTGGATCAGACCTTGGTCCATCAACTCTTGGACTTGACTTGCCACTTCAAGCTTATTATTTGGAGTGAGCTTATATGCTGCCTTATTAGGCAAAGAGGCACCTCATACAAATTCAATTTGATGACTTATAACCCTCCTAGGAGGTAGGGTAGCTGGGGTACCATCACTCACTATATCCTTATACTTTTCAATCAAAGTTTGGACTTCAACCGGTAAGGGTTCTTTGACTAATTTTTCTTCATTAGTGGACTTCAATATCACTACAAATCCTTGGCTCTCCTTATGCTTAAGGTCTTTTACAAACTCTTTCTCTCCACATAGCAACACACTAGGCAATTGGGACTATGGTTCTTCCCCTTCCAACAAAGACTAAATTTTGAAAGTCTTGGATCCTTTTTTGAATGTTATGGAATTATCCCTACCATCATACACCACCTCCCTATTGAATTTCCATGGCCTCTATAGAAAAATATGAGAAGCATCCATTGGAAAAATATCACACAACAATCGGTCTTTATATCCTGCAATTGAGAAGTCCACCGATGCTTGCTCATTCACTAGGATTATTTTGCCTTTGTTAATTCATGTGACCTTGTAAGGATTTTCATGACATATCTTCATCATTTTGATCTTTGTAATAGCCTCCTCTAATATTACATTATCAGTTCATCTGGAATCAACCACCACCTTGCATACTTTTCCTAGGATCTTGCACTTGAACCTAAACGATGCCCTCCTATGTGTAGTCTCATCAGGAGCTGGCAGCTTGATTAGAACCCTCCTAAACATGTGGCTCTTACCTTTTTTAGAATCAATATGGTCTATATTGGAATCCTTGCAACATGTATTATCTTCTTATGCATATGCTAGCCTTTTATCTTGGCTTGAGGAAGAGGGTTTATCCAGGAACCTATAGGCAGGATGACCTAGTTAACCACAATTGTAACACTTCATTGTTGTAAAGTAAGAGTTTCTCCTACACTCTTCATGCTTCTAAGGGCCCTCCTTCCTAGTACATAATATACATGGACCTTAGTTTCAAATCCCAAAATACCAGAGGTTTCCAATGGTGGGAAGAGGCCCTAAAATCCCATTTTCTAAGTGCAACCCTATTCAGATCAACAACATCGCAAGAACAAAAATATTTTCTAAACTAATGCAAAAAAATTGAAATGATCAAACCAAAAATACAAAAAGATGAATAAAAATATTCCAGAACTTTTCCAACACAAAAATCAGGCCATTCAATCCTCCTCTATTAAAAATGCCTTCAAATGCATAAAACTGGCAACAAAATACTTGCACAATTCGTACAAATGCAAAACCAACTTGTCCAACCCATGAAAATGGTTTTCCTAACCCTTTTAAAGGCTCCTCTATCAGTTATATAACTATTCTAAATAGTTAGAATGTGGCAAACTCAAAAAAAGCAAAAAGTTTCTTTTTGCAAGAAAATGTTATCATGACAACACGATAACATTTTAGCAACTTTTTTTCTAAATGGAGTTAGACCTCCAAATTTTGAACAAAGACCAATTAGACATATAATATGAATAAAATGACTTCAAATAAACTATTCAAAGCCATTGGAACCTTTCTAGACCATTTTACCCTTTACCGAACCTAAGTCACCTAGTTGATAATAGTCGGTAACTTCTAGCAACTTGGTCACTTTGGGTCTTGCCAGGTCTCCTAAACACACCTAAGGACCACATAGGACCTATTATTATACTAGTGATGTGGCTAGCATCACTACAAGGAAAAAATAAGGAAATACGTAGGTTTCAGACTTAGCCTACCTAGGTGCTCCTGCACCAGAGGAGCCTTAAGTTTGGAGAAAAGATCTGGAAATGGAAGTCTACAAACTTGGGAAGATCATAGAGAATCAGGAAATTGACATACAAATTGCTTTACATGATTTGGAAGAAGTTAGAGAGGAACTAAGAAAATTCTTAAAGAGAGGAAGACAGATTGCCATAGTTAAGAATGATACATAATACAAGGAGATTGACACCTCAAAACTATTTGCAAATGGAGATTCCAAAGAGTTTGATGCAGTAATAGTAGACATAATGGAGAAGAATATAGCTTAGATAGAAGAAATCAAAACACTTAAGCTTGAACAAGAGTCACAAGCCATGATGCTTTGTGAAGTGATTGAATAGAAGAAAAGAGTAATTGAAGATAAGGCTATGCTAGAAGAAAACAAGAGAATCCTTGCCAATAGATTGGAAGAAAAATCAATTGAACTTGCTAGAATTTCAAATATGGAGCTAGACACCCTAAGCCAATTGATGAATGGATACCATGAACTAAATGTCAAAGAAATTGAGATCTCTACACTAAAGATAAAAAATGAACTACTGCAAAATTATTTAAAAAGAGAGAAAGAAATTGCAAAGAGCTTCAAAAAACCTAATGAGGCCACCAAGTACTTTGAGGAACTACTAAAATCACCAAGGGCTAGCAATGATACTTCAGGACTAGGATACACCATCATTGAACAAGGAGAGTCATCCAAGACTACAAAAGGAAGGAGTAACAAAGGTAAGAACACTAAACCTACTTGTCATTTCTTTGGTAAAAAGGGACATACCTCTAATGTATGTAGGAGCAAGAATGTCCATCAACATGACAAACCTAAGAATGTGAGCCACTATCACAAGTGCAAAAAGTAAGGACATCAAGCACATGACTATAGAACTAGGACTGTCAGAACACCAAGATTTGAAGGTAACTACTAAAATTGCAAAAAGTATGGACATAGAACTTTTAAGTGTATATCAAAGCCTATGCACCACCTAATCAGCAAGCAAATGGAAATAACCTTGAACATCAGTAGAATTAGGACTATAACACTAGGTATAGCTATCATTACTATCAATAATATGGACACATTCCTAAGAATTGCATAAGAAGACATTTTAGTGGAAACTACAACAAATGGTTGAGTCAAACCACATATTTTAGTTGCTTGAAGACTGGTCATATCAGCAAAAAATTTCCCAACAAGGTCAAAGGCACCCAATTCAAAGAACAACAAAGGTAAAGAGAAGGTAGATGTTGAACACATCAGAGGAGAAATAAATAATACATGGAAGAAAAAATATGGGAGTAGTACATCAAATGAAGGGATCACTTCACCTAAGAGGTCAAGTGGTCACACTTCATCAAACTAAGTACAAGAAGGCATGATGAACTGTTATACAAAGCCTTATCATACATCAGTTCCTAAAAAAAGAAAGTACTTAAAGGAAGGAATCAACATGATTAAAAATGCAAAGATAAAATTTCAAGATTTCATAAGTGCTTCCAAGTTTCTCTTAGATGTTGAATAAAATTCCAATGCATGCCGAGTTGACTATCAAGATAGTAGAATCCAAATGATTAGTAGTAGTTGAGTTGGTAGTGGAAGCTGAGTGAGGAGGAAAATTTAGTTGAAGCCGAGTGAAGGATACTCTTATGGAAGCTGAGTGATGAAAATCCAGTGGAAGCTGAGTAATGTAGAAATCCTTCAGAAGTCAAGTGGAGAGCTAGAAATGCTCTAAAGCATTAAAGACTATGAAAATAGGGTATACTATCGCATTTTTAATCATTTTTCCTCATTGCAAATAAAGAGCAAAGATGAAAAAGAGTGTAGAACAACTTCAAGGTAAAGAATCTAGTGTTTAAGTAGATTTCAAAAGCATTTCGGTATGATTTCATTGATTTTGAGGTATTTACATTTGTGCTGAGTTATGCAGTTTCATATTTTCTTTGTGAACAAACCCTAGATTGCACAAATGGCTTCTAGCTCTAGGAAAATGTAGGAGAAGGAACCATTTGAAGTCCAACTAGTGTCTAATGAAGTAAACCAAATCGATTTCTGTCCAAATCCTGAAGTGGCATATAAAAATGACCCAGTCAATGCCCTATCTATCATATCCCCTAAGGTTGTTATAGTTCAAGATGTTAGGAGATGTTACAATTGCAAGATTGGAGCCATAGGAGACATAGAGATGAGGGAAACTTATGAGAAATTGTGTGAAAATGGAGTGCTGAAGGAAGTGTACCAGATTGTTAACAAGAAGGGTTTAATGCATGCCTGAGAATTTCCTACAATTTTCAAAATTGAATGGATCAAGCTAGTGCTTAGCAAAATACATGATGGAAGCTTATGGTTGGAGGATGGTCTAGTGAAAATCACAAAGAGAATTGTACATAGAGTGACAAGTTACCCAAACCTAGATTAGCCAAAGACCCTTAGGAGTGACTCTAAGGAAGCAATTGAGAAAAATACTAGTGCTAACTTGAACAAGAGAGGAATGACAATAGACACCATTCAAGACCCTCTTGTTGATTTTTCTATTAGGGTTATTGCACATAAATTCTACCATTCCAACAAACTTAACAGTGTGCTTTGCATTGAAGTAGATGTGGGTTACAAATTGGTGAAAAAGGATCATAATTATGATCTTGGAGAACTAAAATTGTGACAAATTACTAAGAATTTAGTAGCAATAAGAAGAACCAAGGGAGCCCAATGCAAGTTTGGTGCTATTTTGATTTGTATATTCTTCTATGTACAAAATGAATTTCCTTATTTTGGTAAAGTAGTCTAAAAAGCTAATAGGTCTATCATAGCTCAAGTTAATGAATACATTGAACAAATGGGAGCTAATTTTGAGACCCTAATGACTAGCTATTTTGAAGATTTCAAGAAAACCCTAAAGCAAAGGCTAAGAATACTAGTTTTAGTAGTAGATAAACATGTAAATGATGTATGTTTTCTTGTAGATATTGACTATACATACATTCAAGTTTCCATACCAATAGTTAGATGGTTAAGACCTCTTGGCTATGAAATAAATATAGATGAGGCATCAATGGCTATAACTACATTACTAGCTAAGGAAGTGGAAAAAAGTGCACCACGTTTTGGAACCTATGATGTGGTTAGGTCAAAGGTGGATATGGAGTTAAAGACTACTGCCACACTAAAAAAGAAAGATAAACTTGTAAAGAAGTTAAAGGCCCAATCTAGCAAGGGCACTACAGAAGTAGAAGAAGAAGAAGAAAGTCAAGTCAAAGATGATGAAGAGGAACAAGGTCAAGAAACACCCAACGCTGAGCCAAGAAAAGAAAAGCACAAAAGCAACTAGTTGCACAGCCCTAGGGGAAGAAAATGGCAACAAAGCCAAGCCCACCCAAGCCAACTACAAGGGAAGATACCAAGGTAACAACTCAAGTGGAAAAGGAACAAGGGAAACAAAAGGGCATAGAGCAAGGAGGGCCCGCAGAACCAAAGCAGAGAAGAAAATATGTTGTACCCCTAGAATCAAATGAAGAAAGGATAGAGTCTGATAATGAACAATTCAGATTGGTAAGGCATTCTACTAAGTCTAAATTGGAAAATTTTTGTAATAAAATTAGAGATAATACAAATTTAATTAGTTTAAAGACCATTGATTTCAATAAATTTTCAAGAGAACAAAAAAACATAGTGGAAGAATCCATCTAAAATATGATGGCTAAGTTCAAGACATCCCCACTTGAACTAGACAATTCTATGCCTAAGGAGCTAAGCCCCATTGTAGAGAATAAATGGCATTATTGTCTTAAGATGGAGAAGGAAATAAGGGAGTTAACATTGGCCCATGTAATTCCTAACCTAACTAAATGTCAAATAACTGAGGCTAGTAAGAAACATGGGAGAAAATTTGCACCCAAATATAGAGCCTTTAGAATTTTGCAAAATCAAATTGAAAATGTTGTGCAAAATCCCACACAAATATGGAAATTAATTTATGGATTGACTAAAATAAAGGAAGGGAAAGAAGACCCCTTTGAAGGAAGAAATGATGAAGAAGAAGAGGAGAATGAAAGAGAGGAAGAAGGAGAGAAAGAAAAAGAAGAGGAACAGTGGAGAAGACAAAACAAGGTGAAGTGGCACCAACTAAGGAGCAGCAACCAAAACAGAGTGTCCAAGAGACCCAATTTCTACCACCAAGTCCTCTACATACAACACCTGTAGAAAATTCAATTGTAAAGGATGTTTCTAACACTTCAAGTCAGAACATCAATCCACTCATTGTAGAGGATCGCAAAAAGATCCTTCACCAACTACATTGCAATCACAACTATGCACAAATCCTATTTTGGTGACTATGGAAGAGTTGTAAAAGGTTGTAGCAAAGATTACTAGGGAGAAGTTGAACACACAAGAACCACCTTCACAACTTCCCATAGCTATAGTAGACCAACCAAAGGAACAAGAAGAACATGATACAACTACTAAGGTTGATCATATAGTCACAACAACAACAATTGCCGAGGACCCAACAAAGGAAAAAATAAGACATGATGTTCCTATAGCACAAAGCCAAGGTGCAACTCCTCAAATCATTATCATTTATCAAGGCAGTAGAGAAGAAGAGAAGGAAGAGGAGAAAAACCCTTTAAAAAAAAGAATATAGGAGGCAATACAAACACTGGTGAACTTGCCTACCTCAAGGACTCCTACCAAGTAGTCAAGGACTGATGTAGTACCACTAAAAATTTTAGCACTAGCCTCAGGCTCCACCAAGGTAGCAAGGGTACTTCACTATAGAGATCCTACACTTGATGAGGAAATAGTCATACCTAGCTATGACTATAAAACAAATAACCTAGCTTAGATAAATGAAGTGTAAGAGGCATTGGAAAGAAAGAAGAAATAGGAGATACTCAGAAATGAGTATAGACAAAAGCAAGCATTAGTGGAATTCAAAGACATATTTCTTGATGCATTTAGCTTGCCCTGATAAACCAAGCCCATCATGGAGCAACTATCCAACATAGTGGACGAGGTAGAAAATGAAGATAGCACTTTCACAAGTTGAATTGGGTAAGAAGGTTGAGAAAGTGGAAATAGCACTTGAGAATATATTCTCATTATACTCAAGATTGTGTGACTCATCATTTTTCACACAAGAAACTAGCCAAAGAATATGAGCTTGGAACATAATCTTAAGATTTCTAGCACCTAGCTACCCAAAGATCTAGCTTAAAGTGAGAAGCATTTTGCAACTACGCTTCACACCTAGAAGGAGTTAGTTGTATTAACAATAGAAGAGGCCAATGTCAAGGCCAAATTTATAAAGATTCAATCTACCATTACTCCACATTTAGAAGTACTACATAAGGAAATGGCTTATGTAGAAAATTTTCTAAAGAAAGACCCCAATATTTCTACCCTAGAAGGCCTAGTACATCTTGCAGCAGAGACAACCATCTAGCAAAAATCACTAGAAATAGCTTTAGATAATTGGGATGCTTCTCTGAAGATGATCATGGAGGTAAATAAAACATTTTTGGCTAAATATTCTATTCATTCTTAGGTCCCTATGACATAAGTGTCAAAAAGGGGTAGATAAGATAAATAAGAAGGGGGAGATAAGCATTATGTGAAATAAGGGGGAGAAATTACATTTTTGGAGATTCTTTGATGAAGGTAATAAATGATATTCCAAGGGGAGATATTCAAACTTTGAGGAAGCCAAAAGGATGCAAAAACTACAAGAAAATATGAAAAGGGGAGTAGAAACAAAGGGAGAGTAAAAATAAAGTAGAAACAAGGTACAAACAGATACATAGTACAAACAAGGCAAAGAGTATCAGTCACATCAACATGAGACAAATTCAACACAAGAGTCTTTGGTTGTAGGAATACAATTTTTGTTATAGAATTGGCACATCAGCTTAGAGAGAGTTACAATATTTTTAGGTATACAAAATTTTTAACATGTTTTTGAAGTCTTGTACATACACCATGAAAAAAATGTGTAGTATACTCATAGAGATCAAATTCATAATGCCTACTTAAGTGTTTTTGCCACTCATGTCAAAGGGGGAGATTGTTAGTCTCATATTAGTTTTGACAATTGAGTGTCAACACACTTAACTAATTCTCAAGATGATGCTGAGTGTAATATAGATGTCAAGCTATAGTGTGTGCTGAGCTAGAGAATTCAATAGGTGTGGAGTGAACTTCAACTATCAAGTTAAGTTCAAGTGTTAAGTGATAAGTGATGCTGAGTCACTATAGGTTCCCAACAAAGTATAAATGCCAAGTGAAACAAAATAACTATAGGATTGGAGTGAGATAGAATTCCTATATGTGTTGAGCATCAGAAACTAGTAAGTGTCGAGTAACATAGAATCAACATATGAGTTTGTGCCTTCACAAACTCAGATGTAAACCATTTTTGAGTTGACTCAGGATGAATCTCGAAGGATCATGAAGATAAGATCGAATCTTTTATATTACCTATGTAATTACATGTAGCTAATTAGAAAAATGGAGAAGTCATGTAACCAATAAGAAAAGTGCAAGAATTGAGTGGGAGATGAAGATTGAATATTGATCATAGATTCATTCCTAACCCTAAGTCTTTGAAGCCATTAAAATGAGGATGAAAGCCCACTATGTATGTGCATGTGAGAAGTGTATGAGTGAATTATAGTGAAGTGCAAAAGGGTGTAAATACTTAGAGAAGAGTAGAGTAGCATTTTAGAATCTAGTTGATCAAGAACAGAGTATCACATTTTTGAAGAGTTACATATCAAATCAAGCAAGGATCAGAATAGATAGAGCAGAATGAGGATCTAAAATCAACAATTAAGTGTTGCAAGTGATTAGGTCAAGGCTTTCTAATACTCTCTAGAAATTGTATTAGGAAATAAAATCTTATGATGATAGGTTGGTTTAATGGCCATGTTGTAAGACTATAAACAATGTGCTAAACCCTTTAACAAGGTAACATTCCAAGTGAGTGTTTTTAAATCCTTTAACCAGGTCACTTTTAACAAGGTCTAAAGTCTTTAATAGGATAGGCCTTTCACAGGGCAGACCATTGGGAGTGGTCAAACTTTGTAACCTTGAACAGTTACATATTGCTACACTGATAGTTTGTGGGTGTCATCCCTACCCCAGTTTTACTTTCTCATTTTGGAGGGTTTTTGGGTTACCAAATTCTTGTGTTATATGTTTTCATGCATGTCTTTATTTTCATGTTTATTACATGAATTAGATTCATGTGAATGATATTAGGTAAAAGGTTTTGGAAAGGATAAAGTGAGTTACTTTTGATTCACACGCCCCCCCCCCCCCACCTCGCTTCAAAAGTAAATCTTTCCACTTGAAAATTCCAACAATGCATATATTTTATTTTCTTTCAATCAATCTTTCTTGAATTGTATTTTAGATTTCTTAATAAGATCTATAATAAATTTTTAATGTATGTATAATGTATGTATATATGTATATGTATATGTATATGTATATGTATATATATATATATGTATATATATGTATATGTATATATATGTATATGTATATATATATATATAAACTCAATGAACTTCTAGATAATTTTAAGGAACTTCAATTTTATACTTTTAAAGTGGATTTTCTATTATAATAGACTTTTATTTCCTTGGATTGATTTTAGTTGCAATTTACATAAATTGCCCTTTTCCTTTAGAGATAGTTGTCTTTTGGCACCCTGTCTTTCACTTAAATTACCATTTTGATGCAAATATACATTTGTTATGATATAAAATCATAGTATTTTATGTTTTTCTAATTAATTAAAGAAGGAAGAACCCAAACCCATAAATAAAAAAAGGTAACATCCAGTCTAGAGCAGGCAAACCCGAAAGATCACAAGAAGTTATGCTACAAAAAAAATTAATTAGAACCAGCAAATACAACTAAAACAAAGGAAAGGAAAACATCTAATATTTGATGTTGTTACATTTCATACAACTAGATAATTGTACCTTGGTGAAAGGAAAATGGAAGATCAAAGCTCAGGAGGACATTGTGGCTCTCCCCCATGGCTTCTTCTCTTTGAGCTTTACCAACAAAGAAGACCCAAAATATGCTCTATTTAGTGGCCCTTGGATTTTTGGATGAAATTTATTAGCCTTGAAAAATGGGAGCCTAATATCAATATTTAAGCAATCCCCAAAGAAACCAAAGAGAGATGTTAAAAAAATTCCTTCTTCTAACCTCCCAGAAGTTAACTATGATCAAGTTGGGGATGCAAGAAAATGGTAAGGTTATTTCATCCCCAAATGAACATGATAAAAATGAGAGGGATCAATTTTGTGAAGAGGGGATTATGGAAAATTAGGCTAAAAGGATTGAAGATGACAACAAAATGACTAGTTTTGGTGATATGGCTTCGCTAGATTCTTCTCCAAACCCATGTGTGGAGGAAGTTAAGTGCCCATCTTGTCTAAAAAATTATAATGAGTCAATCCAAAGCCCTAAGCTATAGAATTAATAAATAGAAAAGAGGAACAAGGCCAAGATTAGGATGTTTTAATGGGAGAAGGGAGATTTCATCCCTTCCCCCATTCCATCAAAAATAGAAAATTCCTATGAAAGTATGAATAAAACTCCTTCATTCAATGAAGCTCAAGGTTGTCTAGTTTTTGGGGAAATGAGCATCAATATTTTAGTGTAATTATTAGATGTAGATAAGGTTAAATTGACCTACCAAGAGGACATCATATCCTCAAATGATAAGAAACTTTTGGCTAAGGAAACTATTCAGAAGATTTGGGAAGGTGTTGTTAGAAAGTGAATCATAATATTTTAAGTTTTTATGATTAATTAAAGTAGGAAGAACCCAAACCCATAAATAGAAAGTAACATCAAGTATAGAGTAGGAAAATCAAAAATATCACAAGAAGTTATGCTACAAAAAAAAATTCATACTTGTTTATGCTAGGAATTGTGTCAATGTTCATCTGCTTTCCAATTACCATATATAATTGTAATTGTTTCCAAGCTTGGTAAATGAGAGTAGGAAGTGGTTTATGAGGATCTTCCCATTTCTTATTTCTATTGTAAAAAATCAACTTAGTTAGTGAAGCAATCCTTTTTTGGAATTCATTAATTAGCCTTCAAGAAATGGGAGACTAATATCGATATTTTAGATACTTTATTTCATATTACTCCCATCTGGATCTGGTTTCCTTGTCTTTCACTATATTTATGGCATCAAGATTTCCTTAAATGATTATCTTCATCTTTTGGGGAACATTTATCTTTATACCCCATGACAACCTTAAAATCCAGACTTGTTTATGCTAGGAACTGTGTCAATGTTCACCATCTCTCCAATTTACCATAAAAATTTGTAATTGCTTCCAAGCTTGGTAAATGGGAGTAGGAAGTGGTTTATGAGGATTTCCCCTTTTCCAAGTTTCTATTGTAAAAATTTAGGTCAGTGGGTGAATAAATCCTCAAAAAAATGAAAGAAAGATGCTAAAAAAATTCCTTCTTCTAACCTTCTAGAAATTAAAAAAATGTGGAAAAGAAAGGACTTAATTGAGAGCATTGAAGATAAAAAAGGTAATGTTTCCAAGGATCCAAAAGTTAATTATGATCAAGTTGGGGACACAAGAAGATGGTAATTTTGTTTCATCCCAAAATGAACATAATAAAAATGAGAGGGATAAATGTTGTGAAAAGGGGATTATGGTAGATTAAGCTAAAAGGATTGAAGATGACAACGAAATGACTAGTTTTGGTGATAAGGCTTTGGTGGATTCTTCTCCAAACCCATGCGTGAAGGAAGTTAAGTGCCCATCTTACCCAAAATATCCTATTGAGGAGTCAATCCAAATCCTTGAGGTGGAGAAGTTAATAAATAGAAAAGAGGAACAAGGCCAACATTAGGATTGTATGGAAGAAGGAAGAGTTCATCCCTTCCCCTATTCCATCAAGAATTGAAATTTCCTATGAAAGTATGAATAAAACTCCTTTATTCAATGAAGCTCAATATTGCCCACTTTTGGGGGAAAATAAGAATCATTATTTTAGTGGAATTAGTAGATGTAGATATGGTTAAATTGACCTACCTAGAGGATATCATATCCTCAAATGATAAGAAATTTTTGGCTAAGGATAATATTCAGAAGATCTAGGAAGGTATTGTTAGAAAGGAAATCATAATATTTTATGTTGTTCTAATTAATTAAAGCAAGCAGAACTTGAACCCATAAATAGAAAATAACATCAACTCTAGACTAGGTGAACCCGAAAGATCACAAGAAGTTAAGCTACCAAAAAAATAAAATCTAGACTTGTTTATGCTAGGAACTATGTCAATGTTCATCAAATCTCTAATTTACCATAAATAATTTTAATTTTTTCCAAGCCCGATAAATGGGTATAGGAAGTGCTTTATGAGGATCACCCCTTTTCTTGTTTCTATTGTAAAAATCTAGGTTAGTGGGTGAAGCAATCCTTTTCTGGAAGAAATTTGTTAGCTGTGAAGAAATGGGAGCCTAATATCGATAATCTAGATACTTTATTTCACATCATTCCCATTTTGGTCTAGCTTCCTAGCCGTTCACTACATTTATGGCATGAGAATGTCCTTAAAGGATTATCTTCCTCTTTTGGGGAACACTTATCTTTATACCCCATGACAACCATAAAATCTAGACTTGTTTATGCTTGGAATTGTATCAATGTTCATTAGCTTTCCAATTTAAAATAAATAATTGTAATTGTTTCCAAGCTTGGTAAATGGGAAAAGGAAGTAGTTTATGAGGATCCCCCCTTTTCTTGTTTCTATTTTAAAAATCCAAGTTAGTGGGCGAAAGAATCCTCAAAAAAACCAAAGAAAGATGCTAAAAAAATTCCTTCTTCTAAGCTTCCAAAAGTTTAAAAATGTGGAAAAGAAAGGACTCAATTAAGAGCAATGATAATAAGGATGGAAAACTTTCCAAGCATCCCAAAGTTAATTATGTTCAATTTGGGGATACAAGAAGATTGTAAGTTTCTTTCATCCCCAAATGAACATGATAAAAATAAGAGTGATCACTATTGTGAAGAGGGGATTATGGTAGATTAGGCTAAAAGGATTGAATTTGACATCAAAAAAACTAGTTTTGGTGATATGGTTTCATTGGATTCTTCTCCAAACCTATTTTTGAAGGAAGTTAAGTGCCCATCTTTTGCAAAAGAACCTAATGAGGAGTGTATCCAAAGCCTTGAGGTGGAGAAGTTAATAAATAGAAAAGAGGAAAAAGGCCAAGATTAGGATATTAAATGTGAGAAGGGAGACTTCATCCCTTCCTCCATTCCATCAAGAATTAAAAATTCCTATGAAGGTATGAATAAAATTCCTTCATTCAATGAAGCTTAACATTGTCTAGGTTAGGAATTAGTAGATTTAGATACAGTTAAATTAACCTACCAAGGGCATATCATATCCTCAAATGTTAAGAAAATTTTGGCTAAGGAAACTATTCAGAAGATTTGGGAAGGTATTGTTAGAAAGGAGATCATAATATTTTTTGTCTTTTGAATAATTAAAGTAGGAAGAACCTGAACCTATAAATAGAAAGTAACATTAAGTCTAGAGTAGGTGAACCAGAAAGATCACAAGAAGTTATGCTACAAAAAAAATATATCAACTAGAACCATCAAATATAACAAAACCAAAGGAATGGAAAACATCTAATATTTTATGTTGTTGCATTTCATATAACTAGATAATTATACCATCATGAAACAAAAATGGAAGATCAATCTTAGGTGGTCATTGTGGCTCTCCCCTGTGGCTTCTTCTCTTTGATCTTTACCAACAAAGAAGACCTAGAATATGCTCTATTTGGTGGCCCTTGGATTTTTAGAAGAAATTTATTAGGCTTGAAAAAATGGTAGCCTAATATCAATATTTAAGATACTTTATTTCATATGACTCCCATTTTGGTCTGGTTTCCTAGCCTTTCACTACACTTACAGCATGAGGATGTTCTTAAAGGATTATCTTCCTCTTTTGGGGAACTCTTATCTTTATACCCCATGAAAACCTTCAAATCTAGACTTGTTTATGCTAGGAATTGTGTGAATGTTCATCAGCTCTTTAATTTACCATTTTTTCCAATCTTTGTAAATGGGAGCAAGAAGTTGTTTATGAGGATCTCCCCTTTTCTTGTTTCTATTGTAAAAGGTTAGGTTAGTTGGTTCAAAATAATCCTCAAAAAGAAAAGAAAGACACTAAAAAAATTGCTTCTTCTAAGCTTCCAAAAGTTGAAAAAAGTGGAAAAAAAAGGACTCAATTGAGAGCAATGAAGATAAGGAATGTAAAGTTTCCAAGATCCCAAAGTTAATTATGATCAAGTTGGGGATGCAAGAAGATGGTAAGGTTGTTTCATCCCCAAATGAACATGATAAAAATGAGAGGGATCAATGTTGTGAAAGTGGTATTATGGTAGATTAGGCTAAAAGAATTGAAGATGAAAAAAAATGACTAGTTTTGGTGATATGGATTCGTTGGATTCTTCTCCAAACCCATGTGTGGTGGAAGTTAAGTGCTCGTCTTACCCAAAAAATCCTAATGAGGAGTCAATCAAAAACCTTGAGGTGGAGAATTTAATAAATAGAAAAGTGGAACAAGGCCAAGATTAGGATGTCTTATGGGAGAAGGGAGACTTCATCCCTTCCCCCATTCCATCAAGAATTGAAAATTCCTATGAAAGTATGGATAAAACTCGTTCATGCAATGAAGCTCAATATTGTTTGGTTTCAGGGGAAATAAGCAGCAATATTTAAGTATTATTATTAAGTGTAGATATAATTAAATTGACCTACCTAGAGGATGTCATATCCTCAAATGATAAGAAAGTTTTGGCTAAGGAAACTATTCAAAAGATATGGCACGATATTGTTACAAAGAAAAGATTTTTCATTGCACGATAATATTGACCTATTAATGTCTAATACAACCAAAAGTCTTATAGAAGAATAAGAGATGGTTAAACAATATCGCTAACCCTGTGAGGGACATTGGACCACTGCCAACAATCCCCTTCCAAACATCACCCACTGTGGTTCACAAGATTCAAACCTGTGACCAATCTCTCATACCAATTGTTAGAAAGGCTAGGGTTGTCATTACACCAAAAGATCAACCTGTTAAGGCTTGATACAACCAATAATCTAATAGAACCACAATAAGTGGTTAAACCATGTTGCAAACCTTGTAAGGGACACTAAACCACTACTTATATGTATGGGGTAAGAGAACTAAGAAAAAGGTTGATAAGGATATCAAATTTTTTGTCTCCTCTAGAAAATCCACTAAGGGATCTTATAAAGATGATATTGGATCACCAAAAAATGGCATTTGAAGGAGACCTATGACAAAAGTGAGAGAAGTTGAGAGATTTCATAATAAAAGAGATGGAAAATAATCTACCATCTAGGACTTTATTCTAAGGAAATGAAAAGTTTATCCTAGAATATAAGGGGTTTGAAAAACCCTATTAAAAAGATTTTCTAAGGAATATAGTTTGGGATCATTAACTAGAATTATTGTTTTCCAAGAAACCAAATGCGTAAAGAGAGACTAAAAAAAATTGTTTAACAATGGTGGAGTGATATGTAGTAATGCAGATGGTGTGATAGGTGGTTCCATAACATTTAAGAATTTTCACACCATCTCGAGTAAACCTTTTTTCCTTTGATGGTAATGTTATTCATCTTTTGAGTCATAATAGTAGGGATTATTTTCAGTGGGTGATATCCAATATTTATGCCCCTAATAATAAAGTGGCTAGAAGAAAATTTTTGGGGGACACCTCAGTTCATAGATCTTCTTTTAGAATAAAAAAAAATTTGGTCATGGGTGATTTCAATACTGTTCTAAATGATGGAGAAAAATTTGGAGGTTTTCGTACACACAAGATGATAGGCTAGATCTTATTGATTTTATTGTTAGGGAAACTCTTATTGATCTTTATTTTAGAGGCACTAAATATACTTAGTCCAATTGTAGGGTTGGGAAAGATCTTATTCAGTTGATCTTGATAGGGCCCTTATCTCTCATGATTTAATTCAAGCTTATTACTATGACCTCTTTCCTCCTTTCCAAAAATAGGTTATGATCACTTTCCAATTCTCTTTACAGTTAATCCTAGGAATCAAAGGAAGAACTTTTCCTTTAGCTTTGAGAAGATGTGGATGACCCATCCAAGTTATGAAGCTCTTTTCAAAGACTCGTGGGATATTAAGGTTGAAGTCACAACTATGTTCAGAGTGGCGAAAAAGCTTAACAATGTCAAGAAGAGAGTGAAAGTTTGGAACAAAAACTATTTTGGTGACATTTTTGAAATAAAAAAAATGTCAAAATGAAACTTGAGGATCAAGAGAATATACAGAATGATGATCTCTTCAATAATCTCTATAATCTATAAAATGATCTTTTGGTGAAATATTATGATAACATTGCTAAGGAGGAGACCTTCTAGAGGAAAAGATCTAGATCAGTTTGGTTGGCAAAAGGAGAGAAGAATACCCAATATTAGGTATGTGCAAGGTCATGGTCGACCAAATTATACACTTAAGTGGCTGTTTAAAGTTTGAAAATAAAGTTTATATCAACTTGACATGCAATTATGGACTAGTTATGAAAATTTTATTAAAAAGTTTTAAGAATAGAATCTATAGGTAATTGAATGTAGTTTCTAAACTATTAGGTCTTATTTGAAAATAATTTAATCTAATTGGTCAAAATTTTATATTTTAATGTAGTAGTACAAAATTTTCATGACAAAATAAGAAGTACATGTATGTCTGACCACCTTAATCACAACCATATATTAATATTTTTCTATAAGATTTTAGATATAAGAAGTAGACTCATGCCTAGATGTGAGGCATATTTTTGGGTATTTTTATTTTGGAAAAAAACTATGAATTTTATGCTACAACATTTTCAAAAAAAAAAGGCTCATGTATAACCACCTTGCCTAATTCAAAACATTACTAAATTGATTTTTTCCTTTTCTTTTTTATTGTAATAGGAAAAGCATACAATGTGATGCATAGTTTGCATTTCAAAAATGTTTGATAGTTTGAAAGTTATAGCCATTTTTCAATCAGTATGTATATCAACACATTGCAGATATCATCATTTAAAAATAAGTAATAACTACTTATTAAACTTGTAATTTGATAGACATTATTTTGATTGAAAGTTTTTAGGTACCTTCTCTAAGTCTAGAACTCACCCTAATGGGGAGAAATCATGTTTGAGATTTGACCAAGGAGGCTTGGTTATTACCAAGCCTAATGGAGCACTTGATATGAAATCAGATACCCCATATAAGACTCAAAACCCAATATGGGATCAAAGACCCAATATTTCTCGGCTAAATATATAAAACAATCAAATTGAAAATGGAGGGTAAGGATTAAAAGTTGAGAAAAGGTCCTCATTATCCCTTCAAATGTCCATGTGAAGTGTTTTACCTAAATTACAAATGATATTTTTGTTTGTGAGTTATACTATATGAACATATTATACTTTATTATATTATATTATATTATAATTTAATACATTATACTATTATATATTATATTTTAATATAATATATTATACTATATTGTAATATAATATCAATTATATTATATTATATTCTAATATAAAATAAACTATATGATACAAAAATGTCCCTAGGGGTCCTACGAACCTTAGGGACATATTGTAATTGAGTGTATGGGTTTATGGTTTAGGACATATGTTATATTGATAGTTTATGATCTCTTTCAACACATTTGATGACAAGATAGATTCTCGGGGTCCTAGGACCCTTAGAGACATGTATTGATTGTATGGGTGGAAAGAGGCAATAGCTTCACCCATGACCCCTTTTGAGGAATTCATTGACAATGTATGTCCCTAAGGTCCTGGGACCCCTAGGGACATATGTTGTACTAATTGTATGGGTAGAAAGGGCCCATAGGTTCATGTATGGCCTCTTTTGACATATTCGCTAACATCATATGTCTCTAGGGTCCTAGAACCCCTAGGGACATATGTTGCACTAATTATATGGGTCAAAAGGGACCATAGGTTCACCTATGACCCCTTTCGATACATTTTCTAACAACTTATGTCCCTAGGATCCTATGACCCATAGGGACATATGTTGTAACTATTGTATGGGTCGAAAGGGGCCATAGGTTCACCAATGACTCCTTTTGATAAATTCACTAACAACATATGTCCCTGAGATCCTAGGTCCCCATAGGGCCATATGTTGTATTGGTTGTATGTTCATGTCTTTTTTGAAAGGGGTCATAGGTTCACCTATGACCCCTTTTGATGCATTCAATGAAAACATATGTCCTCGAGGTCCTAGGACCCATAGGTATAAAAGTTGTATTGATTGCATCAGTCAAAAGGGGCCATAGGTTCACCTATGATCCCTTTTGATGTATTTATTAACAACACATGTCACTGAGGTCTTAGAACCCCTAGGGACATATGTTGTACTAATGGTATATTCATGTATGGATCAAAAAGGGACATAGGTTCACATATGGCCCCTTTCAACACATTTGTTAATAACATATGTCCTTTGGGTCTTGAGACCCCTAGGGTCATATGTTGCATTGATTGTATGAGTCAAAAGGGTCACACATTCAACTATTACCCCTTTCAATACATTCATTGACAACATATGCCCCTAGGGTCCTAGGAACCCTACAAACATGTGTTCTATTGATTGTATGGGTTAAAAGGGGCCATAGGATCACCTATAACCCCTTTTGATGCATTCATTGATAACATATCTCCCTAGGGTCCTAGGAACCCTAGGGAAATATGTTGTATTGATTGTATGGGTTGAAAAGGGTTATAGGTTCACCTATGACCCCTTTTGAGTCATTCAATGACAACATATATTAGCAGGAGTCTTGAGACCTGTAGGGAGATATGTTGTATTGATTCTATGGATTGAAAGGGGCCATAAATTCACCTATTACCCCCTTCAATGCATTCACTAACAACATATGTCTCATTATCCTACGACCCCTAGGGACATATATTTCTAGTGAATGTGTTGAAAGGGGTAATAGGTGAACCTATGACTCCTTTTGACTCATTTAATTACAACATATGTCCACATGGGTCCTAAGACCCCTAGGGACATATAATGTATTGATTGCATGGGTTGAAATGGGTCATAGGTTCACCTATGACCCCTTTTGACTCATTCAATGATAACATACATCCATAGGGGTCATAATACCCTTGTGGACATGTGTTTTATTGATTGTATGTACACATATGGCTTGAAAGGGGCATAGGTTCACTTATGACCCATTTTGATGCACTCACTGATAACATATGTCCTTGGGGTCCTAGGACCCCTAGGGACATATGTTGTATTGATCATAAATACTAAAATATGATCTTAAACATGAAACCCTTATTTCTTAACCATAATCCTAAATGCTAAATTTCAATTCAAAATATTAAACCCTAGATTCTTTGATGTCAATTTTAAATAATAGCCCTAAATAGTAAACCCTAAGTGTAAGTGCTAAAACCTAATTATAAATGTTACGTTGTAATTCTAAATACTTAGCTATAATAATTAATCTTGAATATTAAACCATTATATTATATCCAAACCCTTATCCTAATTTCTAAGTTACCATAAATCCTAAAAAAAACTAATGTCAAATGGTAAGAATAATTGTAAATGCTAAACCCTACTATAAAATGCTATATCCCAATTATATATGTTAAAATACAACGCAAAACCCTAAACCCTAAGTGTTAATCCTAAATACTAATCCCTAATCTTAATACTTTTTGTCAAACCCTAATATTAAATATTATAATCTAACCCTAAATCCTAACCCTAAACATAATAGTAACTATGATTTGAACACATGTCCTAATCTAAACTTGAAATATATAACCCTGTATCATAATCCTAAATGATAAATAATAATTGTAAATAGTAAATTATAATCCTAAAGAATAATGAAGAGATTTTGTCAAAACACCTCACATGGATAATGGAGGGGGTAATGAAGACCATTTATTAGCTTTCAATCTCAACCCTCCATTTTTCTTTTGATTTCTAAATACATTTAACTATGGGGAGTAGTAGTAGTAGGAAAAAGCCTAAACTAAAGAGGAAGGTGATGAATGAAGAAATTGAAGAATATAGGGGAAAATATATAGAAAACCATCATAGAAAGTGACAAGGTAAGTCATCATAGTTCTCTACTATAAGTCATAGGGTTATTACAACTTCCTTAATATGTCATCATTTGAGAAAAGTGAGATTTGTTAGACAAACTTGTGTTGAATTCAAAAAAGGTTGTACAACTTATAGTAGAGCACTTAAAAGAAGAGAGAGTCTTGATGATCCTATTGAAATTGATACATGGGCTTATTGTGGGAGACTTCCATGTTTTAAAAAAAATTAATAGAGGGTTTTAAGGAAAAAATTGCACTTTTTTGGCACTCTTTCTCAAGAATGGTTCCAAATGCTGATGTAGGGGCATCTGAGGGTCAAGGTTATTGACTTAGATGTGGGATTTGGTTAAAATTTACTTTTGGGGGTCATAACTTTTGACTCGGATGTGAGTTTTGGCTAAAATTTTATAGGTAGTTGCACTAGAAGGAGTTATTTTAATTTTCTATGGAGTTTAACTCAATAGGTGGCCATTTTGATATTTTTTTGAGAGCCTAAATTCTCATCTTGACCTTTGTAATTGGCTTTTTGTGTTTTTTGAAGTTATTTTAGAAATTTATTTTTGTAATAAATCTAAAATCATATTTTTTATTTTGTTTGATTAATTGGCAATTCATCTTGCCTTAGTTGTGGACTTTTTCTAGGAAAAATTAGGATTCATAGGATGAGTTTTAAAAATTACCAAAAAAAATGGAAAAATTCATTTTTCCCAAAAATTTGCCAAAAATGTTAATTTTTGGAATTTTAATAAGTAGGTGTTGGTTTTCATTGTAGATGGAGAGTAGAGTTATAGAAGTTTTAATTAAGAGTTATGGTATTTTGAAGCATCTATCTTGTGTCAATTTTTGAATTGTTCTTTGACAAGATTAGGTTACGTCAAATGCAAAGGATGTTTTCAAGTTGAGAATTGGCAATAAAGACCATACCCCACATCCAAAACATTATTCGGAGGTAAGTCAAATAATGTTTTTAAAATATTTTTGTGAGACTAATCCAAGATTACATAAATTACAAAGGGCTTTTGAATCAATGAAGCAATTTTATTATGTGCCTCTTAAGATTCGAAATGCATGTTGTTGCAAATATCATGTGGATTTTTCTATGAACCATTAAGTATTACATTCTATCTACTTTTCTTTTCATACTAATGAAATGTTGGACATTTGTGGTGCTACTTTCCTTCCAAAATCACAAAGATCATTACTAGATTAATCTTATGTCCTATAGATGATGGTTGTTTCTTTTATAGAAATGATTTCTTAAATCAAAAGTGCTTATGATGTGATTTTTTATCAAAAAAATTGACATGCTTACATGAGGGGTGTGAAGATGATATTGGAAATACATTAGTTTCAAAGAAGGTTTATGAAACAATGAAATACAGATTGAAGAATGGAGGTGAAGGCTCTAGATGTGAGTTGGTTGACAAAAAAAAGAGTGCAGCTGATTTTATTTCAAACTTCCACGAAAATCATTGTTACAAGTATGCAAAGCATAATGATAGATCTCAGTGGTTGGATCAAAAATTTAGAATTTATAAGGATAATTTATCCATTAGCACTATTATATCATTTTTTGGCTTTGCAAAGAGCTATACATTACAACCCCAAAATGAGACACAATCTAAATATTACAACTCCATTCAAGTTGCTATTTTTGTCCACATAACATATAGATACACCCCTAATAGTGTGGAAGATCACAAAAAGATAAGAAAAGAGTACCACTTTTATATGAGTGATGATAGATCTCACTCTCATGAGTTTTTCAAACATTTTTTTTAAAATTATTTTGTGTTCTTATGAGATCATGTTTTTGCGATGGATAGATATCTCATTTGGTTAGATAATTGCATGGGTCAATTCAAGAATGCTCACATATTTTATCGGTTGTGTATAATTCATGTAAATATGAATGTGCATCATATTTGGAGCATTTTTGAGTTTAGACATGGGAAAGGGGAGCATGATGGAGTAGGGGAATGTGTGAAGATAGGTCTAGTGAAGGAGAAAATGAAGATTTTAGTAGCAGAACTTCTTGATGCTCATACCATAATTGATTGGTCTAGTTTTGCATTATCATAGGGGGGAACTCTTGATTCAATTTTGTGTACGTTATTTTGGTTGGTTAAGGAGGGATCCTTAGTTGGTAGATTAGATTGTGCTACAGTCAGAGGTTCTTCAAAGATGCATTCATTCTATAGCTTTGGTTATAGTACGTGGACTATTTGGACATGACAACTAGTTTTCTTTTGCCCTAGTTATTTTTAGTGTGATTGGGATCACTATGATTTGAGTGATTGGGTGAATACATGGACTCCACATTATCTTACTTCATTATTTCTGATGCCATTTATTAGAAATGATGACATGGATAGTTTTGTTGACCATAACCATTTATGAGATCTTCTTCAGCTAGGACAAGTCTTTGCATTAGTTGCACCACAAAGGAATGACAAGAAATGTGATTATTAGTTAGCACAATATGTAAGAGGTAGAAAAAAATCTTGCACAATTGGTTATAGATGATGATGGATTTAGATATCCTACTAGTTCAGTTATTATTGTTGGAACATGGTTATAGATATACATGCTTAGAAAAAATGGAATTCTTACAATCAAAGACTATGAGAAGCACAAAAAAATTCTCCTAAATTTGCATCTTATTATAGTAGTGAATATGAAGTTTTTAAGAATCAAGGAAGAACAAAATTAAAATAACTTATTAATATTAGTAATGGTAATCACAAAGGCCTATTGGAGACCTTCAAATTGAGAGATGACCCTTTGGGAACACTTCACTAGGTAATAATAACTCACAAAAAGGTTTCATGTGTTCATCATATGCTTTAAATTTATTTTCATATGTTAATTATATGCATATACTTGTACTTAATATTAAATGCACATAATACTAACATTTTCTATGATATTGTAATGTAGGAGTCTTCAAAAGTAATAGTACATAAAGATAGAAAAAAAAATTAAGGAGCAAAACAAAGTCAATTCTATGTTAGTTTAGTATCTAGGATTTTTGGTTTTTGTGTACATATAATATGGTTCTATTAATTTAGAGAGATCACATTCCATTTGGATTTGGCATATTGATCTTGTCTATTACTAAAACTTATAGTGTGCCTCAACTCATTTGTACACCACTGGGTAACTTTGAAATCATTGATCTTTGCATCAAATCATTAGCTCTATTTGCTCTTGATGGCTGGGTGAACAATAGTGACACATTTTTTCTAACCATGGAGAGCCTACAACATTTGGGACCACCCCATAGTGAAGTTTCTCTAATATTCTCTGAGTGCATTTGGAGATCGATATTTGGAGAGTTGTAACTTGGAGCTCATGAGGGATTTTAGTAAAACATCAAATGATATAAGATGGTTATGTTGAGGTATACAATATGTTAGAAATAAATAACACTAAGAGGGGGGGTGAATCAATATTTTACAAACTTTTTCCCTCAACTAAATATTGTTAATTACTTTATAACTTGCATATGAAAGTAAAAAAACAATGTTGAATAGTAAATATAACCATACACATAGAGAACTCATAGTACCATTATTTTTTAAATAAGGAAAAACTAGCCAAGCGAAAATCCAATGGGTATGATACCCACTAGATGATTCACTAAACAATTGGATCATGTTAAGGATAATGACCCTATTAGGAGTCTATGAAGTACATATAGTGTCTCGAGTCCTTGTTAGACGACTAGGTCTTGTTAGAAGCCTCAAACATTTTAGGGGTTGCTACAAACCTTTTAGGAGTTAGTAGATCAATTACAATGTATGCAAGAAAATCCCACTTCTCTAACATGCAATTATACAATTCAATTCCTTATGCAATTATACAATTTAGTTCCTTCATAGAATAGATATACATACAATACTTGCTTGCTACTATAACTCACACTTTCTCTATGCTTACATCAGATTTTTCATCACATAAGGCTCATAGATGGTTCTCACAATATTTTTCATGTCACATCTAATCATGCAATTTCCACAATATTTGTGCATCACATACATTTGTTGTACAACTCACTTCCCCTTGTCTCCTCAACATAAGATCTTTACTTATATCTTGTGTATCCACAAATTGTTGCTTAGATTGCTTCAATGTCTTCACATGCTTGATATAATATAAAATAATATTGACATATTCATCTTAACATGACATAGTAATTATTTTGAAACCAAAATAATTCCTAAAGTTGTATAACTCTAGTTTTTGCTATGCTCTATTCTGCACTGTTAAATACTAGCACAATTAAACTTACTGTAACTTGCACTATATGTACACACATGTACTCTAGTACACACCATCATGATGATTTCATAAAAATTTTCTCAACTATGCATAAGCTAACACTTTGCACATCATCCATATTGTTAAGATCTGTTCACTATACTACTACAAACTGTCTAATACTTAGACAATTTTTTGTCTCTAAATACATAAATGAAATGTTGAGTATTTATTGTTATAAATTACAAAAATCAAGACATATAACTGACCATATTTCCAAAAATATCCCCCTTTGGCATTGATGGCAACATTTTGGAACATTGGCTAAGTCCCAAAATGATGTCATACAAAACTAAAAAAATAAACAAAACTACACAAAAATTGCCTTCAAAACATAACAATTTTATTCATGTTTTGGATCACTACATTGCCTATCACTCCTTTACATTGATAAATACATAAGCTCCCCCTTACATATCCATTTACATCTGTATAATTTTTCTCTACATAATAAAACAATACTCACCCTTTGACATTAATGGAAAAGGTATCAAAATCTATATCACAAAAACTTGTTGCCTAATGTTGATCAGATCATCATTCTAGATATGCAATCTGCAAAATAAATCTTTAGTTTGTCAAATTTATTCTAGTTGCCTTTGAATATTTTTGATATACTGATGAGTGTGCAAAATGCATAAGATTCCACTTTAACTGCACTCAAGTTGGTATAGGAAAATTTCTCAAAGGAATTCTTTGCTGAAAGACATTCCTCCAATTGCCTCTACAAAATTACAACTTTAGGTTCTAGATATTCTTTGAGAATAGATAATCTTCTTATTATCTTCTCCTTTTCAAATTCAATGCTTCTAACATCATATATAGATCTTCTTAATCTCATTCTAAAAACCTTCAATTTCGATCTCTAGTTGTTATAATCTTGTAGTGGGTGACTGAAGCTCACTCATATGGCCTTTGATCTTTGTATCAAAATCAGATAAGTAAGTGTAAGACATTTTGCATTGTCCATACAACTTCTTACCTTCTAAAATACACTTACTAAGTTCCTTGATATTTCCATCAAGTTCCTTCAAATCATTGTGCACATTTGCGCACACTATGTTGAATAGGGTTGCATCATGATTATTTTTTGCTTGTGCTACTACTACTTTAGCCAAGGTTGTGAATTTTCTATTATAGGTCTTCACCAACTCTTTTTCCTTAGCTTTCAAGTCTAGATTGCCTATATTCATGGAAACTATCTTTTGCATGTGCTCTAAGACTTCAACAAGGGTCTTCTCCAAAGACTTTACAGATTATTTTTCTCAAACAATTTTCTCAAAGTGTCCACTAGCCCTTTCTGATCTTCATTATTAGATGCAATAGGTACTCCTCTTGATGTTCCATTTACTATTAGTGGGTAAAAGTACAAAGTTGTGTCACCTTTTAGGCTAACTTGTTAGAATTACTAAATTTGAGTATTTCTATCTTAAAATCAATTTTATTCAAACATATGGTCTAGAAAAAATTACATTATCTAAGTTATACATGTTCTCACACTTTTCCAATTGGGAATGTCTATTAAATGCATGTTTTACACTATTTTGTATCCAATTACTAAATAAATAAAATTATTTTAGAAAATTGACATTTTAATAATGCGTACTATTTTGTATGATATTTTGTAATAACATTTAAACACCATTTTATAGAGTTCAAAGTCAAGAATATTCTCATATAGAGTTTATAGTGTTTTATTAGATATAGTATATTGTAATTGTTGGAGTTGATGAAATTCAACTTTGAAGATGCCTAAGATTACCTGCATGCAATAACCTGGCAAAGGGAAGCCAAGGAGAGAAGAGCATGGAGCTAGGGAAAAACCCTAAATGGACATGAGAGAGAAAATATGCAAACACAAGAAAATATGTATTTACAATATGTTGAATGTGATGATGAAATACAATAAGGGAGCTCGAATATAAAGAGCTCAAGGAATCTCCTAGAACAAGCTAGAAGATGCTAGGAGATAAGTGTGACAACTAAGCATACATCAACATGAGGTGGAAAATCCTCGAACAAGGTGAGAGGATAAGTATGACTTAGGAGAGAACAAACTCTCACATTGTCAACAACTTATAACAAACTCCTAGACTACAACTAATAAATCAAATACATTTACCTATGTAAGCTTAAGTAATAGAATAAATAATTAATAAATAAGTATTTACCCTTACACCCCCCTTTAAGTGCAACTTAGATAAATACCTTAAGCTCACAAAACTAAGATGAAATGTAGAATGGGTCTTGGCAACGAGGGCATGTTAGGTACCCATGTAAAAATGAAAAACATGCAACCTCTAAAAATGGGGAAAGAGGGAGAACCACATGGGAAAAATTGTCCCACAAAAAGAGGTAAGAACCTAGTAAAGAACTAAAGAAGCCTCCAACTAGGGAAGTTGTCCCCGCAAACAGGAACAAGTGATCATGAAGAAGCATCACTGAATCATGTAGAAGTCACAAAACTTTTCCATCAAGCAAAAATTATAGATCTGAAGAATCTCCATGGAAGAAGAAGGCATGAACTAAGTATGTCTATATGGTAGATGATCCATCTCACTGAAAGACATAGGTAGCCAGCCATTGCAATTCCCTTATATATAGGATCAACCACTAAATACATAGTTCACAATATCGAACCATCAAACCAAGGATGCATTAGAGCAACAACATAACCCCCCCTTTATGCAGATGAGGTGAGATGACAGGCAACTAAGAAGGCGGGAAAAAAATTTCCTATAGATGAACCAAGAATGATGAGAGAGGAAGAGGTGTTGGAAATGATTGAAAAGATTAGGAATGAAGAGAAATGGAATTGGTAAAGAATGTTTCAATAATTGTTTTGTCATTGATGTCAAACTTGCTAACTACAAGAATGAAAATTGCTTTAGTGATCCAAATACTATCAATTGGTTGATTGATAAGGAGGTGGCAATCAATAAGATGTAACTAGAGTACCTAGAGAAAGGTTGAAGTTATGATGATATAATGAAGTATAAGGATTAGCTAAGACATTGATGAAATGGTGCATTGATGATATACTCTAAGACACAGAGGATGGACACACTAAGACACATCAAAGATGTAAGGATTAACTAAGTTCATTAGAGAGAACTGAGCTAGCTAGTTAGAGCCGAATAGATTCTTAGTTGAAGCTGAGCAAGTTCAACTTTTGAGTAAGTCGAGTAATTACTCTGATGCTGAGTAACACAAAATCCTTTAGGTGCCAAGTAGCAGAAAAAGATAATGGATGCCGAGCAAGTCTTCAAGTGCCAAGCAAAGTAGAAAATACTATAGGTGCCAAGTGCTAGTAAATAATAATATAAGTTGAGTAACACAGAAGGACATGAGCATCAGTAAACCAATAATTTTGAGTTGCTGCATTATTTGTTAAAGTCAAAGATTTTCCAGATTAGAATTGATAAGGTTGTTACATCAAATTTTGTGAATTAGTTGGATGATATGGATGATGAGTAGATGTCATAAAATTCTATATAATCCATGCAAACTAATCCGAGGTGAATGCTAATAGATTTATCATGAATTTTCTAGAAGAAACAATTTGGAGGGAAAACAATACCATTTTCTCAAGAGAAAATTAAGATTTGAGCGAGAAATGAAGAACAAAACTTCTTTATAAGGAGTTACAGGTCTGAAATCAAGTGTGCATGCAAGAGAGGGAATTGGTCATAAGTGTGATCATGTGAAGAAGCCTAGAAGAGTAAAAATAGAGCATCAAGACTCTAAGTTGATTAAGTGACCACATATTGCATTGGCATAATGAGTGGAAGAACTCTAGGAGATAGATTTTGAAGGGTGAACAAGCTGTCAGCACTGCAAGGGAGAGAAGCCAAGCAAAGAAAGGGAATGAAGAGTGATCTAAAATCTGCACAGTTAGGGTTGCAATCTGTATCAGGTCAAAACCCCTCTAGTAATTTCTTACCATTGTATTAGATATTGAAATCATACATTTCTACGTTAGCTTAATAGCTAGGTGGATAAGCCTTAGGAAAAGGATAAAAGATCCCCAAGAGAAGGGTAAAGAGATCCTCAGGAGAAGGATAAGAGATATTCAGGAGAAGGATAGGAGATCCTTAGAGAGGGATGAAAGATTCTTATGAAAAGTTGACTGTAAATACCATAGATTTGTGTCAGCCTAACAGCTTTATGTAAATCCTTTGACAAGGTGACATTCTAAGTTGAATGTTATTAAATCCTTTAACAGGGCCACATTTAACAATGTGTTGTAGCCTTTAGCAGGGCAGGCCTTTAACATAGCAGACCATCAGAAGTGGTTGAAATTAATTGCGTAGTAATTTTGTGGGTATCATCCCCACTCTAGTTTTACCTTATTATTCTTGGAGGGTGGGGTTATCAAATCCTTAGTGTTATGGTGTGATGCATGTTTACTTTTCATGATTGTTTAATGTTTAATTGCATGCATGATAATTTTAGTTATGTGCCATTAAGGATTTGTAGAAAAAGTTTTATTAGACATCATTGGACCTTGAATAACTAATTCAACCCCCTCCCCCTTCCCCCCTCTCAGTTGTTCTAAAGAATTCTAAGAATTGGTATCAGAGCACACTGTTGATTTGTTTCAAGGTACTAGCAGCAAGAAGATCAAGATGTCCAAGAGAGAAGTTCCCAAGCTAAACAAAGAGAACTTTGTTGCATGGAAAAGTTTGATGAAGCTAAACCTTGGATCAATAGGTGACTATGCATAGACCTCAATCATAGTTGACCATGTAGACCCTGCAGGACCCCTCACTACAGATGACATGAGCAAGAAGAAGGAGCACAATCAAGAAATGTTAGATATTGCTTCAGCACTAAGTTATGCCTAGTATGATGACATCAAAGGATGTGATACTTCACATCAGATGTGGAATACATTATGAAGAATCTATGGAGGAGATGATAATGTCAAAAGAGCCAAAAGAGAAAGCCTAAGAGGAAAATTTGATGATATGAAAATGGAAGAAGGAGAGAATGCTGCTCAATACGGTGCAAGGATGAAGGAAGTAGTCAGTGCCATACGAAGTCTAGGAGGATAGTTAGCAGAAGAAATAGTATGTAACAAATACTTGAGAACTTTGCTTCCCATCTATGTTATAAGAGTATCATCCATCCAAGAACTAAGGTGTGTACTAGGCAACGTAGTATCATTTGAAGGAATAATTGGAAGACTCACTTCCTTTGAGCTAACCAACTTTGAATATGCATTCAAAGCCAAGATGACAATAAAAGACAATGATGAGGTGCAAAAAAAGAAAAAGAATGGAAAAGGAAAGTATATATCTAGTGATAGAAACACTGATGAAGATGATGTAGACCAATTGGAGGCATTACTAGCAAGAAGATTTCATAGAGAAAGAGGCAAATTCAAAGGTAACCTACCAATCATTTGTTTTAATTGTAATGAAGTTGATCACATTGCAGCCAGATGCACACAAAAGAAAAATTACAAGGATGGAGGAAACTTCAAGAACAAGAAAGAGGACAACAAGGACTAAAAGGTAAATGCAAAAGATGCTACATTGTTGAAGAAGACTCTGACGAGAATGATGATGAAGTAGTCTATGTGGCTATGAAAGATGAATCAGATGAAGATGAAGCAACTACCTTGGTAACCTGCATGAACAAGAATGATAGATGGATCATAGACATCGGATGCTCTCATCACATGACTGGAGACAAAAGTAAGTTAATTACCTTTACTCAATATGAAGGAAATAGTGTTAGATTTTGTAACAATGCACCATGTCAGATCAAAGGGAAAGGTAGTATCAAGCTTACTAAAAGGATATCATGTGATAATGCATACTATGTTGAAGACTTGAATTATAACTTGTTAAGTGTCTCATAGTTAGGCAACATAGGATGTAAGGTTGAATTTGAAAAAGGAGTTGCTAAGATCTATGATTCTCAAGGAAGTCTAATAGAAAAAGGTGATCAGACTAAGAGTAATTTGTTTTACCTTGACATGGAAGATGCTTCTTGTCTCATTGTTCAAACTGATGATGTATGGTTATGGCATAAGAGGCTATGTCATGTAAATTTTTTGACAATCTGATAAGCATCAACAAGATAAAGAAAGTCAAAGGTCTACCCAAGTTGAAGAAGCCTGATAACACCATGTGCAAACAATTCCAAATAGGGAAGATGACCAAGTCAACTTTCAAAAGCAATACTTATACTTTCAATGAATTATTAGAGCTAGTTCATACTGACTTGTGTGGTCCTATTGAAGTGCAAAGCTACAAAGGTGACAAATACATAATGCTATTTGTAGATGACTATTCAAGAAATGATGATAGTCATGTTCTTGAAACAAAAATCAAGTGCATTCCAAATGTTCAAATGGTACTTAGCCAGAGTTGAGAAAGAGACTAGAAGGAGCCTAAAATGTCTCAGATCTGATTGAGGAGGTGAATTCCCATCAAGAGAATTTGAAGAGTTCTGCAATGAAAGAGGAATTAAAAGGCAGACATCAACACCTAGAAGCTTAATGATGGAGAAAAATGTTGCACTCAAGTACTGGAGAGAAGCTGTAAGTACTGCAGTCTACACACTCAATAGAGTTCAAGTCAAGAAAGGTAAAAATGCAACACCTTTTGAATTATGGTATGGTCATTCTCCTAATGTAAAACATTTCAAAATATTTGGATGTAAATTCTATATATATAAAGAGTCTAGAAATGGAAAGTTTGATGCAAAAAGTGAGGAAAGTACATTTCTTGGTTATTCTACTAGAAGCGAGCCCTATAAGTGCTTGAATGTTAACACTAACAAAGTAGTAAAAAGCACAAATGTGAAATTTGATGAGCTTAAAGAAGTTCAAAGTGTTGAAACCACCAAGAAAGTAGAAGAATACAAGATGTTTGTATATTATTACGAAGGTATACCTAATAATGGTGAAGTTGCAACTTAGAATGACAATCAACAACAAAATCTAGTATCTGCCGAGTCACAGATAGTGAATGCCAAACAACAGACACATTCAGAAGCTGACTTGCAGAATACAAAAAATGTTCATTCAGATTCTAAGAATAGCCAACAAGAAGAAAATGAACAAATGCCTGATGAAAATATACATGAAGATTTAGATTCTGAAAGAGACAACATGCAAATAAGGAAAGAATAGTATTGGCAAAGTATGTGAAAAGACATCATCCTACGGATCAAATTATAGGAAATAAAGAGGCAAGACCAATGACAAGGAATAAACTCAAAAATGAAACATGTCTTCTCAGCAAAATGGAACCAAAAATAGAAAGTGAAACCATAACAGATGATGACTAGTATAATGCTATGAAAGAAGAAATAGAACAAATTGAGAAAAAATGAGACGTGGACCTTAGTCTCAAGACCAACTGACCAAAATGTGATTCGAAACAAATGGGTGTTTAGAAACAAGTTAGATGAAAATGGTGAAATCACAAGGAACAAGGCAAGAATAGTTTGCAAAGGATATGCACAAGAAGAAGGACTAGATTATGGAGAAACTTTTGCTCCAGTTGCCAGTATGGAAGGAGTAAGGACCTTACTGGCATATGCAGCCTTCAAAGGATTTAAAGTCTATCAAATGGATGTTAAGTCCGCATTTCTAAATGGTATACTTGAAGAGGAAGTCTACATAGAGCAACCAAAAGGTTTTGTTGATGAAAAGAAAAAAAACAAGGTATGTAAACTACATAAGGCTCTATATGGATTAAAGCAAGCCCCTAGAGCTTGGTATGAGAGACTTCACAAGTATTTGGTGCAAATAGGATTTGAAAGAACTGATGATAACAACAACATGTAAATCAAATTAGAAGAAGGTAAGGATATTCTTGTATCAAAAATATTTGTGGATGATATAGTTTTTGGAGGAAAGGAAGAGCTTTGCAAAAGTTTTGCTGACAAAATGAAACATGAGTTTGAAATGTCTATGTTTGGAGAAATCAAATTCTTTGTAGGATTGCAAGTAGATCAAGTAAAACATGGTATATTCATGACACAATCAAAGTACATCAAGGAAATACTCAAGAAGTTTGGACAGGAAGACTCCAAACTAGTCAGCATGCCAATGGCAATAAGACACAACCTATCCAAAAATGATGAATCTACTAAAGTCAATCAAACAATGTACAAATCCATGATTGGAAAACTAAAATATGTTGTACATAGAAAACTAGACATAGCACTAGTAGTTGGAATAGTGGCCAGATTCTCTGCCAATCCCAGAGAAAATCATCTCATGGCAATAAAAAGAATAATGAGGTATCTCAAAGGAACTGATGATTTTGGCCTATATTACAAAAAGAATGAGAAGTTTGAGATTAATGCATACACAGATGTAGATTGGGGAGGAAACATTGATGACAAGAAAAGCACAAGTGGAGGAGCATTACTCTTAGGAAAAATGCTAGTTACTTGGACTAGTAAGAAACAAGCATGCACATTTCAGTCCACTGCAGAAGCAGAATATGTGGCGGCAGTAGTCAATTGCACAACCATTGTGTGGCTTAAACATCTATTGAAAGGAATGAAAGAAGAGGTAACCAAACCTATGATACTATATTGTGATAATACAAGTGCTATAAACATATCCAAGAATCCAGTAATGCATGCAAAAACAAAGCATATTGCAATCAAGTATCACTATGTCAGAGAATTGGTGGAAGACAAATAAGTGAAGATGGAATACATTCACACAAAGGAAAAAATTGTAGATATCTTCACCAAACCATTGCCCAAGGATGCTTATGAATATCTTAGAGGCAAGTTGGGGGTAATGCCCCTAACTCAAGCAATCTAAAAGAACAAAGAAGTTGCCCTACATCAACAAGAGTAGATCATTGAAATATCAAAAGAGTGATGCAGAGGATGACGATAGGAGAAGAAACTCTAGATCAGTCACAAGAATGGTTATAGAAGGAGAAAACATGAAAATGCAAAGCTTATATTTAGCATGTTGAAGATGCTACACCTTTGGCATTTATGTCAAAGAGGGAGATATATGAGAAACTGATCAATACAAAGAGGGAGATATATATGAAGGATTAGGAATACAGAGTAGGGATGCAATAGTCCAGAGGGAGAAGAAAAATAAAGGATTCAGATTTTGGTTCTAACTAAGTTGATCAACTTAATCATTTGATTAGTTTGGTTTACCATCAATGCCAAAGAGGGAGATTGTTGAAAATTATTGAAAAGATCAGGAATGAAGAGAAATGGAAGTGGTAAAGAATGTTTCAATCATTTTTTTGTCATTGATGTCAAACTTGCTACTTGTAAGAATGAAAAATTCTTTAGTGATCCAAATACTATCAATTGGTTGATTGACAAGGAGGTGGCAATCAATAAGATGTAACTAGAGTACCTAGAGAAAGGTTGAAGTTAGGATGATATAATGAAGTATAAGGATCAGCTAAGCCATTGATGAAATAGTGCATTGATGACTTACTCTAAGACACAAAGGATGGACACACTAAGACACATCAAAGATGTAAGGATTAACTAAGTTCATTAGGGAGAGTCGAGCTAGCTAGTTAGAGCCAAACAGATTCTCAGTTGAAGCCGAGCAAGTTCAACTTTAGTGTAAGATGAGTAATTACTCTGATGCTGAGTAACATAGAATCCTTCAAGTGTCAAGTAGTAGAAAAACATAATGGATGCTGAGCAAGTCTTCAAGTGCCGAGAAAAGTAGACAATGCTATAGGTGTTGAACAACAATAAATAATAATAGAAGCTGAGTAACAGAGAAGGAGCCGAGCATCAATAAACCAATAATTCTGAGTTACTACATTATTTGTTAAAGACAAAGATTTGCCAGATCAACAGCAATAAGGTTGTTACATTGAATTTTGTGAATTAGTTGGATGATATGGATGATGAGTAGATGTCATAGAATTCTATGTAATCCATGCAAACCAATCCAAGTCCAATGCTAATGGATTTATCATGAAGTTTCTAGGAGAAACAATTTGGAGGGAAAACAATACCACTTTCTTAAGAGAAAATTAAGATTTGAGCGGGAAATGAACAACATGACTTCTTTATAAGGAGTTACAAGTCAAAAATCAAGTGCTCATGCAAGAGAGGGAATTGGTCATAAGTGTGATCATGCGAAGAATCCTAGAAGAGTACAAAATAGAGCATCAAGACTTTGAGTTGATTAAGTGACCAGAGATTGCATTGGCATAACGAGTAGAAGAACTCAAGGAGACAGATCTTGAAGGGTGAACAAGTTGTCAGCACTACAAGGGAGAGAAGCCAAGCAAAAAAAAAGGGACTGAAGAGTGATCTAAAATCTGCATCATTAGGGTTCCAATCTATATTAGGTCAAAACACCCTCTAATACTTTCTTACCATTGTATTAGATATTGAAATCCTACATTGCTAGGTTAGCTTAATAGCTAGGTGGATAAGCCTCAAGAAAAGGATAAAAGATCCCCATGAGAAGGATAAAGAGATCCTCAAGAGAATGATAAAGAGATCCTCAAGAGAAGGATAAGAGATCCTCAGGAGAAGGATAGGAGATCCTTAGAGAGGGATGAAAGATTCTTATGAGAAGGTGACTATAAATACCATAGACTTGGGTCAGCCTAACAACTTTATGTAAATCCTTTAACAAGGTGACATTCTACGTTGAATGTTATTAAATCCTTTAACAGGGTCACATTTAACAATGTGTTGTAGCTTTTAACAGGGTAGGCCTTTAACATGGTAGACCATCAGAAGTGGTTGAAATCAATTGCGTGGTTATTTTGTGGGTATCATCTCCACTCTAGTTTTATCTTCTTATTCTTGGAGGGTTTCTAGATTATCATATCCTTAGTGTTATGGTGTGATGCATGTTTACTTTTCATGATTGTTTAATGTTTAATTGCATGCATGCTAATTTCAGTTATGTTCCATTAAGGATTTGTAGAAAAAGTTTTATTAGACATCATTGGACCTTGAATAACTAATTCAACCCCCCCCCCCCCCTCTCAGTTATTCTAAAGAATTCTAAAAAGAGGTAAAAACACCTATAAAGACATGGTCACAACGATGCTACACGGGGCTAATGTTGTGGAAGGAACACTCACTTGAAAAAGGGAGAAGGCCTAAAATAACAAACAATTATCCCACCCATGGTGCTTTATAAAAATAGTGCATGTACAACTGACTCAAAAATAATGTTCATGAACTTGAAATGCAAGAGTGACACTTTATCTCAGTGCGTATACAAAAGAGCTTACAAATGATGTCTACAATGATTAGAACAAAGAAAAATCTAACAAAAAAAAAATTATTGCCTAAAAAAAAGAAACCATACTAGGAAGATGATCCTTAGACCTGAAACACCTAAGATATCTAGCATATAGCAAAAATGCCAAAAACATAATAAAAAGAGCATGGGCCAAAATCTAAGGAAAATTACTACATTTTTGAAAAGATGACAAAACTAGCTTTCTAAAAATATAACGTTTTCAAAAAATTGACATGGGATACAAAAGATATGCATACTAGAGTCAAAAACAAAACTTCAGACTTCAACTAAAAAAATGGGCAATAAAATTACATCAAAACCTAAAAATACCTGACTAATGTCTCTGTCTCAGAACCATCTTTTTGGCACTTGTTTTGGATAGAAAAAATACCTCTGTATACTCAAGTTATGGTCAAAAAATTGAAGGTAGGTCAAAAAAGGACTTAGGAGAGGTGTTGGTGGTGATGTAGTGCTAACATCATGCTGATATCAGTAGGACATGGGCCTAAATTTGATGGCCTAGTAGTCATCAAGGTAAAAAGAAGCCACATGGCATGCAATGAGGTAGGTCCATGTGGTAGCCACATGCCAAAGGTGACGTAGTAGTGGTGATGTGTTAAGTCTATGTGGCAGAGTACCACGTGGCACCTAGGCCACCTATCACCACTGCACTGGTGTAGAGTGGCAGAAAACTCCATGCGGGATGAATAGGGTGGCCAACTAGGAAAAGTAACACAGGAGTAGAGGTCTTAGAGTGGTGAAAGATAGCTGAGGTGTAGTGGAGATAGGATTTGAACTTCAATTGTGGTGGCTAGATCAATGGGCGTCGTCGATGCAAAGGCTATGTTGGGACTAGGCTGAGCTGCTAGCATTTGAGAGATGTTGGTGAAGTGCAGGCTACTATTAGGTAGTGCTAGGGTGGTGCACTAGTGGCCACCTAACGATGCCTGTGAAATGATTTTTTTAATTTGTATTTTTTTTTTTAAAGCCTGCACATCTGTATAGTCGTATGGAAAGTCCTCCAACTAAACAATTTTAGCCTCACGGAGACTTATCTCTAAATATGATGAATTTTATATGGAACCTAGCTAAAAATTTCCTTTTGAATCCAATGGCAGAATCTATTTGGGCCCAAAGTGCTCTGAACAAATTCTCTTCCCCCAGATTGAAGAAAAATGCATAAACAAACTTGAGTTTGTGTCTCTGAATTACGGCTTCAAAAAACCTTCAATGAAGTAGTAGTATGGAGGCTCTGATACCATTTTGGAGTTGATGAAATTCAACTCTAAAGATGCCCAAGATTACCTGCATGCAATAACCTATCAAAGGGAAGCCAAGGAGAGAAGAGTGTGGAGTTAGGGAAAAACCCTAAATAGACATGAGAGAGAAAATATGCAAACACAAGAAAATATGTATTTACAATATGCTGAATGTGATGATGAAATCCAATGAGGGAGTTTGAATATAAAGAGCTCAAGGAATCTCCTAGAACTAGCTAGAAGATGCTAGGAGATAAGTGTGACAACTAAGCATACATCCACATGAGGTGGAAAATTCTCGAACAAGGTGAGAGGATAAGTATGACTTAGGAGACAAAAAACTCTCGTATTGTCAACAACTAATAAATCAAATGCATTTACCTAAGTAAACTTAATTAATAGAATAAATAATTAATTATTAATTATCTACTCTAACAATAATTACAAAATTCTACAAGTATGTATCTTAACACTTGAGAAGATGTTAAGTTTGAGAAAGGAAAAAATATTAAATCATATCAGAAAAATTTAAAAATCACATGATGTTCTAGAGGAGAGATTCCTCTTCAAGAATGTATAACTTTTCTTGTGGTTAGAAAAGATTTAGTTTGAAAAATGTGGTGGGAGATGAAAACAATTAATTTCAGATGAGTTAAATTTGAATCATTGTAAAAGATAAAATATAGATCTAAAGCCAATTTTTATTTTTGATTGTTCTAGCTATATATGTTATCTATAATATAATCTAAGATTGAAGGGAAATAAGTTTATTTCCTCATTGTTTTATGGTGGGAACTATATCCCTAATTTTCAACATTTTTCAACAAGTAAAAAATTGTCTTTAAAAATAAGGAAAATATATCAATTCTTATTCCAAATAATTATTCAAAATTATAATCCTAAAATTCATCCATTTCTACACATTTCATTAGTTTACTTCATTATCAAATTCTAAAAACCACTAACATTTTTATGTCATTGAAGATGAACAAATATACTTTTGTTAGCCTTTTCCCTTATAAAAGGGTGACACAGGTTTATGCTTTTACCCTACTACTAAAGATATAGTAATCTTTATCTTATGTTCCTCTTACTTCTTCTTTTCCTCAACCTCTTTCTTCTTCTACAACTCTTCTTGTATCTTTTTCTTTTCTCTTATGCTTCCATTTTGTCCTCTTCTTCTTTGTACTTCTTATGTTCTTCTTTTCTCTTCTTTTTTTCGTCTTCCTCTTCTTTTACTTTCTTCATGTTCCCTTCTCTTCATTTCTTCTTCTTCCTTCTTCTTTTTCTCTTCCTTTTCATCATTAGAACTGGTATAGGTAGTGATATTGCCAACAATATTTGCCCCATACATTGCATATGTATTCTCCTTTGTATCTATTGTGGTTCCATAATGCACACTCCATTTCAATCAGAAGTGGGGACCCCCTACTTTATTTTTGGGTTTTATCGAGACCCTAGTCCATGGTTTGGGTCATTTTGAGGTCTCATAAAAAGCCTTGGTTCACGTCTAGGTCCTGTCCTTAAAGTCCAATTATCAAAAGATAATGTTTTTTGATCAAGAATAAGTCAAAAATGCAGAAAAACCACAGAGTAGATGCACCTACTTGATGCATTCACTATGCCAAATTCTTTTGGAATTGATTTGAAGGTCATTTGGCACATCTGCACCAAATGGATGCATTTTCTATTTATGGGGTGGGCCCCTCCCTCTTCACTTTGTTTTTTCTTTTTTCATGTGAGTATCTTTATTTCATCCTCACACCAAGAATCCTACGCCACAACTCCTCAAATTCCTAGCTGTGGCATTCCATCTTTCTCCAGCCTGTAACATAAGGCAAAACAAGGTTAAGGTTGGTGCGCATTAGTGCACCTCCCTAGGTGTGTTGATGCACACTAATCTTTCGTTAATTAAAAACTTCAAAAACTTAAGAATACGTTACCTTGTTTAGGTGCACATCAATGCACCTATCTGGGTGTGTCGTTGCACACTCAATATTTAGTTTAAAAAGAAACAAAAACAAAATGAAAACTCAATTCTAAAATCATTTTAGGTGCATAGTAGTGCACATCGTGAGGTGCAATTATAAGCACCTAAAAAAAAAAAATATTAAGAAATTTACAAAATGAAATGCGCATCAAACACACACATTAGGTGCACCTAGTGCACCAAATTTGCATTCTTAGGGTTTTCAAGCAATAAGGTTTTTGGTTTGTTTCTTTGATTCAATTTCAAGGTCTTATTAATCCATCTATGACTGATGAATGTACCTTTGTGTAGATATAATGACATCCTTTTCATCTTCCTTGGGCAAGAAAATAACACCAAAACTTGTGCTCTTTAAGTTCCAAGGCATTCCAATGAAATCAAGGTTTTAAGATGACAACCTACATATCAGAGATACTGATTTAGGGCATATAGACTTGGTGGAATTTTAGAAGATTTGCAACAAACCCACTGAGAGGTCCCAAATGATCTCTGCATTCATTAGATCAAGTCTCATCAATGCAGCATCACACCTAATGTTGTTACAATCTTCAAAACTCATTATGACACTTGCAAAACACTTTGTCCCTAAGGAGAGGGTTGTGAAGAGCATAACAGAAGAAACTACTCTTGATCTATGACCAAAGAATATTGAGAAAGTATTTCATCTCCCATGGGAAGATCAGTCCATTAGACTCACCTATGAGTAAGCAAAAGGTGGTATCGAGAACACATTAAGGATGCCTCTAAAATCATTCAATTTTTGTACCTCTTAAAGAAGACTCCTTTGGGAAAGAAAATTGGCAAAGTGGATATGACTAGAGGGTACATGATAGAAGATGATATATATTCGATCATACTTTTGAGTAGAGTTATGGGTCTAGTGGTAGCTAAACACATGAACACCTTCATGGTGCACTTCATTGAGATGATAAAGAAACTTGAGGTGCCACTAGATCAGGCTTCGACTCTTAGTGAGAATTTGTGTGAACAATTAGTGGTAACAAAGAACAAAAGGATGTTCTATATGAAATCATATTTGGTGTACTTGTTAGCTGCAAGAGCAACATATTATTTGGAGCTCTAGGAAAGAGGTAGCATGTAGGATGCTAAGGCATGGCCATATATCGTGTACCCCCAACTAGTAAAGAAAAGACTTTCAAAGTAGAGAAAGGAGTATAGAATTGTTAACGATGCATTCATATTAGCTATAATCTGATTCATAGAAGGAGATTATGAGAAGACATTATCAGATGATGCAGTGGCACAAATTTTATTGGTTGGGGCTTATTACATTTTGTTGAGGACATTTACATATCTAAGGGTAGTAGGTACAACCGTTAACCCTAAGAAACTCTCAAGGTATCCCTGTGATAGACTTGTTCTGGTGGAGGTCTCCCAACAACTCTTGTCTACATATGACAAGGTTAGAAGGCAACATAAAACATGTCAGAGGTGGCCTATGATGATAGGACCTTTCTAGGTGGATAGATACTAGGATACCACTTCTTATGAGTGTGAATGAGATCAATATCCCTTAGAAGAGTACAATTTTCCATGGCCATGTTTTGATAACATTGGGAAAGTATAATAGTTGGTGGGTAAAATATTTCAACATGAAGAGACTATTAAGGATCACTAGATGAAAGCAACAAATGACTACGATATCTGAATAAGGGATTATTGTAGAATGACTTTGTACCTAGTGGAGAAGACTGTAAAAATAAATATTCCATTGAAGATATTGCAACAAGAATTGGAGGATTTGCTTTATCCTCTATTCAATAGGGATAAGATCAGTGAAAGACCGATTATGAATGTTGAGGTTGATAGAGAGGAGAACTTTGATATCTACCATAGGGTGAGGCATATCATTAAAATGACATAGGATTGGATCAAGAAACCATTCAAGCTTTATCCAATTCTTGAAATGGTTATCTTTCATGCACAAGCCCATTTGGCCAAAGGTAGAGGGAAGAAAGTCACCGTCCCTACTTTTTTAGCTTAGTTTCCAGTAAGGCCAGAAATGGTATACCAACTAGATAGACCAGTTGGATATTATCAAGCTTAGAGGTGCAAAGGAAGGGACAAGAGGAAATGAAGTTTTTAGAGAGTTGAACCTGAAGAAGGTGAAATCTTGGCACATCCACAAGGGGAAGAAAACATACAAGGGCTAGAGAGTATTGAAGCCACAAAAGCCCAAGGTGATCCTCAAGTGCCACTAGTTGCACCAAGCCAAACAAAGGCATAGGTTGAACTACAAAAGGTCTCTCCACATCATCAAGAAGAACAAGCATCTCCTTCAACACCAAAAGGAAGAAAGATTAAGACTCTAGTGAAAAGGAGAGAAAAGGTGATAAAGTGTGTGATCCCTTTCCCCTCAATCCCCAAACCTATCCCAATGGAAGAAGAAGGAGAAGAGGTTGATGAGGATGAAGAAGATAATTTTCAATTAATTCAAAGGACTAGGCTAGAAAGAGCTATAGAATATGAATGAAGAAGAAGTTCCACGATCATACTGCCATCTATCCCTGATGAACCCATGCAGACCACTACATAAAAGGATGAAATGCAATAGTGGATAAATGAGCAAGATGTGGAGGGAACTAATATCTTTAAGATGTTAGATTTTGACTTTATTCCCATTGATACTGAGTTGGTAGGGGATAATATTAGAGACATGCCACCAATCAACCTCAACAAGAGCATTTGACCCAAATCCCCCTTGAGTCACAAGGACTCAAAATAGTTCTCACATCCTAGTTGCAAGTCACTTTTTTTGTTGACAAGGAATTGGTCACCCCTCTTCCTCCAAGGACAAAAATTGAGTAGGTCTAGGAAAAATAGCACAAAGAGCCATAACAAGTATCCACCGAGGAAGTGTCAGAAGAAGGACAAGAAAGTGAACAACTAGAAAAAACATCCTAGGACATAGAGGTAAAAACTGTGGTTTCCACAAATATAGGGACTATAGATAAGGAGCCTTCACAAAGGGAAAAGACCCCAAAGAGGAGCAATAAGGGCAAGGGTGTAGCTGAAATAACTCCTCCATCCTCAAAAGGAAAAACCATGGTGGAATGGATCTCAAGATGGTTGAGAAAGGAAATGATAAGAAATAAGAGGTAGCAATTCAATGTAGATGAAGAGGATATGATAGAATTAATTGAGGTTCTTAGGAAACCTAGGTCACTATCAAAGGATGCAAGAGCATTAGCTTTTATCAATAGTGATTAGAATCAAGATTTGTTCACACAAGTGGTTATCCCCTCTCCAGATACAGAAGTAGAATATTTGACTCCACATGACTATCAAATCAGAGAGGTTATGCTTGGAAAACCTACATTGGACATAGCTAAACTGATGGTTACAATGGGAATAAAGGAGGTATTCAGGAGCTTGGAACAAGATGGGGCAGAATTGATAACACTTCAATGATAGAATGAAATCCTAAAAGGATATTTGAGAAAATTTGTTGGCCCTTTGGACCTCGCTAGCCCTGAGGAGACTCTAAATGCATCAATTCAAAGGAGAGATAGGGGAGCTATGCAATTGGATCCATTTTTGAATGCTTGTCAGCAATGATAGGAAAGTTTTGAGGAGAAAGGAATACTCATCATCCAAGGGAATCTTAGGCTACTACATGTCATGTAGGAGAATGTAGATAAAATGCTACCAATTTTGAACCAAGATTTTAGTCTTATGGATGAGGTGCATACCTAGGGAAAGGATCTACATGTATTGTAGGAAATTAAAGGCCAAAGATATCAGATGCTTATGGATGTATATATAGTAGAAGAACTAGATTTAGTAGATGATTGGACAAAGAAGATAGCAAATTACAATAAAGTAATGGAATCATTACATGCGAAGATTCATAGGCTCAAGGACCAAGCCCAAGAGCAATTTTGGAAGGTAAGAAACACTATAGTGATGCATGTCTAGACATTTTTGAGGAAGAAGCATGAGAGAAATTAATACCTATAGAGATAGTAGTTGATAGATTATAGAATATTTTTGACAAAATTTCCAATGACAAGGACATCTAGTAGGAATTTAGGATAGAAGAAGCTTTGTTAGAGCTTGATACAACGCTCGAGGATTTTGCTAAAACCCATATAGAGGTGGATAATTATAGGCAAAAGGTGAAAGATAAATATAATGACTTAGATTTAATAGATGTGGCATAGGTCACTGAGATAATAGATAAATTCAAGGGCAAACACCCAAACATAGCTTTGGTATGAAGGGAACCAAAACCCTGAAGCCAGAATTCCATTGGTGTATTATGTGCGCTAGTGTGCTTTTTGCAAAAATGTTTTTGAAGAATTTTGAAGAAGTCAGAGGTGTGCTAGTGTGTTAGGTGGACTTCTTTTTGAGGTGCGATTTTCCAAAGGTGCGCTAACAATTACCTTTTAGTTCCAAAATTAGAGCTTTCCATGCATCAAAAATGCATTCAGACAATAGGTGAACTTTGAAAAACACCCAATAAAGGTTGAAATTTCTATTTTTGACACTTCCAAACACTTCTACATCAACTGAAGGCTCCCTTCTTCTTATTCTCTCTTAATTTCTTTGCTTTATGACATGTAAAGGCTCTTGCATCCAATTAATGATATAAAAATGGATAGAGTCCTACTAAGCACCAATAAGATAGTTAGTTTTTTATATGATTAGTTTTTTTTATCAAAAGAATATGATTGTATCAAGTTATCTCTCACTTGCAACACAAATTGATGAGAGGATTTCTTATAAATACATGATTGTAATATGTAATCAAGGTCGTCCTTATTTTGCAAAAATATATGCTTTTGGTGCGCACATTTGGAGTGTAGGGATTCTTGCCTAAGTGTGTCATATTTTTGTGAATGTATGCTCATGGAATTGTGATTGAGCCAAAATTTTATTATGTTATTTTTGGTTGTGTGATCTTTTAATTCTAGTGTTTGCTACGATTTTACAAATTCTGTTGATGTATCTAGTTTGAGAAGAGATCACCCATGTTGTTCCTACATAACTATTTGTCTTGCATGGGTGCACTTTCTATGTCCTTGTGATTTAATGAAAAGTGAAACATCTTATAGTCAATAAATTCCCATCAACGATTGCATCATTGGAATTAAGGAAGCACTACTCTTATTTTCGTTGGTTACATACCAATTTCTTCGAAATCTTAACTCATAGACATGTTGTTTTCTATAGCTTATGTCCATTAGGATTTTATTTACATATTATTTTCTTAAACCTCTTGTTAAATTATGTTTATTATTTTATTTACTAACCCCTTGTTAAATTAGGAATTCATATTAGTTGCAATCATTGAAAAACATAAAATGCAAAAATATAGTTCTTTTTGTGTGTTTATTTTGAAGCAGTGAAAAAATTCAATATCTTATCCGAAGTCATTTGAGCCAGGAAAGGCCTCCTCATGAGCACTCACATTTATCTTCAATTGAGAAGATTCCATTAGGTCGCAAGGTTTCTTAGAACCTTGGAGTTGATCCTCAAGATTAGCTTTTCAAGATAGGAGTTCGAAAGGATTCTTGTCATTAAGCATTGTGCAAAATGATAGTCCAATAGTATCCACAGTTATGTGTGTACTATCTACTTGCATGGATTTAGTACCCATAACAATGTGAGTTGGAGATAATGTTTGTTGTTTTTTCTTTTCTTCTTCCTCTTCCTTGGAAGGTTTATCTACTTGTACATATACTAGACTATCATCCTTTTCTTGCACACTCCAATTGTTATCAAATCATTCTTCAATTCACTCAAGCCACTTCACATGAACAAATGGTAGATCAAATATTGTTCATGATCCTTAAATAATTTCAAATTACAATGCACAATAAATATGTATCTACTATAAACTCAAAATATTGTCTCTATTTTCCTGGCCTTGATCTTACAAATCTTTCTTACTGTGATCACACCAAGACTTGCACATTGAACCATAGATTTCTCTCTATGTCTTCTACCTCTTGTTAACTACACAATCTTTAACTCACTCTCTAACATTAGCTCTGACCACTAATGCTATGGTGCTTTTGCAATAGCTTAATTCAAATAGGTTGAGTCAAACAATCTATGACTTTTGTATGGTTTCATAATAGATGAAGATAACCACACCATTGTCTCTGAAGGACACTATATCTATTATGAAGACTACCTATGTCATCATGGATTACACTTGAATCATCACCCTAGGGATGTAGGACTTGAAATGGGTTAGCACGGTATGTGCACTAAGTTCCTTTAAGAGTCTTAACACTTATGTTGTATGAAAGAAAAATGCATGAAAAGAATATATTCTACTATTACAAAATAGTAAACACACTTGGGCTAACAAAAAATAACTATAGAAAGTTTTGAAAAATGAAGCTGAACTAGTTAACAAATCAAAACATCCACCATGATCATTTTTTGCAAGTGCTGCAAGAACTTTCATAGTAACAGTGTTGCAAGACTAATATAGTAAATCTATATTGAAAATAGGAAATTGTAAAGAATGAATATACTCTACCTAAATCTATTTCACCTCCCAAGTGGACCCCATAGGTTGGTTTCAAATAACTATGAACACAAAATGAATTCCAAAACCACACTTTCACTAAAATCCTTCTTTGATTACATCAACTTCATCAAGAATAGAAAAAGAGTAACTTCTAAATCTTAAACTAACATCATCTATTTTCTCCTTAGCTTACTAAGACAATCCAAATCCATTGTGTAGAGGATTGAATACTTATTAAAAACACGACATAAAAGTTTTAAAAAAAAATTACCAGAAAAGAAGGTACAAGATCAACCATGACATAGTACATTTAGTACTAAGCAACATAATAACAACTTGCAAGAAATATAGCAAGTTGTGTCTCCTAAATTTTTTGGAGTAGTAACTCCTCTACAGGCATGACTTATCCATAGGAACTAAACTATGCTTTCCTTGACATGATCAATCTCCATCATCATCTTCCTTTAATGTAGTAATCACCAACCTTTGCATCATTCTTCATTTTCCTAAAAGTTAGAAACATTCAGAACATGTATGCAAGATAACATTTCTACTATTATTCAGATATAGAACATAGCTTAAGCTATTTATATGAAATACTGCATTCTTGTATAATATTAAGCAAAGTATGTCATACACACTATGCATTCATAGTTCCATTATGATTTTTCTCCCCAATTGTATATACTTGGCCACCCTATTAATAATAGCCTCATTATTGATAGGGTTATCTGGTTCTACTTTTTTTAAAGCTTTTGGCAATTGGTCCCATTGGTTCGTAAGCCCTACAATAGCTCTTTGTTGTGTAAATTTTAGAAGTGTTTGTTAATCTCTATAAACCTTTTCTCTTTCTAGAAACACTTTCTCCCTAATCTTTGGTTTTGGTTTCACATAGGTTAGTCTAAACTAGTCTCTTAGAATGTCATAAGGCTTGTGTTATTTAGCACATAGTGGTAATGGTTTAGATTTCTCAAGATCTCTATAGACACTTAACTACTGATCATAATTTGTCTCATTGTGCATCCAGGACGTTAAAGCTCTGACATGAACATTGCCTATGTAAAGCAGATGGTTCCACTTTGTCTCATGTGGAATTATGAAATTATGTAAATAAAGTTCACACAACAAATTCTTTTGCTATGAAGGCAAAGTCTTATACACATTGTGGAAATCTTCAACATTTTTAAATTCACAATCAACATCCCTTATTGTCATCATTAGTTGAAATAGAAAAAACTACTCCTTCAAATAAATGGAATACACCCTTGGTGGTGGCCTATAGGTGATTTCCTAATCATCTTACTTTAAAACCTTATTCATTCGTTGTTTCTATTTCTCAAGTTGCTCTTTTAGTGATTCCAATTCCTCATATTTATCAAATATTACTTTTTGCATTTGGTCTCTTTCTTGCCTCCACAAGGCCTTTTGAAAAATGAAGTGATTATACGAAATAATTAATATAGATTGAATTGTAGATGAAGGAAATTCTTGAGCCATAGATTTCTTCTTTTGTTCCTTAGCAACTTGCTAGAAGTAATGGGTATACCAAGAGGATCTATAAGGCATGATAGAAACACTAGAATATACATGGACTGGTGGTGAAGTAGGTTGATCATTTTTTTGGGCTCTTTTTGAGACAACAGTAGGGTTTGATTCACATATTTCCTAATTTTCCTATAGTATTTCATTAACAAGTTCATTTTCATTTGTTTTCACATTCTGGGGTTCAAACTATACAAGAGAGTCATCTGGAATATTCTGAACCATTGATTCTATATGAGATTTTGAAATTGAAGCATTTAGGTTTTCAATTGAAACTCGAGATACTTGACGTCACATACAAGGGCTTCAATGCCTAGGAACCTCTTTAAATTCTATTATTTTGTGGGTCTGCTTTGGTTTAGGTGCTACTAGGTAGATGCTATTGGAGTGGTTGCTCTAGGAATAAACCTTTTCTCCTTATCACTTTAGCAGATGGGTTTTGGGCTTCCTTTTCAAGATTAGGGCTCTCTTTACAAACCTTATTCTTTCCTTTGTCTTTGGAAGGGCAAGGTATATCACCTTCTGAAGTTGGCTCAATAGGTTTATCAGGAGAGGATAATACTAGTTCTTTTCTATTTCAACTAGATTTTGACTAAGCTCTACAATTTCTTCCTCATTCCCTAAAGTTTGTAGAACATGGTCGGCTTGAGGCTACAAGGTTTTAAATTCAACAAATTTTTCCTATGATTTAAGGGAGGAATCCCTAAGAGACCTTCCAACTAAAATTTTGATGAGGGCATGATGAGAAATAGATTTTTCATTTTCTTTTTGAGTTTCTTCAGTGCTAATACACAACATATTATAAAGGAAATTGGGGACATTGACTTGAATTTTATGTCTTAGACAACTAAGCAACCTAAAATGGTGAGTGTGCAAGTTTGAAAAATTACTTTTGTAGGTCAAAACTTGATGAAATGGGTTGCCAATTCTAGATATGGAGCTAGGAGAGATAGTCTTTTAAACCCTTGCCTTGAAATTTCTAGTAGAGGGTCACTTGACTGAGAGAACTACACCCACGATGACCTGGCATCGTGTTTATTGGGATAATGCTCCCTATTAGCTAGTAGTCCTATGACTTCTATTATCCACTCCTTAGTAGCAATTACTATTAATCCCCATACTGTGGCTTACCCTTCATCAAATGTCCTCATTAACTTCATTGCTACTTCTTCATTAAGCTTAATTAATTATAGGAAGTAGCCAAGACATCCACAGGCATTAAATCACCGGACTGCTTCCACATTTGCAAGTAGAATACTATAAATAAGTGGCTCATGTCTCAGAAACTTTCCTCCCATCTTCAAAATGCCTAGCCCCAAATTTCTCTATTCTCACTACCCTAATCAGTTTACCCCTTAGCACTTCTACAAATACCATCTTCTTAGAATTTCAAATTGATCTTTCTAATAAATGCTAATACCACATTCTCTTAACAAGACTCTATTATGTTTGGCTTGTAAAATAATGATGCAATTAATTATGAAGGACATCAAGGATTAACTAGAAGTGTCCTTGTAATAAATCATAGTCCTTTGCATTCATGTAAAACATAAGAAATCTTTCCCAAAATCATAATAAAAAGGTACAGTAGATACAAAAATATTTTAATATTTAAAATCAAACTGCCACCAAAGTACAACCTATAACATGGACATGACTAAGGTGATGTGGAGATGACATTTGAAAATTAATAAACTTTCTCAACAACCCCACCCCCAACCCCCCCGCAACATCCTTATATGATACATTTAATGCAATATTATATATAAATATCAAAACCTATGCACTAAAAATGAATGAAGAGTAAAAAATTTGTACTTGAAAATTGTAGAGTGTACTTCCACATACAAATTGATGAGGTGGAAAAGTTTGATGACCACAAAAAAGGTGTTGATGGTATATTTTATTGAAAGTAGTAAAAACAGAATTTGTGGGTGATGTGGAGTGTGAGTGGATGATACATAAAGAAATGAGATGAGTTGATATGAAGAAAAAGAAAAATGAATGAAAGAATAGACCTTAGATTAAATGAGGTTTTATTATGAGTGCTCGTTGAAGGTTTTTTTAGGACTAAACCATGGATAGAAATAAAAATTAAATGCAAATATACGCAATATCAAAAAATAATAGATCACATAGAAAATAACACAAGATACCAAGATTTAATGTGGTTCACCTAATCCTTGGGCTACGTCCACCAAACAACAAGTCCAATATTATTACGATCCAGTAATTACAATGCAATTGCAATCTGTAATCCCTTACAACTCAATACTACCACAAGAACAAATTTTCACATCATAAAATTGAAGAAATCTCTAACCCTAAGCCTTTTCATACAAGTATTTTTACCACTTTAGGGTTATAATTAATAATTACATGTTAGCCCAAATCCTTGATTAATCACCACAAACTAACAATCTCCCACTTGGGGATCAATCAGGCTCCACACTAAACAACAATCTCCCACTTGGAGACTGATCCTATAGCTATGCCACTACTCCATGAGGCTCCCACTGGTTCAAACCACCCTAGACTCTATTATTTTTGTAATCATGGTCAGTCTTTAAGACCAACTGAAGCTGAAGAGGAGTTCAACTTCTCCCTTGTTACTACCTTTGTCAACATATCTACTAGATTATCAGCTATATGTATTTTATCTAGCTTTAACTATCCATCCTCCAAAACTAATAAAATTAAATGGTACCATAACTACATGTGTTTGGTCTTTAAATGCAAAGCTGAATTCTTTGCAAGATGAATGGCACTCTGACTATCTATAAAAAAAAAAGTATCCTGCTGAGGATGTCCCAATTCTTCTAAGAAGAATTGAAGCCATATCATCTCCTTGGCTACCTCTATAGCAGCAACATACTCTACCTCTATAGTAGATAGAGCATTAATCTTTTGTAACCTAGAAACCCAGCTGACAACTACCCCACCAATAGTAAAGACATAACCTATAGTACTCTACCTAGTATCAGTATCCCTACCAAATCTGGGTCAATGTAGCCCTATAAATCAATAGTAGAGCCCCCAAAGCATAAAAATTTATTAGATGTTCCTCTCAAATATTTGAGAATCTATTTCACTATATTCCAATGCTCAATTCTTGGATAACTCATATACTTGCTAATAACTCCCACTGCATGTGCAATATCTAGCTTGGTACATACCCTGGAATACATCAAGCTTCATATAGTTGAAGCATAGGCTACCTTGGACATCTTATCCTCCTCTTCTTGTGTCTTGGGACACATCTCCTTAGTTAACTTCAAATGACTAAGTAAAGGTGTGTTGATAGCTTTAGCATTCTCCATAAAGAAATGTTGCAACACCTCCTCCACATAATTAGCCTAAGATAGCATCAAGGTTCTATTCTTCCTATCTCTACAAATCTTCATACCAAGGATTTTTTTTGGTTTCCCCAAATCCTTTATAGAAAATACATGTGCTAACTAGCATTTTAGCCCCTTAATATGATCCATGTTAGACCCATCTACAAGCATATCATCAACATATAAACATAAAATAATGTAGCTATTGTCATCCAACCTCTTAAAGTAGACATAATAATTTGAATGACAACTATTGTGACCATGCTCATGCATAAAACTATCAAATTTTAGATACCATTTCCAAGGTGCTTGTTTCAAGCCATATAAACTTTTCTTCAATTTCTAGACTAAGTTCTCCTTACCTTTGACCTTAAATCCCCATGGTTAAGCCATATTTATCTCTTCATCCAAATCACCATGAAGGAAAGTGGTTTTAACATCAAGTTGCTCTAAATCCAAATCTTCAATAGCCACAATACTTAAAATAGTATGGATAGGAGTCATCTTAACAATAGGAGAAAATATCTCATTAAAATAAATGCCCTTTTTCTGTGCAAATCCTTTTACAACTAATCTGGCTTTAAATCTTTTCTTACCTCCATCCTCTTCTTTTAACCTCTAAACCCACTTATTTTGTAAAGCCCTTTTACCTACAAGAAACTTGCATAAATCCCATGTCTTATTCTTCAGCAAAGAGTCCATTTCATCTTTCATTGTAGACTCCCACTAAATCTTAGTATCATTATGCACAACTTCATCATAACATTTAGGTTCACCAGCATCAATAAGTAAAATAGAATACAAAGAGGGAGAAAATCTTTCTGGAGGTCTAATTTTCCTTGTTGACCATCTAACATTCACCGTTGTGTGTAGTATTTGTTGTGGTTGTTGCACATCATGAGGAATGGCTGAAACATCAGCTTTTGGAGTATCATCTAGCACTACATAATCATCTTATTTCTTCTCATGTTGCTGCAATAGATCTTTGTACAACACTTTCTCATTGAATATGATATCCCTTCTTCTTACAATTTTATGATTTTCAAAATCCCAAAGCCTATAACCAAATTCATTAATGCCATATGACTTATCTTCTAGCTTGGTTCTTCTTTCAGAATCTATATGAGGAAATGCTTCACAATTGAAAGTTTTGAGAAAAGAATAACTCGCCTTCTTACCAATCCATGCTTCCTCTAGAATACAACAGCCCAAAGGAGTAGAGGGACCTCTATTAATCAAATATACAATAGTATTGATAGCCTATACTCACATGTGTAAGGGCAACCTAGCATGTAACCTCATGCTCCTTGTGTGCTACATTATAGTCATGTTCATGCATTCAGCCACTTCATTTTCCTATGGAGTCCTTGGAATAGTTTTTTATCTACAAATACCATTAGTGGACCAATAATCATTAAATTCATGACTACAATACTCACCACCATTAACAAATCTAAGACATTTTAATCTCTTACCAGTCTCATTTTCAACCAAGCATTTCCATTTCTTAAAAGTTTGAAATACATCAGATTTCTATCTAAGGAAATAAACCCATACTTTTCTAGTTGCATCATCAATAAATGTAACATAATATTGAAAGCCGCCAAGGGAAGATACCTAAGTAAGTCCTCATACATTTGTATGCACAAGCTCTAATTTCTCTTTTTTATTTTCCTTCCCAATCTTCATAAAGCTCACTCTCTTTTGCTTTCCCTACGCATAACTTTCATAAAAATCCATATTAACACATCTCAGACCTAGTAAAAATTTCTTTGAATGAAGTACTTTCATACCCTTCTCACTCATGTTCCCAAGTATGTTGTGCCACAATGTTGTATCAAAATTTACAATAACTATTTGTTCTCTTTACTATAGAAACTATTCCTAAACATTCATTTTTCTTTGAAATAATTAAAGTAGAAGGAACAATATGACTTGTACAATGATATAAGGTGCCTATTTTCACACCTTTTGCTACTACAATGGAACCTTTTGAAACCTTCCAATTTTTATCATTAAAAGTAACTACACAACCCTCATCACCAAGTTACCCTACTAAAATTAAATTCCTACTTAGCCTCGAAACATGTCTTACCTCATGTAGTAGCCAATGATTCTCATTCTACAACTTAATCTTAACTTTTCCCTTACTAACAGCCTAATAGGGTTCATTATCCCCCATATAAACAAGTCCAAAATCCCCTTGGACATTATCAATGAAATAACCTCTATGATTTGTACAATGATATGAAGCACTAGAATCTAAAACCATTGAATCATTAACACTTTTTAAAGACAGAAGCAAACCATCCTCTTCGGATTTGTTACTTACCATATTTGCCTTCTTTTCTACATTTGGTTTATCTCCTTCATTTTTCTTTTGATTCCAACAATCTTTGTTTTTGTTCCCTGGATTCCCATAGTACTAATAGTCACTCAATCCTCTCAATTGAAACCTCCTTCCCTTTGACTTTCCTCTTTATTTCCCACAATTTCTAGAATTACTTCCTCTCTTAGTTGTTCTGCCCTTGCTTTGTGCATTCAAAGCACTTCCTGATGTAGATCCACCTAAGGTTTTCCTACGAGTTTTCTCACTCAAAAAAGCACCAATCACAACATATTTTAGGGTACTAGATCTAGGAACATAATAACTTACAACCATTACCAAGCCATTCTAGCTTTCAGGAAAAGAACACAAAATTAAGAGAGCCCTAATTTCTTCAGCAAAATTGATACTCATAAAAGATAACTAACTAGTAATAGTATTAAACTCATTTAAATGATTTGCAACAGATCTACCTACTACCATTTTCATATTAAATAAATGCTTCATGAGAAATACCTTCTTTGAAGTGGAGGGCTTTTCATACAATTTTTCTAGGGTTTGCGTCAATTCTTCCATCATCTTTACTTTTCTAATATTAAATGCCACTGATGGTCCTAGGCATAATCGAATGCTTCCAAGTGCCTTTCTATCCAAGAGATCCCATTCATCATTTGACATAGATCCCTGATTCTTGGCTTTGCCTTCTAACAACTTCCATAAATCTTTCTGATAAAGATAGTCTTCCATTTACATCTTCCATAACTTGAAGTTCTATGCATTAAACCTATCAATTCTCAGCTTACCCTCATATGTCATCATTCCCACTCAATCGTGAAACTCCCACTCAATCGTCAGATTTTCCTACAAAGGATAATTGAAAAACAACCTTGCTCTAATACCACTTGTTAGGATTAAACCAAAGACAAAAATAACAATTACATGCAAATATAACCAATATTAGAAAATAATAGATCAAATAGAAAAGAACACAAGACACCAAGATTTAACGTGGTTCACCCAACCTTGGGCTACATCCCCCAAACAAAAAGTTTGATATTATTGATATCTAGTAATTACAACCTAATTACAATCTATAATCCCTTACAACTCAATACTACCATAAGAACAAATTTTTGCATCACAACTATGAAACAATACTTAACCCTAAGCTATTTTATACAAGTATTTTTACCACTTTAGGGTTATAATTAATAATTACGTGTCAATCCAGAATACTATTAAAATATGGCCCAAAAATCCACAAATAATTTATGGAGTATGTACAGTACTTCCCTGATTAGTTACCACAAACTAACAAGTTTGTCATGGTATAGCTACAAGAAGAAGGTTTTCACCCTTTGTTGTAGGAACTGTGTCTATAGGAACTGGTAAACTGTTCAATTGAAATCGCTAGAGGAACTCATCTTTGGTCTATGGAATAAAGGCACAACCTATGGCCACTTACAAGCAATTTGAACTAGTTGGGATCAATAGTTACCCCCTAATATATTTTTTTGTCTTTTTGGATCCCTAGTCTGGGATCCAAGTCTTTTTCTAGTGTTTTTGGTCAGATCCTAGTCCTGATTCGAAAAACCCAAAGTCTAGAAATCATCATCGAAGAGGATAAGCCATTTTTTGCAAAGAAAAAATAGCACACTAGCACACCTTCCCAGCTATGCTAGTGCACCAAAATTTAAAGGAAAACACACAAAAAGAAGGTGTGTAGCTACACACCTATTTAGGTGTACACCTACACACCTTTATACTCCTCATGCACTAGAAAGGATATGTGAGGTGCACCTAGTGTGCTCTATTTTACTTATCAGAGGCTACAATGATGTTTTTTCAAGTTTTATGATGTTTTTACATTCTCAGTATTTTTTTCATGTTAGGGCTTATTAATTAAGAATTTTCAACTCCATGGAGTAATGTTTGGTTCTTTTGTAGGTAAAAGGGACATCCTCAACTTGTCTAGGTCATAACTTTGGACCTAGAGCTTAGAATTCAGAACTATTTATACCGTTGGAAAGAAGAACTAAATATATAATTCTAGTACCTAATTTTAGGGATTGATGAAAGTTTCAACGTGAAATTTTTAGTAGAAGACCTCTGAAAAAGGCCATTTAAAAATGCCTAGAAAAACTTGTGAAAAAACATGAAAAAGTTTCAAACATTTGATCAATTTGGATGATCTAGTCTCTGACCGAAAAGGATTAGGTAGTTGAAGAGAAGTCAAAGGTCAAAGACATAGAGGTTGGACACATGAAGTGGAACAGGTGCCTCATCTTATGTAGCTATTAATGACAAGATTCAATGTAGGTGCCTTGGGCTTTTAGATTGAAGAAGCAGGTGGAGTTCAAGTTTATGAAAGTAATTGGCTATAAAGAGGGTATAAATCATCAAAAAGGGGTAAATTATGTACACAAAAAGTGATCTAAAACCCCATTTGAGAATAACCCAGAAACCACTTTCAAAATTGACAACTTTGATTTTTTGGCTATTTGAGCTATCGAGGTGCACAAGTGCACAGCTCCACAAGTGCACATTTTTAGGAGGTGCACATTTTCAATAGTTGCACATTTTGGAGGTGCATAGGTTTACAGGTCCACATTTTTAGGAGGTGCACATTTTCAAGAGGTGCACATTTTTGGAGGTGTGCATGTTTGAAAAAGTTCCACAGATAGTTAATTGCCAATTTCAAAAATAGAGCTTTCCATGCATCAAAAACACATTATGACGGTAGTTTAACTTCTACAAGTGCCTTTTGAAGGATCAAATTCTATTTTTGGCACTTCCAAACACTTCCACTTTGACTTACAACTTTCTCATTCTTTCTTCTCTCATAATTCTTTATTTTTCAACATGGAAAGGCTCATGCATCCAATTAATGAACAAAATATGGATGGAGTCATGTTTAGCACTAGTTAGATTGTTAGTTTGTATATAATTAGTTTGTTTTAATGTTTAAAAAGCATTTTATTGCATGAAGATATCTCTCACTCTCAATACAAATCAAGAAGACAATTTCTTATAAATACCCTACTGTAATATGTAATTAAGGTTGTCATTATTACGCAATAAAATTATGCTTTTGGTGCTCGCATTTGGAGTGTAGTGATTCTTGAGTGGATGTGTCATAGTTTTGTGAATTTTTTTCATGGAATTGTGATTAAGCCAAAGATTTTTTGTGTTGTTTCTAGTTGTGTGATCTTTTAGTTCTAGTGTTTGCTACAGATTTACGAATTTCGTTAATGTATTGAGCTCAAGAAGAAATCACCAAATTGTGCCTGCATAACTCTTTGTCTCACATTAGTGTATTTCCATGGCCTTGTAATTTGATGAAGAGTGAAACATTATTTTATTATTGAAATTTCCCATCAACAATTGCTTTAGTGGATTCTAGGAAGCACTGCTCCTATTTTAGTTGGTTTCCTACCAATTTCTTTGAAAGTTTAACTCATAGCGTATTTTTTTTTGTATGTTAGGATTTTCAATTTCATTGTTCTTTCAATTTCATTTTACTTTCTTTTAGTTTTGTTATTTTCTTTGCTAACCCCTTGTTCGAATAGGAACTCATTCTAGTTGCATTGTTAGATTGCATTCATTGAAAAATAGAAAATACAAAATAATTGTTCTTTTGTGTGTTATTTTGAGATAGTGAACAAATTTTACTTCCTCTCGAGATCATAATAGAACCAGAAAAGGCCTCCTCATGAAAATCCACATTTATCTTCAACTGAGAAAATTTTGGTACCTCAGAAGACAAATACTGAACCTTGGAGTTGATCCCAAAAGATTAACTTTTCAAGAGAGGAATTGCACAATGGATTCCTAACATTGACCTCATGCATAACAACCGCCCAACATATCCTTGTAGCTAATATGAAATGACCAAGAACCACTCCTTCCTGCATGAACATGAAACATTTCTCACTATTGAGTGATAGATTATGTTCTTTGCATCAGATAAGAACCTTTTCAAGATTCATCAAGGCTTCCTCAAAGGTGACTCCAAACATTGTGAAATTATCCATGTATATTATATATTATTGATTATGCTCTTTGAAATGTCATGGGAAAATTACACAGGCCAAATGGAAAGATAGAACACAAAATTAACCCATGGTCATGTAAATGTGGTTGTATCCTAATCTTCTAGAGCTATACTTATATGATTATAACCACTATACCCATCAAGAAAAGAAAAATATTTCTTACTAGCTAGAGCGTTTAGAACTTGATCAATAAAGAGTAAAGGAAAGTGATCCTTCTTGTTTACCTTATTCAATTCTCTGTAATCCACACAAATCTATCATTTCCATCCCTTTTAGGTACTATAACAAGAGGTGAGACCCATCTACTATCAAACATAGGGTATATAAAACTAGCATCAAGAAACTTTTGCAATTTAGTTTTAACTATTTCTCTGAGTGTTGGATTAATCCTCCTCTAGAGTTGATAGAGTGGCAGGCACCCTTCATTCATATATATTCTATGAGTGCATAATGTAGGACTTAACCCTTTCATATCCCCATAGTTCCATGCAAAAGCCTTTTTATGTTGTTGAAGAAGCTCTGTTAACCGTTTCATCTATTTGGGAGGTTTTTTTTTATTGACATGGAGATTATAACCTTTTGGCAACTCAACAATAGTTGTGAGATTGACCATAGAAGCTTCAAAGATTGGACTTGTATCTAGTTCACATGGTAAAAGATGATGGATAATGTCTGGCTCCTTCAACAGAAAATAATTCTCATTACATTCCTCGTATGTAGTTAGTTCCAACATAGAACTATCAAATACATCATTTTCTACCATGCAAGCATTATTAAGAATACTCTGAATTACTCAATCCTCCTCTTGTAGCTTTGGAAAAGATTATTTAACATCATAAGTTGTGCTATAGATTTTAACTCTTCTTCTCCATCCCCTAAATTTTGCCATACAGGTGTGCTTAATTCTAGTTGGGATTCTGTTGGAGGATATAGGACAAATTTCCTTGTTGCCTATCCATCTAATATGGCCATACTCCTTGACCTACAACGTATATTTGCATCGGCTCTAGCTAACCATGGTCATCCTAAAATGATAGGGTAACTAGCTAAGTTGAATTTTGGAGATAGAATCATGAAATCTGTAGGGTATTCTAAAGAGTCTAGGGTTACTATTATGTCTTCTATGATCCCATCGGGATTGATAGTAGAACTATTTGTGAACTATAGAATTGTTGGGGTAGCTCTTAATCCTTCTATATTCATCTTTTTCATAGTATCATTGATCATAATATTTATAGCATCACCAAGATCAATCGAGGCATTTTTAATAGACTAGCCATTTTATAATCACATTCGCAACTGGACTTCCTCGATTGGAATATTTAGGAATAGCCAATTTTCCTAACACAATATTGACTAATTGTCCTATAACATTGAATATAGTTGGGTCCTTTTTCTTTCTCTCAGGCATTTTTAGACAAGCTTCTTTGATGGCTTTTCCATAAATAGGAACATCTTTAATAGCTTGGAACAAAGGAATTTGGATATGCATGTTCTTTAGCTGATTAATGATGTCAAAGGATTGTTCCTCTATTTGTGTGGGTTTACATTATATAAGCTTTCATGGCAAAGGAGGTTCAACTATTGTTTGAGTTTGAGTTGAGCTAGTTACATTAGTTGGGTCAACAATTTGTGGTAGAGAAGTTTCTAGTACTGATGCTACAGGAGTATCTGCTATTTCAATTATGAGACATGGTGTTATACCATATCTCAAATGTATATCTGCAACATTTAGAGAATAAGCAGGATATTACTGAGCATTAGTAGAATACATGGGTTATTGTGGCTGTTGGTTATTTGGATTTGACTGAGGTTATGTGAGAAATTGGGTTAGCTTAAGATTAGCATTATTTTCTATAGGAGGTGGCATTATTGTAGGTTGTTGGACTGGAGGCAGTAGTTGTGGGTTACCAAGATTTTTGTTAGGCCATTTCTGAGGTCCTCTCCATTGGTTTGTAGACTACCAATTCTCTTGGGGTGGTTTCCATTGGGTTTTCTGATATATCCATTGGTTATTTTGCTGGTTACCCCACTGGTTGTTTTGCTGGTTTTTCCAAGAAGGTTAAGAGTATTGAGGCCATTGAGGTTGTTGTGGATTATTTTTCCAAGCACTCTTTCAACTAGGTTGACTATACTGTGGAGGACCTTGGGCACTACAATTTTTCCTTTGATTACCATATAGTTTTGAATTTTGTAAAGGGTCTTGACGAATACCTTGACATGGGGCCCATGGCCAGCATTTAGCAACAAAGAATACTTGCTCATTCTCTCCTTCTATCTTGAGGTGCTTAGTTGGAAGATGATGGTTCTCCACACTAGTGACCAATTTGCATTGACAATCTTTCTTCTCCTTCCAGTAGTCTGGACAGTACTCAGCTAATTGCACCTCATTCTCTACATGCTTCTTGTTTGCAAATATTTTTTCGTGATGTGTAGCAACATCATTTATGATGTGCTACTTGAAATATGAGAGTATACTAGACATCTCAAGCTCTGAAATATCCAGACTGATCCCTTTAGCAGTTGTGGACCAGTATCCTCTACCTTTCTTCATAGTTGACCTTAAGTAGTTAAGATGGATTTTCTTGAGGTAATCCTAAGAGGATTGATATACATCACCACCAGCAATTAGGTCTAGTGCCTCCAGACAATTTTTGTTTACCCCTCTCAAGAAGACTAGTTTCCATGAATCCTCTGCCAGTATATGTTGGGGTTTAGTCTGCAATGTATACAAGAAATATGAAACATAGTCTTCCAACATTTCATCCTCCTTTTGTGATATTCTAAAGATATCATCTCCTCTTGGATCATTTTCCTTCTAATACTCTTTGTATTTCTCTAGAAATAGAGTTTGTATTTAATCCTAGGTACCTACTACATTGGCTCCTAAGCCTATGAACCATTGTAAGGCTAATTCTTTTATTGTTGTTGGAAACAACTTGAGCTTATGGGAATTAGTGTTATAGTCAAAGCTACGATAGAGTATGTCAAGCTCAAACAAGAAAGTCTTAAGATCCTTAGTTACAGGGCCATAAAACTTTGGAAGAGTAGCTATAGGTATATTTGTGAGATTATCATTGGTTTTGAGGCTCAGGAGAGGAAATGGAAAAGTAGGTTGTGTCATTACTGGAGGTACTTGATTATGGAGTTGCTGTTGAAAAGGAGCATTGGCTACAAGATTGTTAACAATAGGTGGATTGGACTACAACTATCAAGAAAGCTTGCCAAAATTTTAGCAAAAGGCTGAAGATTGCTTGTGTCCAAGGTTTTTTCTCTAGAGGAAGGTCCTGTAGGTAAATTAGGGCTTGCATCCTCAAAAGGCAACTCAACTTCTTCTTCAATTTCTTCATTCAAATTAACAGACTCCCATGGAAGAAATCTAGCATATCCATCTCATTGTCTTCCTCTTTGATGTATGCAATTGAATTGGTAACTTGTTAATCAGGCCCACAACTTTGTGGCTTTTAGCTAACAAACTAATTTGAAAATAAAGGACTCATGAAGGTTCCTAGTTTGACACCATCCCCAAAAATAATGCTAAAAATGTACAGTTTCATAATAAATGAAGATAATCACACCATTCTCTCTCAAGGATACTATATCTATTCTAAAAATTACCTATTCCATCATGAATATACTTTAATTATCAACCCAGGGACATAGGACTTGAAATGGATCAGCATGGTATGTGCACTAAGTTCCTTTAAGAGTCTTAACACTTATGTTGAGGGAAAGTAAAATGCATGAAAAGAATCTATACTACTATTACAAAATAGTAAACACCCTTGGGCTAACAATAGATAAATGTAGAGAGTTTTGGAATATAAACCTAAACTAGTTAACAACTCAAAACATCCACCATGATCTTTTTTTTACGAGTATTGTAGGAACTTTCACAATAACAATGTTGCAGGACTAATACAGTAAATCTACCTTTAAAATAGGAAATTGCAAAGAATGAATCTACTCTACCTAAATCTATTAAACCTCCCAAGTGGCCCCCCTTGGTTGGTTTCAAATAACTATGAAGACAACAAGTATTCCAAAACCATTCTTTCATTAAAATCCTTCTTTGATTACATCAACTAAATAATTCATGAAGAATAGAAAAAAAGTAACTTCTGAATCTTAAACCAGCATTGCCTATTTCATCCTTAGCTCACTAAGACAATCCAAATCCACTATATAGAGGATTGTATGCTTATTAAAAACATGGCACGAATGTTTTAAATAGACATTGCTAGAAAAGAAGGTGGAATATCAACCATGATATAGTACATTTATTACTAAGCAATAGAATAACAACTTGTAGGAAATATAGCAAGTTGTGTCTCCTAGATTTTCTAGAATAGTAACTCCTCTACACATGTGGCTTATCCATAGGAACTGAACTGTGCTTTCCTTGCCATGATCAATCTCTATCATCCTTTTCTTTTAATGCAATAATCACCACCATTTGCATCTCTCTTCATTTTCCTAAAGGTTAGAAGCATCTGGAACATATATGCAAGAAAACATTCATCCTCTTATTGAGATATTATAACATAGCTTAAGATATTTATATGAAATATTGCATTCTATGTATAATATTAAGAAAAGTATGCCATACACACTACCCATTGGTTTAGTAAGTTCTAGCTATCTTTGGCATAAGTTCACAAGATATTTACACAAATGTTTTGGAAATATTTTTGACAAAGCACAAAGAGTAAGTCCAAACCATGAAAACTATATCAAAATTAAAACATTATTATGCCTCCTCAACTTCAACTTTCCATCATGTGCGTCAAAGAATTTCTCTTCCGATATTGTATGTGAACTCTCTAGATTACTAGCTTTCAAAAATGGGTCTTTGAATTCCTCAACATGTTCCTTAACTGCTTCTTTCTAACTATTGTTTCCTCCATTTTCATTCCTTATATCACTCCTATTTTAATTCCTTCTATGATTATGGTTCTTTTTAAAGTTCCTTTTGTTCATTCTACAAAATCTTGTTGTGTGTCTAAAATTATTGCATAGCTCATACAAGTGCATTACTCCTCTGATTGTTCCCATTTATTTTCATGTGCTCTGAAATTCCTTGAAATATGTCTAGCATTGTTATATTTATAACAAAAAAACTACTTTTTCTCTCCATCATTAGATCTACTTAGAGATCTACTTCTTCCATTACCTTTATGGTTGGTATTCCTAAACATTCCAATATTCTTATTATCATCCAAAAAATTAGGTTTCTTATATTTTACTGCCTTATTTCCATAACCATGACAATTATAACAATAGAAATTAGTAATAGGTTTAAAATATTTACCTATACGTTCTCTCTTCATATGGCCAATTTCATTGTATATCTAACATCTACCTCTGAATCTATGTCTTGCCTATTTAGATAATTCATCTTTCTTAGGTTCTTCAACTTTCTTTATTGGTCTAGGTTCATCAATTTCTCTATCAATTTAATTTTCTCAACTTCATCATACCACTTGAAGTTTTCTTTAGGGATTTCTATTATAGGATCTAGTTCTATCCCAATCTCATCATTCTTTGTTGACTTCTCTTCAAGAAGATATCCAAGGTCTGCCTTCTCATAAGAAGGCCTTTGATGAAATATTTTTCCATCAATTTTCTCAAAACTTGTGTAAATATTTAGATGTCACTTGACTTAACTAAGATCTAAGGTCTGCATTCTTAGATTATAGATTAGGTTCACTCTTATTGCCACTAGTCTTAAGATTCAACTTTAGTTCAATAATTTTCAACTCATGTTTCAAGATCTCATTCTCTTTATTGATATTTTTTGTATTATCATTAACATTGATCTACAAAAAAGGCTCCTTGCTAGATTTGAGATCACCAATTTCATCTTTCAGTTTACCAATGTAAACTTTTGCATCTTTGTATCTATCTTTCATGTTGTCTCTTTCTTCAGTGAAAAGGTCAATCTATTCAAAGGATTCTTCAAGATTCTTCTTCAACTATTTTATACTCACTAAAATCTTACTTATTTTAGTAAGCTTCTTCAAATTAAATAACCTATGACATCAATTGTTAGAAATAGATAATAATAAGAGGGGGTGGGGGGGGGAGGCGGGGTGGCAGTGGGGTGAATCAGTATTTTACAAACTTTTTCTAACAATTGGATATTGTTAATTTCTTTATAACTTGCATATGAAAGTAAACCAATGATGATGAACAAAAAATATAACCATACACATAGAGAATTCCTAACACCATTATTTACTAACTACAGAAACACTAGCCAACAAAAATCCCTTGTGGGGATAATACACACTAGATGATTCACTAAACAATAGGATCATGTTAAGGATATTGACCCTATCAGTGAAGTACATATAGTGTCTCAAGTCCTTGTTAGAGGAATAGGCCATTTTATAAGCTTCAACCCTATTAGGAGTTGGTAGATCAATTACAATGTATGCAAGAAGAGCCACTACCCTAACATGTAATTAAACAATTCAGTTCCTTCATAGAATAGATATACATACAATACTTGCTTGGTACAATAACTCACATTTTCTTTAATCTTACACTAGCTTTCACATCACATAAGGCTCACAAATAGTTCTCACAATAATTTTCTTGTCACATCTAATCTTGCAACTTCCACAATATCTATGCATCACATACATTGATTGCACAACTCACTTCCCCTTATATGTGGAACATAAGATCTTTACTTATATCTTGCATATTCACAAAACATTGCTTAGTTGGATTCCATGTCTTCCATGCTCTACATAATATAAAATAATATCCACATAGTTAGGTTAACATGACTTAGTAATTATTCTAAAACCAAAATAATTCTTAAAGTTGTACAACTCCATTTTCTACTATGTTGTATTCTGCACTGTTAAATACCAACACAATTAAACTTACTGTAACTTGCATCATAAAAATTGTACACATATACACATTGTTACACATCATCATGATGATGTCAAAAACCTTTCCTCAATTGTGCATAAGCTAACTCTCTATGCATTGTATGTATTATTAAGATATGTTCATTGAACTACTACAAACTGTCTAATACTTCAAAAAATATTGTCTCTGAATGCATGAATGAAATATTAAGTATATGTTGTCATAAATGAAAACCATCAACACATCTAACTAACCATATTTCCATCACAATAATCTCTCTCAATTTGGAGATATAACATTCAGTTTGGATTTGGCACAATGATCTCGCCTGATGCCAAAACTTGCATTATATGTCACTTCATTGGTGCATCATTGCGTAACATTGAAAGAACTAATCATGGCATTGAATTTTTAGTGTCATTAGCTCTAGATGGATGGGTGAACCCTAGTGAAACCCTTTTTCCAACCATGGAGAGCCTATAATGTTTACAACCACCCTATACTAAAGTATCTCTAAGATGCTCTAAGTGCACTTGGAGATTGATCTTTTGAGGGTCATAACTTGGAGCTGGTGAGGGATATTAGTGAAATGTCAAATGATATGAGATGGTGATGTCAGGGTATACAATAAACTCTCTCAGTTTAGAGAGATAATATTTGGTTTAGATTTGGCACAACAATCTTGCCTGCTGCCAAAACTTGCGGTGTGTCTCATTTCATTGGTGCATCACTGTGTAACATTAAAATTATTGATCATGGCATTGAATCATTAGCTCCATTAGTTCTAAGTAGATGGGTGAAATATAGTGACACCCTTTTTTTGAGCATGGAGATCCTACAATGTTCGCAGCCACCCCATACCAATGTGTCTCTAAGATCCTCTAAGTGAATTTGGAGATTGATCTTTTGAGGGTCCTAACTCTGATCTCATGAGTGCTATAAATGATATTTTTAATGCTAAAAGACAATGATGTTGATTTCTACAACAACCACTCTTAGTTTGGAGAGATCACATTCAATTTGGATTTGGCACAACAATCTCACCAGATGTCATAACTTGCAATGTATCTCAGTTCATTGGTACATCACTATGTAACTTTACAACTACTAATTGTGGCATTAAACCATCAGCTCTATTAGCTATAGATGGATGGGTGAATCCTAGTGACACCCTTTCTTAACCACATAGAGAATACCACATTTGGGACCACCCCATACTAAAATGTCTCTATGATGCTTTAAGTGCCTTTGGAGATCAATCTTTTGAGGTTCATAACTCAGAGCTTGCGAGGGATATCAGTGAAATGTAAAATACTATAGGATAGTGATGGTGAAGTTTATAATAACCTCTCTTAGTTTTGAGAGATCACATTTGGTTTGGATTGGGCATAGGCTTCTAGCCCGATGCCAAAACTTGCAGTGTGTCTCAATTCATTGGTGTATCACCATGTAACTTTACAACCATTGATTGTGGAATCGAATCATCATCTCCATTAGCTTTAGATAGATGGTTGAACCCTAGTGATACCCTTGTTCTGAACATAGAGACTATATAAAATTCATGACTACTTCATACTAAAGTGTCTCTAAGATGAGGGTCATAACTTTGAGATCATGAGGGATATCAATGAAACATTGAATGCTATAGGATGGTGATATCAAGGTCTAAAATAACCTCTCTCAATTCAGAGAGATCAAATATTCTTTGAATTTGGCACAATGATCTCGCCAAATGCCAAAACTTGAAGTATGTCTCAGTTCATTGGTGCATCACTATGTAACTTTGTAACCACTAATCATGGCACCAAATCGTTAGCTTTGTTAGCTCTAGATAGACTAGTACACCCTAGTGACACCCTTGTTCTAAACATGTGGAGAGCCTACAATATTCACATCCACCCCATACCCAAGTGTCTCTATAGTGCTCTAAGTGTTTTGAGATTGGTCTTTTAAGGGTCAAAACTTGGATCTCATGAGTGCTATAAGGGAAAAATTCAATGCTACGAGATGGTGATGTTGTGCTCTACAATAACTACTCTTAGTTTGAATAGATCACATTCAATTTGTATTTGGCACAATGATCTCACCTGATGCCAAAATTTCTAGTGTGCCTTAGTTCATTGATGCATCACTATGTAACTTTGAAACTGATGATTGTGGCATCGAATCATCAGCTACATTAAGTCCAAATGGATAGGTGAACCTAATAACACACTTTTTCTAACCACAGAGAGAATGCAACATTCATGGCCACCCCATATCAAAATGTCTCTAAGATGCTCTAAAGTGTATTTGGAGACTGATATTTTGAGGGTCATAACTCAAAGCTTGTGAGGGTTATTAGTTAAATATCAAATGCTATAGGATGGTGATGTTGAGGTATAAAATAAAATCTCTTAGTTTGGAGAGATGATATTTAGTTTGGATTCAACACAACAATCTTGCCTAATGCCAAAACCTTCATTGGTGCATCACTGTGTAACTTTGAAACTTCTTATCATCAAATCAAATCATGATTTAGTTAGCTCTAGATGCTGAGTGAACCCTATATTCAACCTTATTTTGACCAAAAATCCCCTATAATGTTTGTGACTACTACACATTGAATCATCCCTTAGGACCAAAGATAGGCTCCTAAGACTAAATTGAGCATGGATTTGGCTAATTATAAACATTTTAAGGGACTACAAACATCATTTAAAATTAAACATATATGATATAATTTCAAATTAAACATTGCATTAAAATTTGATAATAAAGGTTGATAAAATGTTCTTCACAAATTAGTACATTTGAATCAAATATAACCAAAATGATGAAAATTAATGATATTCCATAAACACAAAGAATACACATGATCCATGATAAATTGATCAAAACTATAATAAATTAAAATGTATATCCTTTTTCACATAAGTGACAAAAATATATATCAAAATACATGTATCTATAGAAAAATTAGACAAATATATATCAAAATACATGTATCTGTAGACAAATTATGCAAATTATATCAAAATATATAGATCCATATACAAAATGTGGTTGATCATGCCATCAAAATGTGTATAATATCAAATTTTATGTATAAAATATTTCATTTTCCATCTCAAAATTATCATGATGCATCCTATGATAGCTATACTATACTATGTTGTTGGTGGATCATCAAAATGCATCCTCTTTGCTAAACTAGGTCAATCGAATGCCTCTTACATAAACAAAAAATGAAAGCCCAAAGTCAGACTACTAAATTTATATGATCCTATGTATCTAGCATTTAATAACTCAAATGAATAATGATCCTTTTTTATGAAAATTTATATTTTAAAACTATCATCATAAATTCCTCTCTCATCAACCTCCTCCAGTAGTCAGGATCCTCTCATATGTCCAGTTTTTTGCTTGGTTTGTTGTGGTCTATATATATTCAAGTATGTTTGTTAGATGGATATAAAAATTAAAATATAACATTATAATTGATAGAATAATAAATTTATAATATATAATAAAGAATTTAAACTAAAACTTACCTCTATCAACCCCTCATCTGGAAATATTGACTGCATGAGCAAAGATACAAAACTCTACCATCTAGCCTCCTATGTAGTAGGTGTTGCCTGTGAGATATGAAAGCTTAGTTATTAATATCATGGAAATTAGAATTTATTTTTTTTGAAAATAAGGAAAATAAAAAATAAATGACAACTATACATACAATGGGGCTCTTGCTACGAATGGAAATGCTAGAGGGTCTGGGATGGTGAATCTCCATGGACTTGTTAGTAGTATCGAAGCCCTATAAAATAAATAATGTAATTAAATTTCATTAGAAAAAAATAACCTACAAAAATGTATCAATATTTAATCACTTTTAAAACACATATTACCTTTCCCTTGTTAATGTGTTGTTCCTCACCCCCCACACTCTACCCCCCATTGACAGGTGAATCCTACAAGAGAAAAGAAAGATTACAAATTGTATATGTTCCAATATCAAATAGAAAAGAAATCATAACACAAAATTATGTACCATAGATGTCTCAAGCCCAAATGAAATAGCCAAGAGCATGACATCATCAACCTATATGATCTCCTCCTTAGTCATCAAATAAACATGAATGAAGATCACATACATGTATAAGTCAATATGGGTTAAAATTATTCTATTATAAAGATTAATTTTTTTTTCTTTTTGATGAATAGTCCCTTTGTATTAATAATCTAATATACTTGATACATATCTACAAAAATAGTTTCGAGGGATACAAGATCACCTCATGTGATTTTACACAATAGAAGCTAGAAACAATAACTATTCATCAAAAATCCATATAAGGAAATCCCTAAGGTTGCAAGAGTAGTTCCAGCTGAAGGGGGATCATCATGATCATTATAACCCCATGAATCCTTGGGATTGGTAGGCAGACTAGGACCAATCCAACCATCAGTATCATCTTCATCAACACCTTTCTCTTTTTCTTTCTCCTCCACCCGTGGTAGAGAAATTACCAGATCTAGGTGGGGAAATACCACTTAGACCCACTAGAGCTAGGAGGAGCAATAGGGGGGGAAGCTAGTAGAGTGAGGGACTAGCTAGAATAATGATGAGGTGAAGAAGTTGAGTGATGCCACTAACCAACATCACCACCACTAGGAGAGTAGTGATAGGGAACCTGTGAGTGCAATGTATGCAAATGGTGAGAAGATGAACTATGACCCTAATAGTGGCCTCAAGATGGATTTTGGTTAGCTGAAGAGTCAAGTGGAATTTTGAAGATCGTGCAAGGTGCATTACCCCAATGATTGAGAAATTCCTAAAGGTGGGCCACCTCCATCGTTACCTTGTTGGCCTAGACCTCAATCTGCAACATGGCATTATTACAAATGCATTCTTTATTGTACATAGAAACATTGATATCAAGAAATATTGAAGTGAAAAGAACAACATTCCTATCTTTCCATAGGGTAAACAAAATTACCATCATGAAATTATGCCAGATCTAGGTAAATTGATGAGGAATCCTTAAGGAATCACCTAGATCAATCATGTAACAAGAAAAGGGTTCTAGCATAAAAGGCTTAACAAATTCATGTATCTAGTGGCAATAATTTTGAACATGTCTACAAAACCAAAAAATATGAAAAAATGACTTAGGATGTCCACAAAAAGGACACTAAGGAACAAGAACACTAAGATGTTTGAGTTGCAACCCAAGGGGAAGTCCTTGAAACAAAAGGCACCGAGCAAAATGGGAAATCTTAGGCTCAGTGATAGCATCCCAAATAGTATCAAATCTAACCCTCCAATGATAAGGAGAAAACTAAAGATACCATGGTTGGTTGAGAGTATCAACCATAGGGAGATGGGGAGAAAGCTATCGATACCCTAAGTTGGGCTTATAACTAGTGAAGGGCATGGCAGGATATCACTTCCATTCTTTCACCAAGATCATATAGACTAGATTCCCAGCTTGTGCAATCTATGATCAGGAATGGAAGAGGGAAACAAATCAAAAGTATGTCAATCTAAATGAGCAAGATAGAACTATACCTACATATCCTCCCAAGATCTTAGACTCATAGAGACCCTAGAGAAGAGGTTCATAGGAGTCTTGATACCTCTTTTGAAAAAATGTAGAGCATTGGCACCTTTTAGTCTTAGCTAGAGGAATACCCTGAATGGTAAATAGTAGAGACCACCAAAGGTTCCTTTGATTCAAAAGAAGCCCATCACAAACCCATCACCATCCCAATGAAGCCATGGCTTCACACCTTCCCAAGCTTTCCAAATGCTCTTGATAACAAAAGAGCCTTGGATATGAATAGGTTCCCTCATAATGAGAAGGGCTTAGTGACCAATCCCATTCTACACAAGCATTCTAGCTTGAGGTAGGATTCTTTTGAGGGAGCCTAGAAATAAGAGTAATACACATGAGTAACAGTCAAGACCTTTGAGAAAATCAAGAATTTTCTCACAAGAGAGAGGTTTTTGGTAAGCCAATACTCAAGCATTTTCTCAATTTTCATGAGCACAACATTCCAAAAATCTACCAGAGAAGCTTGAAAGGAAAAGAGGATACCAAAAAATTGGAAGATCTCCCTATGAGTGACCCATTTTCAGTCAAATTGAGTAAGCCAAGGTGGAGTCAAAAGAAAGGATTGCCTATAAAAAAGGGTCTTGTGCCATTGAATAACTAAACTAGGAGCTTGAAAAAAGGTATCCAAGCATTGTAAGGAATTAGAGATATTCTACTCATATTCTAGAAGAGTGAGAAATAAATCATCAATAAAGTGACCATTGACAAGCTAGGAAGTAGACTTTGGCAAGGAAATGCCATGCACCAAACTAGAAGAAATAGAGTGAGAAAGAAGATAACCAAAATCTTCAATAGTGAGAACATAAAAAGTAAAAGCTAGAGGGCAACCATAATGGGTAGATTAAAAAATATCAAAGGCTTTAGATTGAGAGTTGTTGATGGTAATACAAGCATTAACATCACCAAAAACAATCTCAACTGATTGGAGAAAACTAGGGTTAAAACTCGAAGCCTGGAGCATAGCCAATACAAAGTGCCATTCAATTTCATCATATGCTTTAGAAAAATCAATTTTAAAAAATATATTCTATTGGTTAGACTTACGAGCCCACTTCATGCCTTTCGAGATAATAATGATTTTGTGAAGAATATATCTTGATTTGATAAAACTAATTTTCTCAAGTCGCACTATTAAGGAAAGAAGATGTCAAATCCTAAGACCTAATGCCTTAGCAATGATATTGTATGACACACTAAGAAAGGTGACGGGAAACCAATTGAAAATATCCTCAAGGTCACTAGCTTTAGCTATGAATTTAATATTTCCTTTGTTAATAATGGCTCCATGACTCTTAGCATGATATGCTTCAAGTTAAAACTTATGTGGGTCTGGGCCAATAGACTCCCAAAGGTGCATGTAAAGTTCACAAGGGAGCCCATCACACCTAGGGGACTTGTCATTTTCCATAGAAAAGATAACCTCCTTAAGGTGTCTAATCCTGAGAAGCTTCTCATAGATAGCTCATTGCTCAACCATTAAATAGTTTGGAGTAATAGAAATACACTTTTTGAGAGCTTCCTCTTGGGCAAACAAATTTTCCTACAAAGCAAAAATATTTTTATAATGGTGCACAAAAGCTTGCAAGATGTTAGGGAGATTGAAAGCAATAGTATTTTCCTATCTAATCTTTTTAATCCCAACATTGGTATGATGGGCCTTAAGAGCCATGAAGCTCTTTAGAAGGTTCATCACCAATTTGCAACTAGTGGAGGCAAGCCTTGATTTACACAACCCTAGCATGATAGTTATCAACAATATGTTTCTCATGGCAAAGCTTTGCAAGCTAGACTCACAAATTTGAATGAAAAGGATTATGGGTAAGAGCTTTAGAAGCCTTCTTGAGATTCATGGTATTAGCTTCATAATATCTCATTATGAATATAGCCAATTGTCACCCATTAGTGCAAAGAAACCTAGCATTTTTGGTAATAGCATTATTGCACCAGTGAATCTAGCTATTGGAAATATGAATGTGTTGAAATCATGAATTTCGATGATATTACTATGGGGGATTATTGTAGAAAAATGATTAGATCATTATCATGATGATATGTTACATTCATGACTGTGTTTGTCATTGATGTCAACATAGAAGTCTTCTATGGTATTTGATAGAAGAAAAATGGTAAAGATCAAGTTGGGATATATAGATTATTGAGTAATTTTAGTAGCAAGGTTAAAAGGAGATTATACTATGTGTCTAGCATATGCAGCTAACCTTGAAAGTATAAGATATTAAGTCTAGAAGAAATTATGCAAGTTCCAGGGAACACTATTCTAAGATAGAGTTTACAAAGGCATGTTTTTGTAAACTTGTTATACCTCTTAGCAGATTTGTTATTCTAAGAAGATGAGCTTAAAAATGAGAAGAAGACATGTTGGTGATGATGTGGCTAATCTAACTCATCACAATGAAGATTAATTCTATCACTAAGTGTAACATGTTTCTAATGTGGTCCTATAATAATTAATTGAGAAGGTGTAACAACTGACTCAGGGAATTATTTTATGGATTTAGTATCAAGGAAGGACATTTTCCTTTATCATGTATGGAGGAATGCTAATGATTGTAAGCAACACAAAGAGGAGAATGTGAAGATAAGCAAAGAAGAATCTAAGTGAAGCAAACTTCATTGTCGAGGTTTTATTGTGTGATCCAAATCTGATACTTGGATCTGAGGTGATTGGTCTAATTAAAAAGATAAAGGAAAGATGTTAAAGTTTAGTGCATACAATTATTCTACAAAGAATAGTTGAGAGATTAGTTAGACAGTGAGTTTGGTGATCTTGCTCCAAAATTTGTTTGGATAGTGGGTCCTTTTGTCTTCCACAACTCCTAACAAGGTTGGAATCTCCTAATAGGGATTCAAAGTCTCCTAATAGGGACTCACAAGTACTAAATGTTATAATAGACTCCTAATAGGGTCCATCCTCTAACAAGAAATATTTATATTAGTACATAATCTTGTGGGCATCATTTGCACCAAGGTTTTTTCTCTAATGAAGGGTTTCCCTAGTTAACATATCTAGTGTAATTGTCTATGTGCATTTTATTATGGTTGTTGTTTCATTTAGTTGAATGGATAAGATTATTTAAGGTTGATAAATGTTTTAATTATTGGATAATTGATTCACCCCCCACCCCCTCTTAGTTATCTTGGTGGACTATTATTTTTAATAATTGGTATTAGAGTGTTAGGTCTTTAAAGATAATGTTTAACAACTTTGGGAGATTCATGGAAAACATGTTTAGGAAAGATAGTCTAAAGTTTGATGGAACACGTTATGACAGCTGGAAGCAAAAGATCAAGACACATATGTTGTGTATGGGTCTAGGATATTGGATTTATACAAAATCATCAAAGACAATCATTGCTAAAAGTGACTTGGAAACTTTTATCGAGGAAGAGAGAGATCTTTTCATGTGTGACATGAGAGCTAGAGAAGCACTATTTTATGCACTTCTTGAAATTGAATACAACTAGGTAAAATCACTTAATACTTTTAATTTTATTTGGAAAGCTTTGGAAATTAGTTTTGAAGGAGATGAACATTCTAAGAAATTGAGGCTACAGAATTGGATTTGTGAATTTCAAGATACTAAAATGATGGAAGATGAATCTATAAGAACATATGTAGGATGAATATTAAAAATTAGTACAGGTATCAGATCTCAAGGAGAAACCAAAGATGATGATGAGCTTATATGATATATATTGAAGAGATTAACACCACTATTTAATTCAGTAGTTCAAATGATACAATTGTTGATATCTCATACCAAAGATTTCACAAAGGAGACATTACTTGGAAGAATTGAAGCAATTGAGAATGAACTTAGAGAGTCTAGAGAATTGACTAGAATAGAAACAACTTTCCATGCCTTGAATATTCAACCTAATTTATCAAGGAGCACAAGTGCTATAGGAGACTTTTCTAGTAGAAAAAAATTTGATAAGGATAGAAAGATTGAAGGAGTAGCCCTTCTGATAAGAAAATAAAATAATGGTAAGAAAATCTTTAAATGTTGGACTTGCAATGAATTTGGTCATTATGCATCTAAGTTTCCTAAATGAGAGAAAAGGTATAAAAGAAATTTCAAACCTCGATGAGATAGAGAGTGTCTATATGCATATGCAAAAGATGATTTTGATGAACAAGGAGTAGGTGCTAGTAATGATGAAATAGGATTTGTAGCAATTAAAGAAGAAAGTCCAAAAAAAATAGCTTTGGTATAATAGGTTGAAAAGAAATTTGATTCGATAATTGACAGTGGTTGTTCACATCATATGATTGGTGATATGAATATGTTTGTTGACTTCAAAATTCATGATGGAGGCATTGTCAAAGTTGGAAACAATGCATCATGTCATGTTAAATGTATTGGATCTATAACTCTTGATGATAAATCTAATACTGAGAATGTATATTTTGTTGATGGTTTGAAGCACAATCTTGTAAGTGTTTGACAACTATTAGATAAAGGTTATCAATTACAATTCATAAAAAAGCAATGCATGATCAGAGATAAAGATGAAAGTTGAATTGGATTAGATAGATAAGAATGAGACATGGGAATTGGTCCCTAGACTAGCAGATAAAAATCTGATAATAACTAAATGGGTATTTAGGAAAAAGATGAATGAACAAGGAAAAGTTGTAAGGAACTATGCAAGATTGGTATGTAAAGGTTACTAATAGAAAGAAGGAATAGACTAAAATGAAACCTAAGCTCCTGTGACAAGAATAGAAGCAATAAGGTTATTCTTAGCATATTCAACATATAATAAATTCAAACTATATCATATGTATGTCAAGTCAACATTTTTGAATGGAGAACTTCAAGAAGAGGTATAGATAGAACACCCTAAAGTTTTTCCTTTAACGAATGACAAGGATATAGTATGTAGATTGAAGAAAGAATTGTATGGTTTGGAGCAAGCACCTAGAACTTGGTATGCAAGGTTGGACAAGCATTTGACAAAGCTTGGTTATAGCCAAGGTATGGCAGATAGCAATCTCTATTGGAAAGAAATTGATCATGGATTAATGATTTTGGTAATATTTGTTGATGATATCATATTTGGAGAAAATGATGATGAAAGTGACAAGTTTGTAGAAGAAATAAAGAAAGAATTTGATATGAGCATGATAGAAGAAATTAAATATTTTCTAGCATTACAGATTGTGTAGAATAAAGAAAGAATCTTTATTTATTAGACTAAATATTTGAAAGATTTACTAAAATGGTTTTGTTGGGAAATATGTAAACCCATTGGAACACCTATGGTAATTGGACACAAGTTATCTACAAAGGATGAGACACCTAATGTTGAGCAGAAAGTATAGGTCTATGATCAGAGGATTGCAATATCTAACACACAAGACTAGATATAACAAATGCAGTTGGAATTATTCCAAGATTTCAAGAAGATCCTAGAGAATCACATTATGCAACAGTGAAAAGGGTACTTAGATACCTAAAAGGAACACTAGAGTTTGGATTGTGGTATGATAGATCAAATGATTTCACTCTATATGCTTATATGAATGTTGATTGGGCAGGTAGTATGGATAACAGAAAGAGCAATAGTGGTGGAGCCTTCTTTCTTGGAGGAAGATTGATTTCTTGGCTAAGAAAAAAGTAGGACTATATCTCACAAAATATAGTGGACGCAAAATATGTTGCATCAACAAACAACTGTAATCAAGTTGTTTGGATGAAGTACATGTTGAAGGACATAAGGATAGAATTCAGTGAACTTTTTCTCACACATTATGACAACACAAGCCAAATAAATGTGTCTAAAAATCTAGTGTTGCATTCTAAGACCAAGCACATTTCTATTAAGAATCACATGTTGAGAGAAAAAAGTTGCAGAAAAAGAAATTGCATTGGAATATGTAAACACCTAAGAGCATATTGCAAATATTTTCACTAAGTCTCTTCCCAAAGAGACTTTTGAATATTTGCAAGGTATGCTAGGGTTTATGCCCCATCCTACATCAAAATAGATGAAGCAAGAGTGTATCATTCTAGTGTAACAAAGCACTATTTTTTGTTTGGATTGAATGTTGATGATTCTTGTATGGGGGAGTATGCGTGATGGACAGAGTCATCTAGGACTCTTGTTGGATGTTGCTTTTGAATAGTGTCTTTGGACACTTGAGCTAGTTAGAAAGAGTTATTACTAAGTTTGATGGTTACTAGAACCTTTGATATTGATGTCAATGGGGGATAAGTACGGCATGAAAAACAAGTACAACATTGAAAAATAGTTCAGAAAGCATGGAAAATAGGTACAACATGTTCAAAAAATCAATTTGCAAGAAGTACAATAGGATAAGTATAGCATGGAAAAATAGTTTGATGTAAAGCACATTGAGGTATATTAATGGAGAGAATGATTGATGAAGAGGATTTGAAAAGAAAGCTTAATAGTCTTAAGCAGTTGGTATTCTTGGAACTTGATGTTTTTCATCCATGTTGCCATCAATGCCAAAGGGGGAGATTGTTGAAAGCATGAATTTTGATGATATTTCTATGGGGGAGTATTGTATAAACATGATTAGATCATTCTCATGATGATATGTTACATTCATGACTATGTTTGTCATTGATGTCAACATAGTAGTCTTCTATGTTATCTGACAGAAGAGCATCAGTAAAGATCAAGTTGGTAGAGATAGATCGTTGATTATTTTTAGTAGCAAGCTTAAAGGGAGATTATACTATGTTTCTAGTATATGCATCTAACCTTGGAAGCATAAGATATTAAGTTTGGAAGAAATTACACAAGTCTTAGTGAAGACTGTTCTGAGATATAGTTTATAGAGGCATGTTCTAGTAAACTTGTTATATATCTTAGAAAATTTGTTATTCTAAGAAGCCAAAGTCAAAGATGTGAATAAGACATGTTGATGATATTGTGGCTAAGCTTTCTCATCATAATTTTACATGTGTGGAAATTTATTCAAGTTGCAAGGTGAAATATTAATGCTATCACTAAGTGTAACATATTCTTAAAGTGGTCCTATAATAATTGATTGAGGTGTAACAGCCAACTTAGGGAATTTTTTTATCGATTTGGTATAAAGGAAGGACATTTTTCATTATTATGTATGGAGGAATGTGCATGATTGTAAGAAACATAGAAAATAGAATGCAAAGATAAGAAGAACAGAGTAGAAGTGAAGGAAACTTCATTGTCAAGGTTTTACCATGTGATCCAAAGTTTGATACTTGGATCTGAGGTTCGTGACCTAGTCTACAAGGTTAGATAGTGATTGGTCTAGTTGACAAGATAGAGGAAAGAAGTTAAAGTTCATTACATACAATTATTCTTCAAGGAATAGTTGAGAGATTAGTTGGACAATGAGTTTAGTGATCTTTCTCTAGAAGCTATTTTGATAGTGGGTCCTTCTATTTTTCACAACTCCTAACAGGGTTGGCATAACTCCTATAAGGGTTGGAATCTCCTAATAGGGATTCAAAGTCTCCTAATAGGGACTCATATGTACTAAATGTTTTAATAGACTCCTAACATGGTCCATCCTCTAACAAGGAATATTTATATTAGTACGTCATCTTGTGGGCATCATTCCCATTGGGGTTTTTCCCTCTAATCAAAGGTTTTCATAGTTAACATACCTGGCGTAATTGTCTATGTGCATCTTCTTATGGTTGTTGTTTACTTTGGTTGAATGGATAATATTATTTAAGATTGATAAATATTTTAATTATTGGACAATTGATTCACCCCCCTTCCCCTCTTAGTTATCTTGGTGGAATATTGTTTCTAACAAAATGTTGATGATACTTCTATAGGGGAGTATTGTAGGAACATGGTTAGATAATTATCATGGTGATATGTTACATTAATGACTATGTTTTTCTTTGATGTCAACATAGCAATTTTTTGTAGTATTTGACAAAAGAAAAATAAAAAGATCAAGTTGGTACGGACACATCGTTGAGTACTTTCACTAGTGACGTTAAAGGGAGATACTACTAAGTGTCTAGTTTATGCAACTAACTTCAAAAGAAAAATATATAAAGTTTAGAAGAAGTTATGCAAGTTTTGGTGAAGACTATTCTAAGATAGAGTTTATAGAAGTATGTTCTAGTAAACTTGTTATTTCTCTTAGCAGTATTGTTATTCTGAGAAGCAAGGTGAAAGGCATGTAGAAAACATATTGGTGATGATGTAGCTAAGCTCCCTCATCATAATATTACATGTACAACTAGTTACTCAAGTTAAAAGGTGATTGATTAATGTTATCAATAAGTGAAACTTGTTCTTAATGAGGTCCTATAATAAATTATTGAGAAGGTGTAATAGCTGACTCAGGGAATTTTTTTGTGGATTTCATATAAAGGAAGGACATTTTCCTTTGATGATATATGATTGTATGAAGGATTGCAAGAAGAAAAAAGATTGGAATGTGAAGATAAGCAGAGAAGAAATAAGTTGGAGAAAACTTCATTGCCAAGGATTTATTTAGTGATCTAAATTTTGATACTTGGATCCAAGGTTTGTGAAGTAGTCTAAAAGGTTTGAAAGTGATTGGTCTAGTTCATAGGATAGAGGAAAGAAGATAAAGCACAATACAAACAATTATTCTATAAGAAATAGTTGAGAGATCAATTGGATAATGAGTTCAACGATCTTGCCCTAGAATTTGGTTGGATAATGGGTCTTTCTATCTTCTACAACTCCTAATAGGGTTGGCACAAATCCTAACAAGAATTCAAAGTCTCCTAATAGGGACTCTTATATATTGAATGTGTTTATAGATTCCTAATAGGGTCCATCCTCTAACAAGGAATATATATATTAGTATATCTTTGCGAGCATCATTCCCATTAGGGTTTTCCCCCTGATCAAGAGTTTCCATAGTTAAATTTTTTTGTGTAATTGTGTATGTGCATCTTGTTGTGGTTTTTGTTTACTTTGATTGAATGGTTAAGATTTAATAAAGTTGATAAATGCTTTACTTGGATAACTGATTCCCCCCCCCCCCCCCTTCTCAGTTATCTTGGTGGACTATTTTTTCTAACTATTGGTATCAGAGCTTCAAGTCCTTGAAGATAAAGTTTACCAAATTTAGGAGATCCATGGAAAACATATTTAGAAGGGATAGTCCAAAGTTTGATGGAACAAATTATGCTAGCTAGAAGGAAAAAATCAAGACACATTTGTTGTGTATGGGTCTAGGATGTTGGATGTTGACTAAATAAAAAAAGATAATTATTGTTGAAAGTTAGTTGGAGACTTGTATCGAGGATGAGAGAGAACTTTTCATGTATAGCTAGAGAAGCACTATTGTCTACACTTTTTGAAATTGAGTACAACCAGGTAAAAACACTTGATACTTCTCATAAGATTTGAAAATATTTGGAAAATATTTTTAAAGGTGATGAACATTCTAAGAAATTGAGTTTACAAAGTTGGATTTGTGCATTTTAATATGCTAAAATGATGGAAGAAAAATCTATAAGAACCTATTTAGGCAGAATATCAGAAATTGTTGTAGTTATTAGATATCAAGGAGGAACCAAGGAAGATGATGAGGTCATTTTGAAGATATTGAAGAGTTTAACAACAATATTTAAGCAAGTAGGCCAAATGATACAGTTGTTGATCTCTTGTACTGAATATTTTACCAAGGAAATACTTCTTGGGAGACTTGAAGCATTTGAGAATAAGCTTAGATAGTTGAAAGAATTATCTAGAATAGAGATAGCTTTCAATGCCCTAAACATTCAGCCTAATCTCTCAAGGAGCACAAGTGCTAGAGGAGATTTTTTTAGCATTAGTAGATCTGATGAGGACAGAGTGATAGAATGAGTAGCCCTTCTTGTAAGAAGAGAAAAAGATGGTAAGAAAATCTTTAAATGTTGGACTTGTAATGAATTTGGTCATTACTCATCTAAGTGTCCTAAAAGAGAAAAATTATAAATTAATCTTCAAACCTAGAAGACATAGAGATTGTTTGTATGCCAATGAAGAAGATGATTCTAATGAACAAGTAGTTAGTTCTAGTGATGATGAAATATGATTCGTAGCTATTAAAGAAGAAAGTCTAGAGAAAACAACTTTGTATCAGACGTTGAAATGAAATATGATAGGATAATTGAGAGTGGTTGTTCATATCATATGGTTGGTGATATGAACAATTTTTTTGACTTCAAAAATTATGATGGAGGCATTGTCAAAGTTGGAAATAATGCAACTTTCCATGTTAAAGGTATCAGATCTATAACTCTTGATGGTAAGCCTAACATTGAGGATGTATATATTTTTTATGGTTTGAAACACAATCTTTTGAGTGTTGGACAACTAGTGGATAAAGGTTATTAGTTAAAATTCACAAAGAAGACATGCATGATTAGAGACAAAGATGGAAAGGTAATTTGAACATGAACCAGATCTAGCTCGGTAATGTATTTCAACTGAATCCCACTGAAATAACATGTTTGGTTTCAAAGGTAGATGATAGTTGGTTGTATCATAAGATATTTTTTCATATAAGCTTTAACAAAATTGTGAAAACTAGCAATACGTTTGCAGTTAGAGATTTGCCTAAGATTGTAAAGCCTACTAAGACAATTTGCAATGAGTATGTGTTGACAAACATAACAAAGCTTCTTTTTTCCAAAAAGAAGTTTACTACTATAGAAAAGTGGGAGATTTTATACACAGGTCTTAGTGGTCCTAAAAATACTAAAGGATTATATGGTGAAAGGTATTTCATCATTATTATTGATGACCTTTCTAGAATAATGTCTGTTGCATTTCTTAAAGAAAAATCTGAGGCATTTGACAAGTTCAAGATATTCAAGAATAGAGTTGAGAATGAATCATGCATGAAGATTAAATGTTTAAGATCAGATAGAGGAGGAGATTTTACTTCAAATGAGTTTAATATCTTTTGTGAAGCTAATGAAATCAAAAGATAATTTTTAGCTCCTATAACCTCTAAACAAAATGGCATTGTAGAAAGAAGAAATAGGTTAGTAACAAAAGCATCAAGAGCTATGTTAGTTGAGAATGATGTATCCAAGATGTTTTTTAGAGAAGCTGTGAATACAACAATCTACACTATGAACAAAGTTCAATTCAAGAAAGACACAAATAGGAACCCTTATGAACTATGGTTTGGTCACTCACCTACAATTAAGTATTTCAAAAATTTTGGCAATAAATGTTATATCACAATAAATGTTATATCAAAAGGGATGATGATGATGGTAAATTTTATGCTAGAAGTGATGAAGGTATGTTTCTTGGTTACTCATTGAAAAGAAGAGCTTATAGATGTTATAATCTAAGAACTAAGACTAATGTTGAAAGTGCAAATGTAAGAGTTGATGAGAAATTCAAGATACAAGAACAAATAGTTGACTACAATTCTGATGATGAGAATGGTGTTACTAAACCAAGTAATAATAAAGTATTCTTTGAGACTAACAATGATTTGTAGAATAAAGGAGAACTAAGGCAAGAGAAAATTTTAGAACCCAGAATAGAGCTAAGAGTTGTGATATCAATTCCTACTTCTGGTAAGATTATGACAAAGAATCATCCACCAGAGTAGATCATTGGTAGCAAAGATAAAGGTGTGATTCCAAGGACCATAATCAATGAATAACTATGTATGATATCTCAAGTAGAACCAAATAATGTAGATGAGGCATGTAAATATGACTATTGGAAGGAAGATATGAAAGAAGAATTGGATTAGATAGTGAAGAATGAGACATGGAAATTGGTCTATAGACTAGTAGACAAGAATGTAATTAGAACAAAATGGGTATTCAAGAATAAGATGAATGAACAAGGTGAAGTTGTAAGGAACAAAACAAGATTGGTATGTAAAGGTTACATGTAGCAAGAAGGAATAAACTATGACAAAACCTATGCTCCTTTGGAAAGAATTGAAGCAGTAACATTATTCTTAGCCTATGAAGCACACAAGAAATTCAAGGTATATTAGATGGATGTCAAGTCAACATTTCTGAATGAAGAACTTGAAGAAGATGTATACATAGAACAACCTAAAGGTTTTCCTTTAACAGATGATAAGGACATGGTATGTAGATTGAAGAATGCATTGTATGGCTTAAAGAAAGCACCCAAAACCTGGTATGTAAGGTTGGACAAGTGTTTAACAAAACTTGGATTTAGCAAAGGTATGGTAGACAATAACCTATATTAGAAAGAAATAGATGATGGATTGATGATTTCAGTAATATTTGTTAATGATATCATATTTGGAGGATATGATGATGAAAGTGAAAAGTTTTCAAAAGAAATAAAGAAGGAATTTGGAATGAGGATGATATAAAAGATGAATACTTCCTAGGATTACAGATAATGCAAGATAAAGAACGAATCTTTATTTCTTAGACTAAGTATTTAAAAGATCTATTGAAAAGGTTTGGTTTGGAAACATGTAAACTAGTTGGAACACTAATGATAACATGACACAAGTTATCTACAAAGGATGAGACACCTATTGTTGAGCAAAAGAAGCACAGATCTATGATTGGAGGAATGCAATATCTGACTTACACAAGGCTAGATATAGAAAATGTAGTTGGAATTTTTGCAAATTTCAAGCTTCTCCTAGAGAAATAAATTATGTAGTAGTTAAAAGGATATTTAGATATTTGATGAGAACTCCAAAGTTTGGATTATGGAATGTTAGATCTAATGATTTCACTTTATATGCTTATACTAATGCTAATTGGGTAGGCAGTATGGATGATAGAAAGAGCACCAATGGTGGAGCATTTTTTCTTGGAGGAAGATTGGTTTATTGGTTAAGAATTAGGATTGTATCTCAAAGAGTACAATAGAGGAAAAATATTTTGTAGCAACAAATAATTGTAATCAAGTTGTTTGGACGAAGCAAATGTTGAAGGATATAAGGATAGAATTTAGTGAACCTATTGTCATACATTGTGATAACATAAGCATAGTGAATATGTCAAAGAATATAGTATTGCATTCTAAGACTAAGCATATTTCTATCGAGTATCACATATTGAGAGAGAAGGTTGCAGAAAAGTAAATCAAATTGGAGTATGTAAGCACCAAAGAGGAGATTGCAGATATCTTCACCAAGCCTCTTCCCAAAGAGACTTTTGAGTATTTGTGAGGTATGTTAGGGGTTATGCCCCTACCTACATTAGAGTAGATGATGAAAGAGTGAATTAGTCTAGTGTTACAGAGCACTATTATTTGTCTAGACTAAATGTTGATGCTTCCTATATGGGGGAGTATCTGTCATGGATAGGGTCATCTAGGACTCTTGATGGATGTTGTTTTGAATAGTTTCTTTGGACACTTGAGCAAGTTAGAGACAATTTTTGCATGACATATGGTTATTGAAACCTTTGAAATTGATGTCAATGTAGGGGAGGTTGCAGCATGAAAAATAGATTGATATAGAGTACACTAAAGGGAGAGATTACAACATGAAGAATAGTTTGATATAAACATGAAAAATAGTTTGATATAAACATGAAAAATAGATTGATATGAACAAGAAAAACAATTTTATATAGAGCACACTAAAGGGAGAGATTACAACATGAAGAACTATTTGATATAAAGTAAATTAAAGTATATCAATGGGGGAGAATGATTGATGAAGAGGATTTGAAAAGAAAGGATAGTAGTCTTTTATAGATGGTATTCTTGGAATTAGATGATTTTCATCTATGTTGCCATCAATGCCAAAGGGGGAGATTGTTGGAAATGTTGCCATCAATTACAAAGGGGGAGATTGCTGGAAACATGAATGTTGTTCATACTTCTATGGGGGATTATTGTAGAAACATGACTAGATAATTATCATGATTATATGTTACATTCATGACTATGTTTATCATTGATGTCAACATAGTAGTTTTTTGCAGTATTTGATAGAAGAAGAACAGAAAGCTCAAGTTGGTATAGATAGATCATTGAGTACTTCCACTAGCAAGGTTAAAAGGGGATACTAATAAGTGTGTAGTATATCAAGCTAACCTTGAAAGAAAATATATCAATTCTAAAATAGGTTATGCAAGTTTTGGTGAAGATTTTTCTAAGATAGAGTTTATAGAAGCATGTTTTGGTAAACTTGTTATATCTCTTAGTAGAATTGTTATTTTGAGAAGCAAGGTTAAAGCCATGTAGAAGACATGTTGGTGATGACATGGCTAAACTCACTCATCATAATATTACATGTATGGAAATTTATTCAAGTTCAAGGTAGCTGATTAATGTTATCACAAAGTGTAACATGTTCTTAATGAGGTCCTATAATAATTAATTGAGAAGGTATAATAGTTGTCTCAAGGAATTATTTTGTGTATTCAGTATAAAGGAAGGGAATTTTCAATTGATTATATATGATAGTATGAATGATTGAAAGAAGCATGAAGATCAAAGTGTTAAGATAAGAAGAGAAGAGTGACATTGGACAAAACATTTTTTCCTAGATTTTATTTAGTCATCCAAAGTTTTATACTTGGATCTAAGGTTTTTGACCTAGTCTACAAGGTTTGATAGTGATTGGTCTAGTCGACAGGATAGAGGAAAAATGATAAAGCATAATATGAATAATTATTCTACAAGGAATAGTTGAGAGATCAGTTGGACAATGAGTTCAGTAGTCTTGCCCTATAAGCTATTTAGACAATGGTTCTTTCTATCTTCTACAACTCCTAAAAAGGTTGGCAAAACACCTAATAGGCTTGGAATCTCATAACAGGGATTCAAAGTCTCCTAATAGGGGCTCTTATGTATTGAATGTGTTTATAGACTCCTAATAGGATCCATCCTCTAACACATAATATATATCAGTATATCTTTGTTTGCATCACTCCCATCGATGTTTTCCCTCTAATAAATGAATTCCCTAGTTAACAAATTAGGTGTAATTATGTATGTGCATCTTGTTATAATCGTTGTTTACTTTTATTGAAAAGTTAAGATTTATTAAGGTTGATAAATGTTTTAATTGGATAACTGATTGACCCTCCCCCCTAGTTATCTTGGTAGACTATTGTTTCTAACACTAGCCTGATTGAGAGTGGGGTCTTGGTTCTAGGTTCCAAACATGCAGAATGAGAGCAATAGTGGAAGCATGCATTAGCACTGACATGCTAAGGGAAAATTATGTTCTGACAAATTGGTGGACCAAATTTTTTAAATAAATGGAATGGTGGTATGAAAACATCACATTTGGCAAGGGAATGATAGGTAACTCTTGATCTTCAGAAAAGAAAAAAAATTGTGTAGTAATCATGGCATGATCGATATGTTTTAATATATGGTCTTAGTCAATGCTAAAGTTAGACCTTGTGGGCCAAAACCCACTTTGGTAGTGGATCAAAAAGGCCCAATTTATTATGAACAAAATATCAAGGTTCCCTTTTCTATAGTTGTCTAGCAAAAAGGAAAAATACCTTCTTTGATAGGAGCCAGCTCAACCATATTAAAATCACGACACACAACCCAAGTAGCTAGGGGCAAGTTGTCAACCATCTAGCACCAAATTTGAGATCACTCCACAACATCATTGGTAGTATAAAAATTAACTATCCCAAAGGAATTATTATTGATAGAAAGAAAAATCCAAACAATTATGTGCATTCGGTCAGAACCATGCGAAATAATAATAAAATTAAGATGAGGTAAAAGGAGAGTAATTACACAACCTCTACCAACTTTGTGTTGAGAATAAAACATAATGTCATCCAACCAAATGATGTAATAGGCAGAAGAAAGCATGAAACCAGATATTTTATCTCTTTCATACAAAGGAAATCAAGATTACCTAGTCTATGATGTGTATCCCAATCATAGTAATTTTAGGAGAGGTCTATAAGACCTCCCACATTCCATGATAAAAAAATTCATGAAATTTTTTCCATATTTGTATCATCCTCAAGTGAGGAGTAGCTATTTTGCAAGAAGGTTGTAACTAGGTTAAAACTAGAGGGAAACCCTCCAGGAATAATGACTTGTTGCTTCTCTTCTAGTTTCTCAACACACCCTAGTGGACTACAAGAATGCCACAAATTTTGTGTCACAATGGAGGCTACAAAAATGGAGTGTGAACCACTATAGGAGTGGTAGCCCTCACAGCCACCTTGATCCCATGAGGAGGGTTTGAAACTTGTGAAATTATAGGAATTGACTCTTGTTAAACTATTGTCGACCCTGTAATGACTGGGGTTTGCACTCCATTCTACATAGGAGGGATGGAAGCTAATGCTACATATGCCTATTTGGGGGATGAGTAAGCATTTCCTTTGAGCCCAACAACAATCCATTCCTCTTCTTGTTTTTCCTTCCACTAGCTTAATAAGAGCATCCTTCAGTAGGGGTTTAACCCTAGGTACTGCCAAAGGGAGAACCTTGATCTTGTGTTTCACTAACTAAAACCTATAATAGGTGTTTGGTAGGTTCAAATAAAGAACCTTATAAGAGAAGGTGTGGGAACCAACCTAAATCTCCATAGAATCCTTGAGATACTTAGAGAGATCAACCTTAATAAAAAAACATTTATGAGGATGAGCATTGAAAAAATTATCATGTTTCTTAGTAATGACTCTACCAAGAGTCTTGGAAATGGACTCAATGAACAACTAGCAAGGGAGGGGGAGACCAAGAAAATCAACACAAATAAGAACCCTAAGATTTTTATCATCAGAGATTGTAAAGTCTTGAGACCACCTTTGAATTATAAGAAAGGAGGAACAAATCAATCAAGGGTCATTGCCAAAGACTACAACATCCTAGGATGGGTTAGAAAAGTGAAATAAAAAAACCTTTTGTAAGTTTTTTCATAGCTTCAAGGTGGACTGTGTGAGTCTAGCTCTTGGTAATCCATTCTCTAAGCATGGTTTCGAGAGGAGTCCTACCAACAAAATACCCTATCAAAGTATGTTCTTTTAACCATTCACATGAAACATCAAATTCTTGCAGAGGAATAATAATATTAGGATTACCTTGTGGAAGACCTTCAATATAAACTTGCAAGGATATTTGTTCAATAGAGGCCACATGGTTATCCATAGTAGCAATGCAAGCACTAGTATTAACTACTAGGTCATAGCTATCAAAGGCCATCATCAACTAGCTCTAAAAACTCTTGCACTAAATGTGGTTTGATAGATGGTAAACTCGGGAGGAAAGCTTAAACAAAGATTCGTACGCAAGAGATGCATGAAACCCTAGTGGAGTGAAAATGAAAAAACTATCAACTATTAACTTTAAATCAACTATGTCATAACAAAAAAATGTATACACATACTGACACAAAAGGATCCTAAGACTCTGCATGCCCCTCCTCTCTCATGTTAGAGTGTGTAGTCTCTATACGCTTGTATGTTGTATCCTCCTCAAATACAAATTGATACTCAAAACGATCAATAATGGATCCAAAAAAATATTCTTGCACATTATGCGAGTATGGGGCACACAAACATGTGATGACATCATCTATGATGAACTTGTGCTAGTATCATCAACATAGGGAGGCAATAGTGACCTAGTCTAGGATACCAATATGCTATGCAATCTATGGATTATTCTAATATTCTAAGAGCTAGCCTTTGTGATGTTATCAAGATGCTCCACTAAAGGAGGGTGGGAGAAATCAATAAAGGGGAAAAAAGTAACAACTTTGTCTCATTGGGAAAAGGGTCTATCCTAAGGAGCTCCTCCTCCTACTCCTATGTTGGGCCTCATACTCTAGTAGTTCATTTTCAAGCCCAACATAAATTTAGCATATAGTTTTCTAATGAAATAAAATGGGACCTCTAAATTTTTGTTTGGAGGTTTGTCAAAAACCATTCACCAATGATCCCAAAAGTTCACACACACAACCTCATTTGTGCACCATTTAATTGATAATTTGGACTTTTTGTGTTCTACTTTTTTATTGGTTTTAGGTTCACAAAAAAGTTAACTATATCATCTCTACTTATGTTCAGGGCCACGATCTCATCATAGTCTAATCCATCATCAAACAAGGTAAGCATTTACTTATGCTAGTCAAGAGAAACATTCTATCCATTAGTAAGTGTTTGAATATTATCCACTATGGTGTTTAACGTGGATAACGTGGGAGCCAATGCAGGTGTAGTTTTATATGTTGTTTTTAAACTCCTCAGTTTGCTAAGTTTAACTTGTATCAAATCTTCAATTTGAGGAGAGGTTTGAGGGGGTAGTGGATCATTTGGTGGATGGTTTTGAGTAGGTACTCAGTCATTTGGTGGAGAGTTTTGAGTAACATTATTTCATGGCTTAGTGTTATCAATATCATTTGGGTCAGTGATACGTATTAAATTACAAAGAATCAAAAAATTACTATTTGTATTAATATTTTTAAACTAAAATGAAACAAATCAGTGATTTCTATTAAAAAAACTTACTATTACATATAACTCATTGAAAACAATTTAAAAAAACCAAAAAACTACTTATTTGAAACTGCCAATATCTTATACTCTTTTTCTTATCAAATACCCAAAGTAAGGGCTAAACAGTAAGAAAAACAATTGAAAGTGATTTATCTCAAGTTTTTTGGTGTAAATTTGTAGCCACAAGTTTTCAATATCCAATCCAATATTGGATCGGATACCTAATAGGGTTGGTCTCACCTTTTTGCTTTTGTATCAAGATGCGTGGAAAATGTTAGAGTGGATTTTGAAATACTTTTAGACATTTTTAAACTCCACCTTTTACATATAACCACTTTTTGGCACTCCATGATCATGCACATACCCTACTTCAATAATACAACTCTCAAGTATTGGGTTGTGTTGAGCTATCATTTTCCACGATGCTTAATGACAAGAATCCTTTCAAACTCCTCTCATGGAAAGCTGATCTGGGATCAACTCCAAGGTTTCAAGCAATCTTGTGACCTACTGGAATTTTCTTAGTAGAAGATTAATTTATTTGTTCACAAGGATTCCTTTACTAGTTCTGACCAATTTTAGATAAGATATTAAATCTATTGCTATCTCAAAACAATTAGCCACACAATAAGAAATATATTTTTCTATTTTTCTATTTATAATGAATGCAATTTTAACTGTGCAACATATGAATTCCTAATTTAACCAAGTGTTTGTAATAGAAAATAACAAAGATAAGGTAATAGGAAGTTTAAGAAAATGACTTGAGAAGTAAATTCCTAACAAAAATAAGCCATGAAAACAACATTTTTGCAAATTAAGTCTTTGAAAATATCGATAGGTAACCAATGAAAATAGGAGTAGTGCTTCCTCAATTTCACTAATGCAATCATCGATGAGAATTTAGTAACCATAAGATGTTTCACTTTTCATCAAATTGCAAGGCCATGGAAAATTCCCACATGCAAGAAAAAAAGCTATGTAGGAACAATATGGTGATCTCTTCTCCAACTAAGTACATCAACAAAATGTGTAAACATGTGGCAAGCACCAGAACTAAAAGATCATACAATCAAAATAACACAATAAAACTATTGGCTCCATTACACTCCATGAATATACATTCAAAATATATAACTCACTTAGGTAAGAATAACTACACTCCGAATGAGAGCACCAATAGCATATATTATCGCATCAAAATAATGGCCTAGAATACATGTTACATTCTTAAATTTATAAGAAATTATCTCCTTAACTTGCATTGACAATGAGAGATCTCTTTATGTAAACATATGCTTTTAAACTAATAAAAAAAAAATATTTATGTACAAACTGACTCTCTAACTAGTGCTAAGTAGGACTCCGCCCTTGTTTAAATCATTTAATGGGTGCATGAGCCTTTACATGTCTTAAAATAAAGAAAGAATGAGAAAATAAGAAGAGGAAAGCCATAAGATGATGTAGGAGTCTTCAAAGATGCAATAAGTAGAAGCTCAACCTTTTATAGATGTTTGTAGGAGTTAAACTACTATCAAAATGCATTTCTGATCCATGGAAAGCTCTATATTGGAACTACTACTTAACTATCAGTGCACCTCTAACTTTTTCAAAAACTTCCAATGCACCTTGGGAGAAGTACACCTTGGAAGAACCATACCTTGTGCACCTTGTGAACCTTGGGAGAAGTGTACCTAAGGAGATAGGTTCAAAAAAAAATACAAAATTTTACCAAGTGTCAAAACTAAAATTCTAACTTATGGGTTTTGTTCCCCTTTATAACAGAGCTATGTCTAGGTATTTGTTCTTGAATTTCTCTATAATATCTATCAGTTGGGTAGCATCTAGAAAATTTAAAGCTTCATATTTATCCTTTACCTTTTATTTATAGTTGCACACCTCTATGTGAGTCTCTACAAAATCTCCCAATTTCACATCTAATTCTAGCAATTCCTCTTCAGTCTTAAATGCTTATCTAATATCCTCATTAGTGGAAGCTTCTTCAAAGTCTTCTAAAATTGTTCTACAACTACTTGCATAGTCATAAGTCCATCCCTTGAATCATCTTCAAAAATGTCAAGGCAAGCATCATTGTAATGTATCTCTACTTCCAAAATATGCTCTTGGGTTTGATCCTTGAGCTTATGAATTTTTGCATGTAATATCTCCATTAATTTATTGCCATCTACAATATTTTAAATCTAGTCATCTATTTTATCTAACTCATCTGTTGTATATACATCCATCAGCATCTGATACCTTTGACCTTTTATTGACTACAATGCTTGGAGGTCATTTCCCTATGTATGCACCTCGTCAATTAACCCAAAGTCCCAGTTCAATATGGCAACCAACTTATCTACATTATTTTACATGTGGTGTAGAAATTTAAGATTTCCTTGTATTATTTGCACACCTTTTTCTTCAAAACTTGCTTGCCATTGATGACAATCCTTAAAAATGGATATAATTGTACAATCTGCTTATCCATCTTATCTAGTGTTGAGGCTAAAGTCTCCTCAAGATTTTTAGGATCCAATGGACCAACTACTTCATTCAAATAAACTCTTAGGATTTCATTTTACTTTTGAAGTTTTAACACTTTAGACTCATCCTATTTTGAGTGCTTAAAAACTTCTTTGATTCTTGTAGTAACCATCAGTTTGGTAGTATCCATAGTGGGTTTTCCAAGCACGACCTACTTGATCTAATAATCTTTGAGTGTCAAATTGTCAATGTTTGCATGTAAAGGAGGGATAGAAACATGGGTGAACAAGTCCTAATTTTGATTTCTCATAGCAAAGGCCAATGTACATGTATCACCCATGGCTTGCTCATGTTTCTTGAGAGCCTCAACTAATTCTCGCATTTCGTCTTCCTCAGTACGTTAGAGCTTCCTTTGGTGTCTAACCATAACCTCTTTTCTCAACCATCTTAGAGTATCTTCCATCATAGATTTATCCTTAGATAAAGACTGAGCTTGTATCACTAGGCTTTTTCCCTTATCACTCCTCTCTCAAGTCTTCTCCTTTTGTGAGAGATCCACATCAAGAATCTGTATGTATTTTGAGTCCACAATCCTTAACTCTATATATTTGGAAGTATTTTGAGGTTCTTCATATATTTTCCCCTCAACTAATACTTCATTAGCAGGTCTTTGTTGTGGCTTTTCCTCCTATTTAGCTCATATGTGTTCTTCATTAACTAGAGGGAGAGGAGTAACTGAACCTTTATCCATGCAAGATAATATTGATTTGGTGATGGTGGATCAATTAAAGGTCTTTGTGGCTGAGGAAAAAATTATCTCCAATCATCTTGTTGAGGTTGATTTGTCCATGTATCCCTTGTCTTTTCTCCTACCATATCAGTTCCTATAGTTATGAAATCAAAATCTGACATCTTAAAGACATCAGCCCCTTGGTCCTCTTGCTCATTGATCCATTGTTGTAACTCATCCTCCAAAGTTGTGGCCTAAATAGGTTGTGTAGGAATGGATGGTAGTGTTATAGTGGATCTCCTTCTTTGTTTTACCTCAGTAGCCCTAGCTAGAATAGTCCTTTGACTCAATGGAAGGTTATCCTCTTTGTCTTCATCATCGTGTTCTTCTTCTTTTAGAATAACTTATGGAACTAGCAAAAGAGGAATAACCTTTGTTATCACCTTTTTCTCCATGTCCTCCTAACTAGAGTTTTCATCTAAGGTCTCTTCCTAAGAGCTAATAGAGAGGCTTCTTCCTCTTGGATAGGCAGAGACACTTCATGTGCTTCTTCTTTAGACTTTTTCCCTTGTTCTAGCAATGGCACTAGTGGATTATCCTGAGTCTGAGTACCTTCTACATTCTTTTCCCCTTCTACATTGTCTGCCCCTTGGCTCTTAAGTGCTTGTGTTGTCTCTTCTTTAGGCTTAGCCTACTGAGGGGAAATTCTTTTCATTTGATCTTTACTTTTCTATTCCTTGAAGTATCCAACTTCTCTATCAAGCTAATGCACCATTTTTGATCTTATTGGAGATTGAGTTATGAATGTTGACACTATCATCTTGACACCTCTACCTTTCACTAGGCAATTTGTAGCTTGCAAAATTATAGTTTGTGGAATTGGATCTAGCTTGAATGGTCTCCTAATCCATTTCTTGGTTAACTAGATGATATGCCTCCCCCTATTATTGATACGCACATTTTCTTCTCTATCAATCTCTAAATTCATGATAGGCTGGTCATATATCTTATCTCAGTTACATAAGGGATTTAAGGCCTCTTAAGTATATTGTTGCACAATATTGAATAGGACCTTCATTTTCAAGGCACTGCCTACCAAATAGAGAGTCATCCTACAATAATCCCTTATTCGAATTTCATAGTCATCCACTACAATCATCCAATGATCCTCTATGGCATCTTCATGTTGGAATTTTCTTCTTACCAAGTACTAAACTTTGCCAATGTTATCAAAATAGTGATGACGAGAGTTATATTCCTCCAAGGGGTACTGATCCCATTCAGACTCAAAAGTCACGATATCCTATTTCTATTTAAATGGACCTATAGTGATAGGCCATACCTAGGTCTTCTTATGTTTCTCCCTTACTCTCTTACATGCTTATGAGAGTTGTCTTGCAATCTCTAGAAATATAAGTCTATCACATGGACACCTAGGGAGCTTATTTGGATTTATAGTTGTACCTGCTACCCTCAAATAGGTGAATGTCTTAAATTGGATGTAGTAGGCGGCAAGTTTTGTAATCTTTGCTGCTACCTCTTCTAACATCCTTTTGGTATAATCATGTTTGATGAATCAGATGATTACAAAAATGAAGGCATCATTCACTATTATGTATTCCCTACTATGATTTTAAATCTTTTCCCTCACCAATTTGGGGTATACCACATAAGGCCATGTGCTAGCATCTTTCAAGTTGTCCCTTTTGAACAACCCTGGATAATTTGTTGCTCTTGCAACTAATGGATATACCAAATAAGATGTCATATAAAACCTTTGGTTTTTTTTTACTACCACCAATTTTTCATCTAAATTCTCACTGAGAATTGAGGCCCAATCAATTGGCATCTTTGTTGTTCTAATTGTTTCAATAAAGTGTAACATCTATATATTCAAGTGTCATGTTACTGGTAATCCCATGATTCTACTTAGGAGCACTATAGAATGTCTGATATCATCTTTCATATAATCTCTCATCATATCTACTTTGCCAAAAAAATTTGCATGAGGAGTCTTATCAATGAGATACAAGGATTGGATAATTTCTTATGCTTCCTCTTCATGCTCTCTATACCACCTTTCTATTCGATGATATGTCAATCTTATTTACTAATCTACCCTTGGAAGATGTAATAATTTCCTTATATTATTAGGCCTGAGATCTAAGAAAATCTCTCCAGTTATGCTTTTTACAACTCTCTCCTTTGAAATATATCTTTTTACCAATGCCATATTTAACTTAGAAGACGGTATTGAAACTAGGTGCGGTACTGCATTTACTAACCCCAATTTTATAAGTGTGGATACCATTGGAGACCTCTTAGTTGTTTGTTTCATAGGACTAAGAATGTGTTCCAATCAATATGGCCTATCTTAGTGTCTTAGATCTTTGAATATGCATCCAAGAAGTGTGACTTCGATGGAACACCTTGAAATTTGAAGACCACTGATTTCAGAGTAATCTTTATAGTGAGTGAGGTTGAAGAGGAAGCCATTTAATCTACCCAAAATAGGTATCCATTAGTCTGGATGGTGAAAAAAAATTTAAATAAAACCTAATTACCAAAAATTATGATCAAGAATGTAAAATCCTATTAAAATAGCTAAAAAAACCAATTTCTAACTCTAAAGGACAAAAATATTGGTGCACCTTGTGCACCTTAAGGGTGCATTAGGTGTGCCTTTCCCTTTAGCAAAAATAACACCACTTAGGGTGCACACCTAGTGCACCTTGTGGGGTGTGCTAGGTGTGCACACTTATAATGCAATATAATGTCAAGTGTGAAAGGAAAGGTGTTCACATAACACACCTTGTGGTGTGTGCTTTGTTTGCACCCTTACAACATTTAGGAGAAATTTTAGCCTATTGAAAGGTGTACATGTGTGCACCTTGGATAGGTGCACACACATGCACCTTTAACTAAGATGATTCTTTGTTAGCTTGCTTAGGTTCTTTCTTTTTATTAATTTTTTTGTTTTGTTTTCAAAGGAAAATGGTGTACACCTTGCTCACCTTGGATAGGTGTGCAAGGCGTGCACCTTCTAACTATGTGCTTTTGTGTGTTTAGGATCTATGAATATTTGGCACACCTTATGAGGTGCAGAGCTGCACAACATGTTCAAGTGGAGAGAAGAATCAGTGAGTGAATAAGAGGGGTATCCTAGGTTTTTATAGGCTCGAGATAGAGAGTGCACTTTGGGGTACACACCTGCACATGTGTACAAGTGTACATTCTCGAAGGGAAGCATTCCACACTAGTGCAACTAGTACACTAGCACACCTCCAAGGGTGTGCTAGGTGTGCTAGTGAACCCTATTCACTCATAAAAATTAAACTTTTCCCAAAATATTTGATTTCTAGGCATTGAGTTTCTCAAAGAAATGGCTAGGGTTGACTTTGACACCAAGTAGAACCCTAAAACAAACTCAAACCCCAAACTAGGAATCCAAAAATATATATATACTAGGGAGTCTCCATTTCTAGGAGAAATAGGGATTACATTGTGAAACCACAATAGGTTGCTGATCATATCTCCTTCCTTAACACCCCAAGAGGTAAAATATCTAACAAGGATGGAATATCTTTTGAGATGCAAAAACACTTTGCTTCTCTAATCTCTGCTAACAATATGTTAGATGTTGGTAATTAGGAGAGGGTTTTGTCTAATATTCAAAAAAATGATGGATGAAATATTGAACAAAGAATTGATGTCAATCCCTTCTTCTAAGGAAATTGAGGATGTGGTTATGGCATTTGAAGGAGATAAAGAACTTAGCCTAAATGGCTTCCCCATGTTTTTTTTTCATAAAGTGACATATTACGAATGCTAATGTACCCAATGAATTAAAGGAAATATTTGGAGCCTGCTCTCTACTTAAGGAAATCAACTCTAAGTTTTTCTCTCTCATCCCCATGATGATTGGTGTTATCAAGTGGATCAATTCAAACCTATAAGTATTTGTAACTCCTTCTATAAGATCATCTCTAAAGTGATGACTTGTGGGTTGTTGATTATTATTCCACCTATAATTTCCTCCTAGAAGAATGGGTTTGTCCCTAGTTGGAACATTTTGAATTCTATTATGGTGGTCCATGAAAATTTTCATTCACTTATTAAATCGAAGAAATAGGGCTTTCTTATGAAGCTTTTTTTTCCTAAAACTTATGATAGGGTTGATTGGGAGTTTCTTATTAAGGTTCTTAAAGCTTTTGGTTTTGATGCTAGAAGCACTCAACTTATTCACAATATTATCTCCACCCCTACTATGGCTATTTTGATAAATGCAGCTTCAATAAATCTTTTCCATATTTCCAGAGGGCTTCGTTAGAGGGATCCTATCTCAATCATCTTGGTTGAAATTTTAGCTCATTTTTTGGGAAAGTTTCTTTCTAATTTGCAGATCAAAGGAGGTATTCATTGTCTAAATTTTTCTTCTCACCCATGAACAATTTGTAGATGATACCATTATAATGGGGGAGGCTTTAATAAGTGGGCTAAAATATGAAATTGGCTTTAAACATCCACTCTTCAGTAACTAGTCAATTAATCAACTAAGATAAGAGCTCTCTATTCTTCCTCAATACTTTGCAGGAAAGGCAAGATAGAATATCCAAGATCCTTGGTTCTCCCATATCCACACTTCCTAGTATTTATTTGGCTCTCCCTCTTTAATATAAACCTCACAATACCTTTCAGAAAATTATTTTGGATAAATTTTCCCATATGCTAGTGTGGTGGAAAGGTAACTTATCGAGTTAGGTTAGGAAGGTAAATCTTCTAAAGAGTAGCCTCCATAATCTTCCCATGTATGTACTAAGTCTACTCAAAATCCCAAGTAACTACACTAAGAAAATTGATAGAATTCAAAAGAATTTACTATGGTAGGGGGTATAAAAGAAGAAAATAATGCACCTTATTTGTTGGGAGAATTTTTTCAAACCTAAAAGGAGAGGGGGTCTAGGTCTTAATCGATTAAAAATTTGAACAAGGCGCTTCTAGCCAAACAAACTTGAAGAATCCATTCTAAGGAGGAGTGTAATCTTATCCTTAGAAGAAAGTATCTTGTTTCTTTCACATCACTTGAATATTTTTTAAATACTCTAATATTGAGGGAAGATCCCACATCTAAATATCCATTTATGAATGCAAGACTATTGAAAAAAAAGGTGCCATGTGGAGGCTAGATAATGGGATGGAAATTATATTTTGGGAAGATTTATGGTTAATGAATTTTTGTATTTCTAGTAAAATAGAGGATCAAAGAATCATTGATCAAATAAAAAGAAACATATGGGAAGAAGGTTGTTGATTATTGGATTAATGATAATTGGGACAATTTAGAAAACATCCATGTTGATCTCTATTTAATCTGGATGTCTATGAATTCTTGGAGAATGTAAGTTCAGGGTAAGTGCACCAAGTTATGGTGCCAAAAAGGTAACACCTTTTTCCTTTTTCTTTTTCTTTTTTCTAGTTTTCAATAGTGCGCATGTGCTATGGCTTGGGTATCTTGAGCCATAGCACATACGCACTATAGTTCGCACACACTATAATACGTATGCACTTTATAAAACCCCAAATTATTATAAATGGTCTACATACCTACATCCAATTCTTTTTTCTCTATTTTCCTACTTCCCCTCCTCATAGTGCATACATAGATTGAGAGAATAGAAGGTTTTCACCACCCACCTTGCCAATATGCCTCCTTGCCATCGAATTTTGAGATCACTAGTATGCCATATGTTGTCTAACCTTCTTTTTGCATTGTTTTATATGTTTTTTATATTGTTTTGTAAGTTTTTTTCAACTTTTATTTAAATTTTTTTATTTATTTAGGTTTTTTATTGATTTCTTATCAGGAAATATGAATAATGAACTGGCAAATTCCTAAGAAGATCAAAACCAAAATCCTCAACAAGATCCAAACCAAGACCCTCCACAACAAGAACAACAAATTTCACAACCTGAACCAATTGCAAGACCTCCTTCTAGTACACAAGAAAACATTTTAAATAAAATAGAAAGAGGAAAAAATGAATTAGAAGCACTCATTGGTAGGTTGAAATCTTGTGGACAAATAAATCCAATGAGAGTTCAATTAGCATCCTCCCTTGAGTTCATTAAGACCCACATAGCTTCTATTAGTGGCCAGTTAGATGTTTGGTGAGCTAAGAGGGATGAACAAAAAATATATTATGCAAATAAATTATCATATCAAGATGTTAAAAAAAAAGATATACCAAAAGTTAGTATTTGTGCATTATTTAGAAATCTTGGTGAACAAGATATTGTTAGAGAGAGTACTAAATGGTTCCCCATCCATTGGTGCATACATGATGGTATTAGAAATATCTTTTGGGATAGATGGTGGATGGTTTTTGATGCCTCTCCTTGCAATAATCATGAGGTCCCAATGTATTTCTTAAGGAAATTGTATTGTGAGTTTGTCCTTGGGGAGATCCCCAACTATTTTGATATATTGGACTCTCAGGGTAGAGGTGGGGGGTCATCATTTGAGAGGTTGAGGGCATGTCATGACCATAATGTAGTTAGGGCACCTATGGTCAAGCCACAGGGTGAGCATGTGACTATTCCTTTAGTTGTGAAGGAACATGTAGAGGCCAACACTCTAGAGACTATTAGTGCTTTGACATAGACCCTCATTCATTACATGAGTCCATTAGTTGAGGATGGTGCAAATGATGGGCTAGTGACTGATCATTTCTTGAATGAGACATTTGGCATTGAAACATAGGTAAATTATAATTATCATAAACTAATTTTATCACATTTCATATGTGTAGTGAATAATAAATTAATTAGCATGTATTGACATTATGCAAAATTCAGGGTCAGAGTGTTGGCAGACCTAGTAGCGATCCATTAGCCCCATTTTTTGTCTCGTTGATGAGTCTAGAGGTAAGTATCAATTTAATAATTTAAATTAATACATATAGTTATTAAATAATCATATTAAGGATTGACAAAAAAATTATGCATGTGCATTAGTTCTCTATAGGACCATCAATGTTCACTATGGACTCTAAGCCTAGACGTAATATGAGCTTCATAGAGGTACATTTGTTTCATGTTAATTTAATTTGTTTGATTATATTTGTTTCATGTTACATGTTACATTAATGTGTATTTTATGACATGCAGCTCTTGACATTTGAGACTCCTCCTCATCTTTGGCAATCCATCGATCATGGAGTGGCTATAGCTATGGCTAGTTCATAGCCATTGACTAAGGTATGAAAGAATTTTCTTGGTTCTAGTTGTTGTTTATAATAGTTAGCATCAATATTTCTATTGTTATTTGTAGGTGATTATATTGATTCAATTTTTGTAGGGTCTTGTCACACTTGATCATCCACGAGCCTTTGAGGTGGACTTGTAGAGTGACTATATGATGGCAGTAAGAAAATAATTAATTTTGTGTGTACATATATTTGATTTCAATATATAATAATTATTGATTCATATCTACTTTTTTTGTATTAGCTCAAGATAGAGAAGAGCCACAACAAAAAGATGAGTGAGCGTGTGAGGAAGACCCCATCATCCCTACTATCTCCCTCCACATGATGACTGAAAACCTCTAGAGATTTGTTTCCTTCCCCTCATGGGAAGGAGAAGATATACTTGATAGACATACATGTATAGGCATCATCGGACATATATGTTGGATTTTATGTCAGTGGACATATTTGATATACATTTGATGTATATATGACATTTCATATTCGATGTATGACATTTATTTGATGCATGACATTATTAGACTTATGACATTATTGGTTAATATATGATATATTTATTCATGTATAACATTATTGGTTATCATAATATATTATATGTTCCTTTATGTATGACTTTATTGGTTAACATAATATATGATATGTTCATTCATGTATGACATTATTGGTTATCATAATATATTATATGTTTGTTCATGTATGACATTATTGGTTATCATAATATATTATGTGGTTACACGGGTACTTGTACCTACACCCTTGGCACTTGTACCCAAGTATCGAGTACTCAATGGAGAGCATCATAGCTAAGGACCTTGATTAAGATTTTGGATTTTTTTTTCAGTTTTTCTATTTGTGTATCTGCTCATTGCTTATCAAGCTTAATTCAATACCTAATCAGTTCGAAACTTTGATAGAATATTGATTAAAAATAAACTCTATCACTATTTAAGATTAATTTTATCATTTCCAATATGTAATTGTCATATATTCATGATCTTTTTCATGTTTAAAGTTTTAATTCTTTGTTATTTGTTTATCAAGCTTAATTCAATATCTAATTAGTTTGAATTTTTGATACAATATTGATCAGCAATAAACTTTATCAGTGTTAAAGCCAAAAATTTATCATTTGAAAAATGTCATTGTTATATGATTTGTGATCTTCTTGTTCATGTTTAAAGCCTTCATTCAATGTTATGCATCTAACATTTATCATAAATTATTATTACAAACATATAACAAATCTGAAATTGAAAACAATACATTACATTTGAAAACTTTATCACTGTTCTTGATTTGAAAAATCATTGACATGACTCATAAATTCAGGTTTTCTATAAATATAAAAGTATAATTAAAAATAAGAGTTTGACATACCCAAGTAACCCCATCCCCTATTATTAAAAATAGTTTTACCCATACCCGTACCCATACCCATACCCTAAGTACCACAAGTACCCCCATCCCTGTGCAACCTTGTATATTATATGTGGATTTTGGTGTTTTCTATACAACTATGTGGTCTATAGGATCTCTTGCTACTTAGAACATCTACTAACCTTGCCTAACCTCCACACTAGGTTAATTGATCCAAACTTGCAACATCACTCCCTTACTCTTCTAGGAACAACATCACTCCAAAGGTTTTATAGGTCTACTAGGGTAGCATAGCACTCCCCAATCCAAAAAAGGTTTCTATGATGTCCTAAGGTGTTTTTGGAACATTTTTACTATTCTTGAATTGATAACAACAATGGGTTTGTACCCAATTTCAAGATTTCTTCACAAAAAGGCTACAAGAAGAGCCCCTAATTAGGCCTCCACCTGGATTTCTAGGGCCAATAGCTCCTTTGTGGTGTAGGAGAACCCACTCTATCTTAAAAAAGCACCATAAAGATTTCAAACTAAGGTCTTTGTGGCATTTAGTCATGCTTAGGAATAATAGATTTAACGTTGGATCTCATTGTAAGGCCATAGTTACAAGATTGGCATTTTATAAGCCCTTGTCTAATTATTGGTCATTAATGATCAGAGGCATAGGTATTTATATTTTTTTCTTATTTCTCATGTTAACATCCTTTAAGGATCATAAAACTAAGGTTAGGACCAATTTTGGTCACTAGATATGCAAAATTGCAAAATATGCAAAGATTGCTCTAAAAGTTGTCAAAACAACTTAGAGCAACTTCTTAAAAAGTTGCTAAAACTTGTAAAATCCTCTCCCAAAAGTATAGTTGGTTCAAGCCACTCGTATAACCATTTGGATAATCCTATATAATCCCTTATAGGCAGGTGATAGGACATATATGTAATTTTGGCATTGAAAGCAATAAAATTAGCATTTTTCCTTGCATAAACATGTATTGTAGACCCTGATATGGATGTGTACGGATGATTGGAGATTTCTTAGTGGATCTAAAATTTGAAAAAAAAATTATCTATTTCATTTTTCAATAAGTCTCATGTTCTAACTCTTCATAGTTTGAATGTTATTAAATTTTTATTGTCAACTGCTAAGAAATCAGCCTACAAATCAGCAACTTGCTAGGGCTGGGTTATTTTTGCATATTCAACCATGGGAAATTGATGCCCTTTGGTGAAATAAAAGGTCTAATAATCTAATTTTATATTCTAAAAAAAAAAATTCTAGAAGATGTAAGGAGATGAGCTTGCCACCATACCCTAGGTGTGCTTCATGAAGAGTATACCAAATCAGCATTTACAACAGTCCTTCTAGATTGAGTTCTTGGGTTCACTAGAGGCTAAGATCCTATAAATTTGTCTTATTTACATGCTCCCACATTTTCTAATTTTTGGATTGTATTTTCTCTTTGTAGAATGTGTACCTACAGTGCAAATGGAGCCCTAATTAGGCCTTCAAATCTAGTCTAATGTTGCAACAGCAACAACATCCATTCTTCTCCATGCCTGGTAACTTTGGTAGATTTTATAAGACCCAAAAGGGTATCCAAATCACTAGTAAAGTCACCATGTCCTTTGGAAGAATCCAAATTTACACCTCTTCCTCATTCTAGGAGGACTACAAGCCAATTTAGTGGGTTTTCAAAGCAACTTCATACTATAAGTTTTTCTTTGATGAAATGAATCATGGATTCATATTTTTTAGGACCTAAATAGTCCATATCAATGATTTTATGCCACCCCTATTCTTTGTATTCATTTTTTGGGGTTTGATCCCTCTTTTGGCTAAGGGAATCTAGAAGTGCATATTGAGTTTTTGGTGCTTGGTACTTGGGTAGACCTAGTGATTAGGTTACCTTTTCTTGTGGGGTTATGATAACCTTCCATTAAGCCCATCTCCATACCTATGATGGGTATTTGGCGCTAGGACCCTTCACCTTGGGTATTGAGGGAATTTGAGCATTTTGACCATTCCTTGCTATTTGAAGACTTCTACTGCGTACTGTTGCATCACTTTGTCTTAGAGTCTTAACACCTCTAGCCTTAAGAATAATAGATAAATAGGACCAATGCTCAAGGATTTTTAGGGTCTCAAGGTGCATACAAGTCGTATGTAACAAAAATAGAAAAATTGAGGGTTTGGTGGGGCTTTCTTGGCTACCTATTGTCCCCACTTTTAAGACACCTTCCACACTTCATCAAGACTCCTCCTCCAAAAATTATAACTTCCTCATACACCTCTTCAATCCCTCAGAAGGGAAATTCTTCATTCTTCAAGATTTGCTCTCAAGAGCTCTTTCTTTCCTGATAGTCCCTAGCCAAGCATTTCCTAGCTTGCCTAGGGCTCTAAAGAGGTTTTTTATTATACTGTAATCAATCATTGATCTGAATTGGACACCTCTATTTCGTTTGCACATAATTTCTACATAAACTTCTCACATGTACTTTTTCACTTGTTTGGACCAAGCACTATTGTTGTGCTTAGCTGAAAGAAAAATCATAATGATTTTAAAGATTGCCATGATCATACTTTGCCACTTGAAATTATTTTACTTATTCCATCTACATAGAAAATTATTCCATTTTCTTTAACCCTACCACAAAGCCCTAGAAATGAACACGAATATTAAGTTTAATACCATGTCATTATTTTCATGGAAATTAGCATTTTGATAAAGATTTAAGATTTTTTTTTAAAGATGTTGATAGTTACACTACTACAAAGATTTAAAAACTTTTTCATCACACTCACTATTGTTGCCTTGAATATTTTCCTTTGATCTCATTCCTTCATAATGCCTTTACCTGATGCATTGATTATCATTAACATTTTTTTGACAATTATAGTAGCCTTTTATCTAAAACCCTTCATGAATATCATCTCCCTTAGTCTATGACATACATCCCAACTAGTCATTACTTGGAATGTAACACAAAAACATAGTCATTCCATATTATATTTAAAAAATGTTCTCTACTTTGATATTTATTTACCATTATCTACTCTTTATTTTCATATATCATATGAGTTTCTTGGCTCTCTCTTTAGAAAACTATCCTCAATGCATTATGTAGAGTCTATTCACTTATTTTCATTCTAAAATATACTTTCTAATGGGGAAAGTTTATGGTAGACTCTTATTGCACCATACTTCTTAAGAGAAGTTTATCACACCAAAATGAAATGGTGGGAGCCTTGGAAGGGTGCTCCTAGACCATATACTTTCGTACTTTATATATCTATTTACTTTGACTTGTTTTTTTAATGCCTCAAATGAAACTATCATACATTGGTGAGGGTCACATGTACCCACAACTATCAAAAGTACACTTATTTAAAGGACCGAAACCATTATTCAATATAAGACAATGAATGAAAAAAATCATAGTTTACAAACCTATCATTTAGGAGCATGTTAATGTGATTGGTATTTTTGAATGATAATGTAAGAGGTAGTGAATGTATTCCTTGTTATTCACAAATATGAATTCACATAAGATAAGATCCTTAAGAAACCCTCATAATGATGCAAAATAGTGATCTCTATCATTCCTTTGATAGTTTTGACACAATCTTATAAACCTATGGCACATTAGAATATGTGCCATATTAAGCCTACCTATAATAAATCCTTAAAATTGTGAGTTATGATGAGGAGGAAAAGTTATGAGCCCTTTAGAATCTTCTCCTACACATCACACCATGTTGTCTCCGTGATATTTTCAAGGTGGGGGAGATAAATAAAAACATATAAACTCATGTAAGCCCCTTAATGTGTCATTATCTTTGTTAGGGACATTTGAGTTTGGCATGCCCAAGAATATTCCAGTGCTTAATGGGATAGGATGAGGTTGGGGCTAGTGTTTACTTAGCCACTCAAAGCTAACAGAATAGACAGTTCGATCCTAGGATGAAAGATGAGACAGATTTGATAGTTGGCACCTTTGTACTAGCCAACACCACAAGTTTCAGCATCACCCAAGATAGCATTGCAAAATTAAAACAGAGTAAGATCTCAAAAAAGTGAGATTTTATTGTAGGTCTCTGCAACAAGGTCCTTTAGGAACTAGAATCGCATCCATACCTCGAACAAGCTTCGAGATATGCCCCATCAAAGATCACTTCCCTATGGCATCTAGTGACCCTTAGGGAAGTTTTGGTTTGACGTGCCTGAGAATTTTCAAGTGCTCAAATAGATAGGATGAGGTTGGGGATAGGGTTTCGTCAGCCACCTGGAGCTAACAAAATAGATAGTTCGGTCCTAGGCTGAAAGGTGAGAGAGATTTGGTAGTTAGCAACTTTGTACTAGTGAATACTACAAGTTTCAACATCACCCAAGATGACATCACAAAATCAAAATAGAGTAAGATCTCTAAAAAGTGAGAGAGGTTATTATAGGTCTCTACAACACAGTCCTATAGGAATTGGAATCACATCCATACCTCACACAAACTTTGAGATATGCCCCATTAAAGATCACTGCCCTATGGCATTTAGTGACCCATAGGGATGTTTTGGTTTGGCATGCCTGAGAACGTTTGAGTACTCAACATGATGGGAAAAGCTTGGGGATAGGGTTTACCCAACCACTTGTAGCTAACAGAATAGATAGTTTGATCCCAGGATGAAAGGTGAGAGAGATTTGGTAGTTGGCAACTTTGTACTGGCCAACACTACAAGTTTCAACATTATCCAAGATGGCATCACAAAATCAAAATGGAGTAAGATCTCCAAAAACTAAGAGATGTTATTGTAGGCCTCCAGAACATGGTCCTATAAGGACTATAATCACATTCATACCTTACACAAGCTCTGAGATATGCCCCATCAAAGATCGCTACCCTATGGCATTTAGTGACCCTTAGGGATGTTTTGGTTTGGAATGCCTGAGACTGTTCAAGTGCTCAATGGGATAGGACAAGCTTGGGGATAGGGTTTACCCAGCCACCTGGAGCTAATGGAATAGACAGTTTGATCCCAAGATGAAAGGTGAGAGAGATTTGATAGTTGGCAACTTTGTACTAGCTAACACTACAAGTTTTAGCATCATCTAAGATGGCATCGCAAAATCAAAATGGAGTAAGATCTCTAAAAGGAAAGAGATTTTATTGTAGGTCTTTGCAACATGGTCTTATAGGAACTAGAATCACATCCATAACTCACATAAGCTTTGAGATATGCCCCTTCAAGGATTGCTGCCCTATGACATTTAGTGACCCTTAGGGACATTTCGGTTTGGTGTGCCCGAGAACATTTGAGAGCTCAACAGGATGAGATGAACTTTGGGATAGGGTTTACTTAGCCACCTAGAACTAACAGAATAGATATTTCAATCCTAGGATGAAAGGTGAAAGAGAGTTGGCAGTTGGCAACTTTGTACTGGCCAACATTACAAGTTTCAACATCACCCAAAATGGCATCGCAAAATAAAAAAAAAGTAAGATCCCAAAAAAGAAAAAAGGTTATTGTAGGTCGCTACAACATAGTCCTACAAGAACTAGAATTGCATCCATACCTTGCATGAGCTTCGATATATGCCCCATCAACGATCATTGCCCTATGGCATTTAGTGACCCTTAGGGACATTTCAGTTTGGTATGCCCGAAAATGGTCGAGCACTCAATAGGATGGGATGAACTAGGGGATAAGGTTTACCTAGCCACCTAAAGATAACAAAATAGATATTTTGATCCCACAATACTTTTTCCACTAAGTTGCAAATTTGAGCAACTTTTACAACTTTCAACAATGCAACTTTGCACAAAAAGTGCAATTTTTACATTTTTCACTTGATTCCACTCCTACAACCTGGAAAAGATTTGCCAACACTAAAATAACTTATTTCCAAATGCTCAACCTTTCACCAATTTTCAAACTCCTGCAAAGTTGTCAGTATTTTTGCAATTTTGCTTTGACAACTTTTACAATTTTTTGCAATTTTTGACATCTTAACTCCTGGATGCCTAAAACTTAACCTAATGACACTAAGGACATTTATAACCTTCTAAGAAACATAAAAATCATCTATATTGCTCATTTTTATGCCTATAATGTGGCCCATAGTTTAACAACAGAGAATTGGTCCAAAACAATCATACCTCATCTTTTCATATGTTATAGAGGAGCAAAATGAGTATCCTAATCTTAAATTTATTTTCTTGATGTTATAGAAAAATGTGGAGGAAAATGCAATAGGATAAATTTTATGCATTTTTTCTCTTTTTACATCATCACTTTGGAAAAGTGGAAATATTACTAACCTAGTTTGAAAATCAAGTCTATTCTAGTTATCCTATTGAATTATTGTATCTTCTTTCATGCTAGTTACAACTAGATATAAGAAGAAAAAAAATGCTTCATAGACTAATGCTTCTTGTTTTTCTAGTTGTGTATTAGCTGTTTGAAAGCCTAACAAGGTTTCTAAGTGTTAATCAAGTTTAAATGCAACATTTCTTGCTATAGCGGCAAAAGTTACTTTAAAGCTATTAGCAACTTTTACAATTTGCTAAGCAACTCTTTGGTTTAGGAGTCCCAATAGTTCAAACCATTTGATGGTTGAGTAGAATGGTTCGAAATAGACTATTTAGGCTTGAGACATTCAAAAATGGATAAAGAGGGAAGATCTAATTGTAAACTTGCTTTTAAATCAATAAAATATACTTATTTCAGTGCAATTTCTTGACATTTTGCAAGTATAGTACGAAAGAATTAGGGGTGGATGATGACCTTTCTAATCTAAAAGTTGATATTAAGTTTCTGAAGGATTTTGGAAATGGTTTGAAGTTTTTATCCTTTTTCTTTCAAAAGTAATCAAATTTATAAGCTTGTTGGTTTGAGAAACACTCAATTTTAGGGTTTTAGCATTCAAATGGCCCTAACTTGTTGATCCAATAGTAGAATTTCTTCTCCACTTGTATGAGGAAAGTTAAGGATGTGTACTATAATATTTTTTGTAGTTTTAGAATAGGAATTAAAGGCATTGAATTTTGGGAGGAGGCCCTAGGTCAAATATCACCATGTATTTGACCAATTTTAAGTAGACCAAATTAGATAAAGAGATGGAGAGACTTTGAGGACTTGGTGATAAAAAAAATTGTCTCTTTTTGAGTTAGTTGAACACCCTAGAAGTGGATTTTTGATTCTATGCACCCATTCCTAACCTCTTTCTTTGAAACCCAAATCTAACCTAGCTAATTAGGCCTCTAGACTTAGTCAAGGTTATGATATGCTAGAGTGGAGTCAATCTCTACAACTTTGAGATTTGAGAGAACTTGAAAAAGAGTATTTGAATGTGTGATTTTTTCCTTAAGTCTTTTGGGAATTTTTGAAGTTAGTGGCAAAAATTAGGGATTGGAGACCTAATAGGATTATAGGTCATTTCTTGCAATTTGTGTTGTGGGTTGTTGGGAGTGCAACTAGTTGTGGATTTTTCTTAGTTGGGTTATGACTAAGTAGTTTCTAGCCTTTTTTGGAAGTTGTGAGGCCTAGAACCATAAAATTCCTATTTTACTCAAATTAAGGGAACTCATCCTTAAAGGCTTGATTTGGGTCAAATTTCTTTATGTCATACTTTTTTATGGTGAGTCTTAAAACCCTCATAGTGGCTACTTGTAAAGGTATACACTTTTTGAAGTGAAACAAACCAATTGTTCAATCCTTTGAACATCTTGAGTGTTGGTTTTGGGGTTGGGTCTTAAGGTTGTGCTTCCATTGTTGCACTTTGCATCAAATTATATGAAACTTAAATACCTCATTCAAGATCTCATTGATGATAAGAAAGTTGGGGTGGATGGACTCATGAATAATACTGATCAAAAGGTTTTCAATGAACCTAGGTACCTAAGCATGAACAAGAAGAAAGTTCTAGGAAGAAAAATAGGATGCAAAGATCAACTACATATGATTGAGCCAACTTGTGAGAACATAAACACAAGATCAACCAAGGGATGAATTTTTTCAGAGAAAATTAGTACATTATATATATGTACATGCTGTAATTGGTTACTAATTTGATGGATCAAACTTGGGAAAATTTAAAGTTCTATTTGAAAATTTACGGTATCCACTTGCCTTCCTTTGGAAAACAACAAGAAATTGGGCAGTAGGATCTCTCTTAGTAACATTGGACATGGTGTGTAGATACCAACCACCACGTGGACCTCTTTCTAGATACATCATATCCTAGTCAACCTTTGGCACATAATGATATAAAATGTCCATCTTTTAGGAGGTCACTTGTTTGAGAGTAAGGGACATTACTAATCATAGTCTTCTTCTCAGATGTTGTGTCCATTATTGACCCACCATCACCATGATGTCTATGCCTTATATCCTCAGGTGAAGCAAATCGTGAACTAAAACTAAACACTTGATCTCTTCCACTAATGCTAGAACCCTTCAAACTCCATTTAAGTTACTTGATTACAAAATGCCTATGTGATGACATTTTAAAAGTCTAAGGATTAACAACTGCCCCTGTTTGCACAATAAAAAACATTGATGCATTCCTAATCAAAACTGACTCAGAAGAATGAAGCCAGTGGAACTTTATTGCAATGCATTTTTATAAAGAACAAGCACTATAAAAATCATTTATGATGCATGAGGATTTCTAGTTTTTGATTTAAAAAAAAGCCCAAAAGAATGAAAAACAAAGAACATTAGATTCCTTGTATTTTTTGTAAACAAATTCAAAATAAAATTGCACTTATTCTACTCATTTGTAAGAGGCATAAAAAGGTAGTTGGGTACGTCGGTGCAAAAATAAAAAAATTTGGGTAGTGCCTCTAGCAACACGCACAAAAAAGGTAACAGAGCTTGGGCAATGCTTCAAGAAGCATGCACAAATAGTAAGAGAGTGTAGTAGATGAGAAGCACTTGGACAAAGGGGGTTGATGGAATGAGGCTACATGCACAAAGACCAACTTATATCCAAAAACTGTGAAAGGGGTTAAAAAGAGTGTATCATGAAACCACAAATGTTTCAATTGTTGGCCAACACACACATACTTGTTGTATAGTCATGGATATTGTGATCATTCATGAACTTGAACAACTGACACCATGTTAGAAATAGTGATGTGTAAAAGGACTGCAAAATAGAGGGAAATGGCCATGAAATATGCATGATTTAAATAGCTACATTAAATAGCCCTTTACTTCATAAATCACTTCAACTCAATCATTATGTTGTACAAACAACCTCATCATATGTCACTTGAACAAACCTATCATGTACAACATGAGGGACAAATCCAAAAAATTAAATCTTAAAATGTTACAATAGTACAAACCTCATGGAATATATGTGGGATGAATATACATATTCAAGTATTAACCCTTCCCAACATTCCAACTTTAGGATAATAATTTACTAGTCAAAGTCCAACAAGTTGGAATGCAATGACTACAAGTATTCTTGGATATCTATTACAGGCAACCATGGTTTGGAAGCAAATTAAGAGTATTAGTCTTGTAGCTAGGAAAATAAGATCAATAAACACTTTTGAGATGCTCATCTCGTGATGATTGAATGGATAGATCATTTCTAGGTTCTCTTGCTTGTTTTAGAATATATTAACTATATTTCATATTGATAAACTCTAGAAAGAAACTGATTTGAAAAGAATTATTTTCTATGACACTACATCAATAATTTAAGATAGGACACGAGAGAGTGTCTTGTTTTCAAATTTGAACCCAAAACACATAAGGCAATAAAAATTCTAAGAAGGAACATAACCAAATAAATGTAATATCCAAAGCGCACAACCCTCTATTAGTCTACAATATAACCAATCAACTTATAGGGTGATTCTAGAAAGTTCTTTACTATTCAAAGCATAAGCTAAACCTACCCAATATATACCTGCATCACTTCCAGTATATTTAGAACTTTTTCAAGTGACCACATCAATGCTCCATATACTCTTATTAGCTAAAGTGTCAATCAATAGATGGAATAAATAGCTACAAAAGAAAATAGATTTGAAGCACCATGCCTTGGTTGCCAATGTTAGTAATGTAGTGGTGAAGACTCAATATCAAAACTAATACTACCACATTGCCTTGGTCTATGGTTCAAATCAAGGTAAATATGAAACCATCAACATGTAGGAGAAATTGAATAGTTGAAATTAACTTACAATCATAGAGTAGTCCATTCTTGGGCCTACTATAAGTGTAAACTTATGCATGCTTGATAGGCACAGAAATTTACATATCTAAAGATACTTGTGCCAATTACCAGAAAGGCCAAGGAAGAAAATAAAATATCAAACTAATACAAACACCATATTGGTTTTCAAATGGATCTATAGGATCTTTAAGGCTTCCAAGCATTTTTCATGTTCTTGTTCTATCTTAAGAGGCGTGTAGTGTCCATGTAGGTCTTCAACAACATATTCCTAAAAATAAAAATAGAATAGAATGCAAAAGTAAATAAATAAAAGAGAAAAATAAACTAGAAATAATAAAGATGAATGTAGATAGTTATTCTTGTTGTAGATCTCTTGTCCAAAATGAGTTTTAAAAACCACTTTTGTGAGTTCCCTCTTTGCAAATATGTGATAGTGTCTTTGCCATATCCTTTGAATTTTCATTGTTGCTACTAGTAGCCCATAGGCAAGGCCAGGGATTGCAAAAATAATTACAAAAATAGCCAGGAGTGCACCACAACTTCCATGGATGCTGGAAAACAATCCAAAATACCCCATCCATAACAAAAATTATGGCACCTTACCATACATGGATCATTATTGTTGACTAATCAACAATACACTATCAGACCTCCAATACCTAAAATTATGAAGAAAACAAAAACTCTTGCATTTCAAATTGAGTTGGATTATTCAAATTGTGTGCAAGAAAATATACAATTTTCAAAAACAAAATGTAATTCTAAGTTTATGATCTACAACAATCAATAACAAATAATGGATAACTAGACAACCTATTTGAGAAATTGAATCAAAATATAAGAAACAAACCAAAACAATAGTAGAATGGTATAGGATGCTTGGACAACAGTCAATCCCATCCATCACTGAATGAATTTCTAAACTCCCCATTTGTGTCCATCAGGTATGAAATACTGCCCATAATAGAAAATATCTACGACAACAAATGGGAGAATGATTTATCTCCACTTCTACACATTAGGTAGTGAGAACTTTAAACAAAATGTGAGGAAATGGTGACACCACTACTAGAGACAACTTGTATTGTTAATGTTTCAATAAATTTGCATGACTGACTGAAAGTAATAGCCATTTTCCTTCTATTTAATGAAAATAAATTATCTTATTTGAAAGCCAAAAAACTACAACCAGAATCATTGTATAGTTAAAAAGGGTGGTAAATAAAAAGAAGCTACATTTGCAATAAGATCAACAATAGTGTCTGAAGGCTTTCCATTCCCCTTCTACCTTAGAAAATGTGAACAATGAAATTTTATTACTCACAAAGATTCTCCAACTCAAAATGAATAATTCTGCATTATTGTTCTATTCTCAGTGAGTAAATGGGTTAAAAACAATCAAATCTTACACTAAAATTTTTTCTATGCTATTCATTTTTAAAATTTGAGTGAGCAATAATTTCTCAAAGGCTAGCTAAAAACTCAATGGGTTACCATGAAAAGAAATTATTTATTTCATAAAATTACTGTATGTACTCATTCAAGAATCAATATCTTCTAGTATTGTTCTTTAAGATGTACTATGATGAACATACCAATGCCATAGGAAATGCATTGATTTTAAATGTTATCTCAAGGGATAATGAAAAAAATTTGATATGTCTTTGTTTGTTTCCACTGCTAAAGAATAGATTTATTTTGTGGTGTGTATTGATTACACATGAAAGTCTTATTTAATTAAATTGAATGTTTATGTAATGGTATATGTTAAGAAGAGTACTAGTGTTGTTGAATTACCCTATGGATGCAGATGGAGGTTTGGGTAAGACAAGACATGGATAGAGGGGGTATAAAGTGTAGACTATAGATTACATGTTGAGATCATCCACTCCAACTCCAAAGTGATGGTAGCTACAAATTCTTCTACTCCACATCCTTGGGGTTGCTGATTGAGATAAGCTCGGTAAATCCTCTATAGCTGACATTGTGTTGTGTTAATAGTCATTTCAAGTCCATTGCATTGTGTTTAAATGTTGGATTTATTCCCTTAGTAATGGTTTAGGCATGTGTTGGCCTATTGGATATATTTAATTTTTTAAGCATAAGCCCAGTTTAAGGAATTGTTAAGAGGTAGATCTAATTAAATATTAAAATATTTGACTTCCTTGTTAAAGCCATCGACATCATTCAGATAGAAATTAATAATAATTCCTATACATGATGTGTGTAAGAACACTTAGTTACTAGTTATTGTAACTAGAAGTGAACCAAAGATCATACACTTTGGTCTTAATGCTTCCAAATAGACAACATCTGAAAAATTTATAAGATGGGTTTTTTAAGTTTATGATCTAGATATAAATTTGTTTTGGAGTTTATCCAAAATAATTATAGATGACAAAACAAATAAAAGATGAAAGCATGTTAGTCATAATATCATTATTGGTAACAATGTTCCAAATGCAAAGAATTATTTTTTTGAGCTTCTAGCAATGATCAAGAAGCTTACTAAATGGCTTAATGAGTCTTAGAAACTTCTCCCATTGTATCCTTGTTTTTGCTAGTTTGAAGTTTGTGGTTACATGCACACAATCATGACTTTACATCACAAAGCATTCACATTCTAACAATTTTCATTTTCTTTCATTACATTTTGATCTAAACAACAAATTCTAACCTTTCACTTATTCAACCGACTAATTTGAAAATGGGTCCTATTAAAGAATCTAATATAAATTCAAATAATGTATCTAGATTTTAAACAAATCAAAACATAAAATCTATGATTTAAACTTATCTCATCACTTACACATAATACAAATACCCACCTTGTCATGTGGACAATCTTGGGGGAGAGGTTGCAACATTATATTTGGATCCAATTGATCACTCTTTCTCTCTCTCCCTCTCTCCCTATTCAATCTAATGAGCCAATTGGATATGCTCTACATTTTAATGTCTTGAGTATTTCCTCATGGTCTAACTTGTGAACTTTCCAAAGAGTCTTATTATGTGGTTTTCCACCATATTTTATCAACTAGACATTTGATGAGATGACAAGGTTTGAATAATGAAGAATCTTCCTCTATATTTTCCAATCCTTGAATAACTACAAGGGTTCTTTGTTGAATATGATCTAAGCCATGTGTTAGTTACAACCACCGCACTGACATGGTACTCTAAAACTTCACCATCTAGAACTGAGTGATCCAATTTTTTTTTGGCTTGGACGTAATGACACAAATAATAATTTGTCCCTTCTTCATTGTCTTCAAGTGCAATAATAGCAAAAACATAGCCTGTAGTGACAAATGTAAAAAATGTGGTCATTAATTCAAAAAATACTTAGCTAAAAGTTATAAAGTTACATATTGAAATTATAAAGATATATAAATATATATATTACTAGGTTGCACTAGATTAGAAAAGTGGTCAAAGTCAATAGACAAATCCATCTCTACCATTTCTAGTGCTTGTGGGGGATGATAGGTGTCAATTGGGTCCAAAACTTTATATCCCATTTGTCCACCCATTTAGTCAACTCACATTCATCCCAATTTCTTCTGCACATGATGAACAATAACATGCCATTTTTTGTGTGTTGATATTCCATGAACCTACATCAAAGCTTCTAAAAGAGTACAACTCACTAGATCCTATTAGTGTGCAACAATCCTCATATGGTGCAATGTTAGTATTATCTATCAACCAAAAAAATCTATGAACTATAGACTCACCTTCCTTACCTAGATCCATTGTAACATTACACCACTAGATGATGGATTTTTCATCTATCAATATTGCTCCATATTTGTACTTTAGTTCTTCATGATCTAAGGCTTTTTTGATGCATGCACCTGCACCATCGTGCTCTCCCTTTCCATGACCAGCCTCTAAGAAATTTCACATATATTGAATTCTACACAACTTGTGCATCTTGCTCAACCAATAGAACATCTGTGCATTCTTGAATTGAGATGTGCAATTGTCTAACCAAATAATTTGTTGACAATATGTTATACCCCTATTAGCCAAATCTCCATAAAATAGTTGAAAATAACCCTGTACAAACTCCGTAGAATGTGATCGATCATTGCTGATGTAAAAATGATACTCCCTGGAAATCTTTCTATCATCATTTATACTTGTAGGTGAATGCATGAATGTTCTATGAACAAATATGGAAACCTATTGAGAAGTATAATACTTTGCTTGCACCTCATTTTATGGTTGTAGTGTATAGTTCTCTATGAAGTTTACAACTAAAACAATGGTATCTAGTTGAAACATATTCTTGAACAACTTGAATTGCAAATATAGCCATCAAGCTCTATGTGTATGCCTTGCATACTCATAAATAATATTTTCATGAAAAATCTTTATGAACTCATACACTAGAACCTTTTCAATCACTAAATCATATCTTTTACCTTGTTTCCCATCTTCTAGAGCATATGTCACTATTTTAAATTTTTTGTAATCTACTATTTCATTTTCGATTGCTTGTGTACTATCCATATGTTCACAAGTTGATAAAAGTTGCAAAGAACTACAAAATAAGCATGTACCATCCAAGTATGATGTATTGTAAAAATTTTCTCCATCCCCTATTTCACATAAAATGTTGAATATGAATTCCCTTGAAGATCTTGGTGGCTCATTCATGTCACAATCCTACATAACAAACTTAGAATACAAAAACACACATATATGCCTAAAAACATCAAAATGGTTAGAAAATTCCATATGTATCCTGCAAAAACAAGTTGTATGTGTGTTGACATAAAAAAGTTTACCCATCTCAAAACATCTTTGACTTATCTGAATTTGAGGATATGCAATTAAATATTGCAAAAAATTGTGTTTGGGTTGAGTCCAAAAAATGTTTCGCATGTGGGTCGTGATTTTGGCTGCCAATCCTCCTTCTTAGAACATCTCTTTGATTAGGGGAAACACATGTGTTATTTTTCCAAAAAAAATTGATCAATGATTTCAAAGCTTCACTAATTTTTTTATCCTTTCATGGTAGTCTACCGTTAAATGTCCATAATTCATTTTTTGTTGGATCTTCCAATCTCTCACGCCTTAGCATGGCTCTCCTTAGAGTACCTCTACCAATTTTCAATGTTTTTCTTGTCTTTCTCATGAGTCAAGCTTTCTTCATTTGGGTACTTACTATTGTTGATGTAAGTGCTCATCTTTTGATATTATTATCTTTGGTGTGTGATTTAGAACCCACTTTGTCACAAGCACTCATTAGATTCGTTACAATGTTTTTTTTATTTGAATCGTCCATCATTCTTAGGCCAAGAATCTTCATGATAGGCCCAAATTTCAAATTCCTTATCATTTGAACAAATAATTGGAATTGACCTATAATATTTAATTCTTCAAAGAATAATCTCCACATACGATTAACTTTTCTTTGACAAGTATGCTAGCTAATCTTGTCAAGCATTGACTTCAAAATATTAGTATCAATATCAATCAAATATTTTGGTCTTCTAAAAAAAATTCTAGAAGGTGTTATAATCTCTTCCATTCCCTCAATATTTTGAACATCAACATAAGGTTGAGTGTTTTGTATACCTTGAACTGAAGATGATATGTCTTGGCAATATGATGTAAAAGATGGAATATCACCTACTTGATATGTTGATGTTGTGCCTTCAACATGACGTGATGGAGTGTGTACATCGTTAGATCTATAAATTAGTGTCTCTTCAACATGAGAGGATGATATGACTCCAACATTGGAAGGTGGTGTAGCTTCACAATTCAATTGTCTTCTTGAGCGTATCAGTCTCATTCATTATCTTTGTCTTTCCAGTTCTTCCTCTTTGTTTCTTTGTATCACTAATTCCTAATCCTCTTTGAAAGTCAATTCTTCATTATTGGTTTGCAATTTTCTTTGTTCACATAGTAGTTTTATTTTATCTCTTTTAATTTCCAAATCTCTCTCCCTATCTTCATTTGTTTGAGTTTTTAGTTTCTTCCTTGGCATGATGACGATTTCTACATGTCAAATTATTCAAACATTTGAATTACTTACAATTTGTAAATTACAAATCATTGAAATGCATATAAAAATTACAATTATTTCAATGAATACACAATATATATCAAACAACTTGCCAAATTTCTAACCATTTCCAAATAAATATTCATTCAAACATACAAATTTCAATGAATTCACTATATATTAAACAACATGTCAAATTATAATCAAATTTGTCTCTATATATCAACAAACAATATTTAAAAAGAATTGCACTAACATTTTCTATAGAAAGAATATTCAAAAAGCCTTCAAATAGCGTATCCAATGATTGAATTTGGTGCTTGCTAGCTTCAAAAAATCTTCAAATAGTGTTTACTAACTTCCAACAGCTTGAAACCCATGTTTTATGTTGGAACACTAGAATGCACAATAGAAAAAAAGTAGAGAATGGATGAAATCAAACCCAAACTTGCTTTGTGACCATTTTTGGGCGATTTGACATAGTGCATATGCACTATAGCATGTACACAATATAGTGCATACATACTATCTTAAAAAACATCACTCCCTATCCCACCATCCCCCATCCCCTACTCTCTCTCTCCTCTCCCATCCCCTACTCTCTCTCAATCTCTCGCTCCTCTCCCATCCCCTACTCTCTCTCTCACTCTCCCTCTCCTACTCTCTCTCCCATCACCTACTCTCTCTGACTCTCCCTTTCCTACTCCCTCTCCCATCGCCTACTCTCTCTCACTCTCTCTCCCATCCCCTACTCTCTCACTCTCTATCCTCTTCCATCCCCTACTCTCTCTCTCTCTCTCTCTCTCTCTCTCTCTCTCTCTCCTCTCCCATCCCCTACTATCTCTCTCACTCTCCCTCCTCTTCCATCCCCTACTCTCTCTCTCCTTCTCTCACTGCCTACTCTTTCTCACCCTCTCTCCTCTCCCATCCCCTACTCTCTTTGCCTCACACACTACCATCCCCCCCTCTCTCTCCCATCCTCTAGTCTCTCTCTCTCACTCTCCCTCTCCCACCTCCTATTTTATCTCTCTCTGTCTCCCATCACCTACTCTCTCTCACCCTCTCTCCTCTCCCATCCCCTACTCTCTAGATCTCTAACACACTCCCATCCCCCCTCTCTCTCCCTCTCCCACTACCTACTCTCTCTCTCTCTCTCTCTCTCTCTCTCTCTCTCTCTCTCTCTCTCTCTCTTTCTACTCTCTCTCCCATCCCCTACTCTCACTCTCTCTCCCATCCCCCTACTCTCACTCTCTCTCTCCCATCTTGTTCTCTCTCTTTTCCACCCCTTACTCTCTCACTCTCTCACACTGCCTCCCATCCCCTACTCTCTCTCTTACACACACTCCCATCCCCCCTCTCTCTCCCTCTCCCACTGCCTACTATCTCTTTCACCATCTCTCTCCCTCTCTACTATCTCTCTCTCTACCATCCCCTACTCTCACTCTCTCTCCCACCCCCTACTCTATCACACTCTCTCCCATCCCCTACTCTTACTCTCTCTCTCCCATCTCGTTCGCTCTCTCTATGCCACCTCCAACTCTCTCACTCTCTCTCACACTCTCTCCCATACCCTTCTCTCTATTACACAAACTCCCATCCCCCTCTTTCTCTCTCTCCCACTCCCTCTCCTACCACCTAGTCTCTCTCTCCTATCTACTACTCTCTCTCTCTCTCTCTCTCTCTCTCTCTCGCTCTCGAGCTACTCTCTCTCCCTTGTCTCCCATCCCCTAAACTCTCTCTTTATAGATACACTCTCCCATCCCCCACTCTCTCTCTTCTCCCATCCCCTACTCTCTTGATCTCTCACACACACTCCCATCCCCCCTCTCTCTCTCCCTCGCCCACTCCTCCTCCTCCCACTACTTACTATCTCTCTTTCTAACTCTCTCCCTCCCTCTCTACTCTCTCTCCCATCCCCTAATCTTACTCTCTCTCTCATCCCCAACTCTCTCTCACACTCTCTTCCATCCCCTACTCTCACTCTCTCTCTCTCTCCCGTCCCATACTCTCTCTTTCTGCCCCCCCCTCACTCTCTCTCAAACTCTCAAACTCTCACACTCTCTCCCATCCCCTACTCTCTCTCTCTCTCTTACACACATTCTCATTCCCCCCCTCACTCTCTCCCCCTCTCCCACTCTCTCTCCCACTACCTACTCTCTCTCTCTCCCCTCTCCCATCCCCTACTCTCTCTCTTTCACAGGCACACACTCTCCTATCCCCCCTCTCTTTCTTCTCTCCCATCCCCTACTCTCTAGATCTATCACACACACTCTCATCTCTCTCTCTCTCTCTCTCTCTCTCTCTCTCTCTCTCTCTCTCTCTCTCTCTCTCTCTCCCACTCCCTCTCCCAATGCCTAATATCCATCTCTCTCAAGTTCTCTCTCTCCCATCACTTACTCTCACTCTCTCTATCCCATCCCCTACTCTCTCTCTCTCTCACACCCTATCCCATCCCCTACTTTCTCTCTCTTACAGACATTCCCATTCTCCCTCTCTCTCCCTCTCCCATGCCCTCTCCCAATGCCTACTCTCTCTCCCCCATCCCGTACTCTCTCTCTTCCCTCTCCCATCCCCTACTCTCTCTCTTTCACAAACACACACTCCCATCGCCCCTCTCTCTCTCCTCTCCCATCCCCCCTGCTCTCTCTCTCCCACTCCCTCTCCCACCACCTACTATCTCTCTCTCAAGTACTCTCTCTCCCTCTCTACTCTCTCTCCCATCCCCTACTCTCACTCTCTCTCTCCCCCCCATCTTGTAGAAGCTCTCTCTACCATCCCCTCCTCTCTCTCACACTCTCACACTCTCTCCCATCCCCTCCTCTATCTCTCTGACACACATTCCCATTCCCCCCCTCTCTCTCTCTCTCCCACTCCCTCTCCCACCGCCTACTCTCTCCCCCATCCCCTACTCTCTCTCTCCCCTCTCTCTCCCTCCAACTCCCTCTCTCATCACATACTAGCTCTCTCTCACTCTCTTCCTCTCTACTCTTTCTCCCATCCCCTACTCTCACTCTCTCTCTACCACCCCTACTCTCTCTCTCACTCTTACACTCTCTCCCATCCCCTACTCTCTCTTACACACACTCCCATCCCCCCTCTCTCTCCCTCTCCCACTTCCTCACCCACTGCCTTCTCTCTTTCTCTCCCATCCCCTACTCTCCCTCTATCTCTCTCTCCCTTCTCCCATTCCCTACTCTCTCTCTTTCACACACACACCCATCCCCCCCTCTCTCCCCTCCCATCCCCTACTCTATCTCTCACTCGCTCTCCCTCTCCCACTCCCTCTCCCACCACCTACTCTCCTTCTCACTCTCACTCTCACTCTAACTCTCTCCCTTTCTACTCTCTCTCTACCACCCCCTACTCTCTCTCACATGTTCACACTCTCTCCCATCATCTGCTCTCTCTCTCTCTCTCTCTCTCTCTCTCTCTCTCTCTCTCTCTCTCTCTCTCTTTTCCTCACACACACACACACACATTTCCATTCCCCCCTCTCTCCCCCTCTCCAACTCCCTCTCCCACCACCTACTCTCTCTCTCCCCTCCCTTACTCTCTCTCGAGCTACTCTCTCTCTCCCCCCTCTCCCATTCCCTACTCTCCCTCTTTCACACACAAGTACTCCCACCCTCCTCTCTCTTGCTCTCCCTCTCCCACTCTATCTCCCATCGCCTACACACACACACACTCTCTCTCTCTCTCTCATCCCATCCCCTACTCTCAATCTCTCTCTCCCATCTTGTACTCTCTCTCTACCACCCTTACTCTCTCTCACACTTCCTCTCTCCCATCCCCTACTCTCTTTCTCTCCCCTCTCTTATTTCATACTCTCTCTCTTTCACACACACCACACACTCTCATCCCCCGTCTCTCTCCTCTCTCATCCCCTACTCTCTAGATCTCACACACACACACACACACACACACACACTCCCATCCCCCCTCTCCCTCTCCCACTCGCTCTTTTAGTGCCTACTATCTCTCTCTTACTCTCTCCCTCCCTGCTCTCTCCCCCATTCCCCTACTCTCTCTGTCTCTCCCCTCTCCCATACCCTACTTTCTCTATCTACCACCCCTACTCTCTCTCAAACTCTCTCTCACACACACTCCCATCCTCCTCTCTCTTACTCCCTCTCCCATTGTGTACTCTCTCTCTCTATCATCCCCTACTCTCAATCTCTCTCTATCATCCCGTACTCTCTATGTCACCCCTACTCGCTCTCTCACACTTCCTCTCTCTCCCATCCCCTACTCTCAATCTCTCTCCCATCCTGTACTCTGTCTTTTCCACCCCTACTCTCTCTCACACTTTCTTTCTCTCTCTCTCTCATCCCCCACTCTCTCTCTACCCTCTCCCATCTCCTACTCTCTCTCTCTCTCTCTCTCTCTCTCTCTCTCTCTCTCTCTCTCTCTCCCACACACATAGCCATCCCCTGCCCCTCTCTCTCTTAATCTTGCTTTGCATCTTTTCTTCCCTCTCTATGCACAATTTAGGTCTCAATAGTGTGTGCGCACTATAGCACACACATGCTATTGAGACTTGAATTTAAAAAGCTTTAAATAGTGCATGCACTATAGGGCATATGTGCTATTCAAAGCTTTGCATTAAACCAAGCCCAAGGCTTGGTTTTTCCTTGGAGATCCAACCCAAAGGTTTGGAGTCTATAAACTGGTCTGAGACGTGTTTTGGTGCAAGCATACAAAAAATTATTGATTTTTCTTGTGTGCCCTCCTTCAAGATTCCTCGTGGGTGACCATCGATAAGATCAGGTTAGATGATATTGCAAGTCTCTATGTTAGCTATATAACCATATAATTTAGTTTTAGTTTGAACTATTTCAAGCCTTTCATCTATAATTTCTTTTGAATTTATTCTCATTTTTTGTCAAAAACCAACATGTACAAATTGGGTTGTAGATTTTAGCTTGTTCATCAAATTTTGCAACAACATAGTTTTTTAGAAACTAGACTCCATTCTACACACTTTGAAAAAAAGAAGTTTTGATTTTAGATTAGTTTTCAATCATTTCTAGTGGGAGCACATAGATATTTCACATTTTTGGGATGTGTCTAGTTAAAAAATTCATTAAAAAAAAATATACATTATGAAATTACCCAAAAAATCTAGGATAAACTACATAGTGTTGAGTAACTTTTGACCAGAGTGATTAAAGAATTTTTTTTAAAAATTTAATTAGAGGGGCCACACTTTGTACTGTGTTATATATTTTTTAAATAAACAGTACCACTTTTTGTGGCCCACTTTTTTGAGGACCTAAAACTAAACCATTTTGGAAAAAATAATAGTTTAAAAACTAGATTCAAAGGACTACTACTTTTGTTTTTGTCATATCTTAAAATTTTGAGCATAACTATCTTCAAATTCTTGTTGAAGTTCAAAATTTGTTTATTTTAGAAAAAAGGTGCCCACTTATACCCCCCTTTTGGCACCGCAACTCAGTGCACTTACCCTTAAAGAGGATAGAATTATTTTGGGTAACAACTCAAATGGGGTCTACTTTGTTGCTTCTAGATTGTCCTCGATAACCCCTATTGAGAAAATTCTTTTTTGGGCATTATGCTAGATAATGGGTATTACTCCTAAAATTGGTATTTGCTACTAGATTATGGTGGAAAATAAAATCCTCACCCTAGATAACATTTGCAAAAGAGTTTTTTATATGGTGAAAAGATGTTTCCTTTGTTAAAACCACTAGGAATCTATCTTTCATATATTATTTGGATTTAACTATGCTTGAGAAGTCTAGAATCATTGTCTTACTAGATGGAACCTTAATTAGATTTTTCCAAGAAATGTGGACGATTATATTACTCAATGGTGTTGCCTAGCCAAGAATGAGAATGTGAAAAAAAATGTGTGGAAAAATATAACTCCGTACATCTACTGGTACTTATGAAATGACAGAAATGCCTAAGTGTTTAGAGATAGGGAAGATCCAGCTTGGGTTACTGCTACTAAAGCCATGAGGGGAATAAGGGTGAATGCAATTCAAATAAAGAACTATGAATAGTCTAGAGGGATTTAATTCCAAAGGTATCCTTCTCTTAGATTCTAGTATGAAAAGCAAGGTGTGTGTGTGTGTGTGTGTGTGTGTGTGTGTGTGTGTGTGTGTGTGTGTGTGTGTGTGTGTGTGTGAGAGAGAGAGAGAGAGAGAGTTGTTTGGTTAAGTCCTTTCAAAGGCTAAAATAATGATTTTTTGATGAGGCTGTGAAAGGCAACCTTGGGGAAGTAGGTTGTGAGGAGATTCTCTAGGATCCAAGTGGAAAATGTTTAAACATGGTAGCATACATGCATGGAAAACAAACCACCCACATGTATGAAGCTTGTGGGGCCCTTCAAGTGGTCACCATTGCTCAAAAAGCTAAATGTACATCACTTTGGCCTGAAGGGGGTTCAAAATATATAATTGATATTTTGAATAAGACACAACTGGACCATCAAAAATACTTTTGAAAGGGTCGTCATCACCCACACATATAGGGAAGCAAAACAAAATGTAGATTGTATTGCCAATAAAGGTGTATGTGCTGACTAGACTATTTGATGGCAAGAAGATATCATGAAAGATTGACTCATAAATATAGGTGTTATGATAGAGAGGACACATAGAGGTATTGGGAAGTTAAATAGTAATTATGAATGCTTCAAGGGGGTATACTAATAAATTTAGCATCATTAGAAAAGCTCGCATGGTGTAAGCCTGAAACATTTTCTAGCTAATAGCAATTTCTTTCCTTTAGGGTGGTCATTCTCTTCATAGTTCTAAGGGAAAAAATTCTAAAAATTGAAGAGACATGAGGAGAGATAGGGGAAGTGACCCAAAAATACAAGATCCCACTAATTTCTTTGAATCGAAGAATACCCCATAGGTCTTGGAATAACTTGCGACAGGGGGTTTAATTGTGTATAAGGGATGCCTCCATGGATTTGATCTTGAAGCTACCCTTGATTTTTCTAAAGGAATGGTAAAACTATTTGGCCATCATGTATGGTATCTCATTTCCGCTCAATACATAGTTTATTTTGGAAATTTTTGGTTTTCCAAATTAGGGGATTCAATTCTTCAAGGAAACAAAAATCACCAAGGAAGCTCTCAGTAAATTTTTGAAGGAAGTAGATGAGAAGAAAGTGCTCATCAAGATAGGAAATTTCTTTTCTAATAAGAAAATTAAACCTATTTGGTGCTTAGCTATGTTAGAGCCTATATAACCTTGGATAGTAGGAAGAAAGGTGTTCATTATTTCAATTTTGTATTTCTAAATCATTTCTAGTATGGTGATAAGATAAATTTGTCCTGCTACATTCTAAGGTCTATGCATTGTACTTTAATAAATCATAAGAAGGCTTCCCACCCTATGTTGCATGAATGCCATATCTTGCTATGTTCCAATTATTATAAGGCTCATATCCCTTCCCCTACTCTAAAGATTAAGAAAGAAGAAAATCACAAATTGCTTATGGTTAAGGAAATGATCCCCCATTTTAAGAAAGAAAAATATTGTAATTGAAAGTGATGATGATATTCAAAGTGGGGTGGAGGAGGACTATTTGGCGTCTGAGGAGTTTAATGACAAGAAGCTCTTAGTTAATGTTTGAGAAGGAATTGAGGAGGCTATGAAGATTAGTGAAGAAGATTTTTCCCCACCAACAAAAAAACATAAAATGAAGGAGGAGACAAAGTCGACAAATTTGGCTCATATTAGATAAGCTTTAGGTGATGTTAGCCCAAGAAAGGAAATGGATGGAATAATTGAGAATATTGTTGGGTATTCTGTATCCAACTACAAGAATATCTCAACTAGGAATACTAAAATGGGTAATAAGGCGAATTTGTCAATTTTATTGGCCAATGCAGGAAAAATCAAAGTTAAAGTAGAAGCCAAATAGATGCCTGTGATTCATGAGTTCACAATGAAACAATATCTGGTGAATGAGCTACAAATGGATCTTCAAAAGGAAGTGGATAACCAAAACAAGGAAAATTTTATTGGTCGATTGGGAGAGGTTAAGAAGGCTATAAATCATAGTGACAAAAGGATTCATTTGTTGGTCAAGAAGTTGTTAAACAAGGAGCAAGAATGCATCGATCATAAAGTTGATATTACTAGAGAAGAGAAGAATGAGGACATCCAAGAGGCAAGCAAAAGGACTCATGGAAGACTCAACAAAAGAAGATGCTAAGAACATAGAGGGAGTGCAAGAGATCAATAAGATTCAGGTGGTTAAAATTATTAAAGAATTGGCTTAGGTATGCTCCTTGTTATTTTGTTGTCTTAGTTTTTTTTTTTGCTCGATGCTAGTTTTATGATGCACATTATGTTTATTGTTTTTTTACTATTTCTAGCAGAGATGCTGACAGGGACATTTAAACTTTTAATATCTTTTTTGTATTACCATTTAGGTTGCAAGACCACGTAAAACCCACTGTCGAATAAATACTATGATTATTATCAATATTTTGATTATTGTATCTTTATTTTTATTTTTAAATTCCATATATTCATATTACCATTTTCAAGAATGCTCTAGTTTTTTATATAGAATTGATTATTAAGTTCTAGAACAATATTTTGAGTTGGTGTACATATAAGATCTAGAGATATAAGATTGAAACAAGAAAATATTTAAGTAAACAAGCTTCTACTTGAGGTTCCATAGAGAAAGGTAGATGTAGAGCTATTTGATCTTTACAAAACTAAGCATCAAATCTTGCACAAAGAAAAGTGTGTGTGTGTGTGTGTGTGTGTGTGTGTGAAAGTTTCAAGATGGATATCTAAATTTTTTAAAGTTAGAGTGACTCCCAATGGGGGTTGAAACCTAAAGTGGTTGTTTAGGGTTTTTTATAAACGCATTATGTAAGATGGAGTGCTTTTATAGGCTCAAGATGACAATGAGATAAAGTTTTTCACATGATCTTAGATACTTTTCCCTCTATATTAATTAGTTTCTATACATTTAATCTATGACTCATAATATGCAAAAATATCACATTTATTTACATTATTTTGATTATTGATTTATTTACATTACAATGGTTGTCACACAAGTTGTTTATTTGATAACAACACTTGTTGATTTCATTTTCGTACATGATTTAATGTAAAAAAAATTAACAAAATTACATCAATCATTGTTAGTTTAAAGTTGTTAATACAATGGTGACTTCTCATAAATGAATCAAATGTATCGTAAGTTGCAAAAAGAAACCAATGATATGATGCCACATCATTTTTACAAGTATGGGCACTCTTAGTGCAAGTGCCACATAGCAGCATAATTCGTGATCTAGACTTGACTTGTCCAATAATATGTGTAAAAAAGTAGAATAAAAATATAATATACATTTAAATTCAATAATAGATTTTTAATCTTAAAAATATGATTAAAATTTATGATTTAAAAAAGATTGATAAAAGTTATCATGCTCATATATCATACCATAGTAAAATATCTATATTTCACAATGTAGAACACAATATAAAACTAAAAAGTTTATAAGATATTTAGAAGTTAAGAAGATGTACTAATATTTATCACATCAAATAATATCAATAATCACACAAGCTATATTTTCAAGGGAGAAGCCATATACAATAACTATTCAATTGGGATTGGCATGCAAACTTGACATGTAGACTAGGAATAGTCCAACCATTAACAATCCCATAAACATCTTGTCCTTCAACTTTGTCTTCAGTCCACGGTAGAGAGATAGCTAGGTTTAGGAGGAAAGGCCAATCCAACCATGAGCAACGACATCAGCATCTTGTTCTTTATCTTTGCCTTTCGTTTGCAGTGAAGAGGTAGCCAAATTCAGGAGGAGAAGCCATTTGGAGCTAAGAACACAAGGAAGAGAAACAAGAGAGGGAAATGTACAAATAATCCAATAAGATATTTAATGTATTGGGTACAAAAAACAAACTTAAATAATATAATTTTTAAGATTCAACATAATAAAAAAATGCTATAGATCCAATTCAAGCTAAAACCATTGGTATAACACAATTCACCTCAAAATAAGAGATTTTTTAAAAAAATAATTATGAATTAAATAATGATTAGTTACAAATGGATAATATATATATTTTTAAAAAAAATATGAACTAGAAAAATAATTGCAATCTTTAATGATATGTTGAATAATGATCACTTAGAAATTGATAATATGATATAAAAATTATTGAGTAGAAAAATATACCTCATCTATAATGACATTGTCTTTTGAAATCAACATAACACATAGTTTATGTATATCCACTTTAATCTAAGAAGCACCAACATAATACCAAGCGTACATGTACCCACTTCATGTTCGAATAGGAAGAATTCATCAAACAAAATTGACTATTACCTCAACTATGCTTATGCTTTTTAAGATATACTCAAAGAACCAAATTTCAAGTTCTTTCACAAATAAAAATATATATCAACAAAGAATAAAGTTTCAAAACATACAACATATCATATTAATATGTAATTTAACAATATATCTTTACATTTGTAAGTAAACAATTTACAAAGCCTTCACAAGTACATTACTCAAAAAAGATTAAAACTATATATTAATACTTGCATAATGCTCTACTAAATAACAATTTTGGTTGATTTTCAAAGGTTAAAAAAAAACACAAAAGAATTTGTATAATTTTAATCTATTTTAAACTAAAAAATATGGAATGTAAACTATAAAATTAAAAATTTGATATTTCAAATATCATTTTTATATAATTACTATCATAATGTAAAAAATGTGTAACATATTTTATAAGTTTAAAAACTAATATAAAATTTATTAATAACAATAAATTATTAATTTTTGTTAGATAACCATAATGTATACAAAATCAACATAATCAAAATTTCAAGAACCATATTAAATAATATAAAGACATTATGAAAAAAACTTAAGGAAAGTGAGTATATGAGTATCCTTGTTTTTGCTAGTTTGAAGTTTGTGGTTACATGCACACAATCATGACTTTACATCACAAAGCATTCACATTCTAACAATTTTCATTTTCTTTCATTACATTTTGATCTAAACAACAAATTCTAAACTTTCACTTATTCAACCGACTAATTTGAAAATGGGTCCTATTAAAGAATCTAATATAAATTCAAATAATGTATCTAGATTTTAAACAAATCAAAACATAAAATCTATGATTTAAACTTATCTCATCACTTACACATAATACAAATACCCACCTTGTCATGTGGACAATCTTGGGGGAGAGGTTGCAACATTATATTTGGATCCAATTGATCACTCTTTCTCTCTCTCCCTCTCTCCCTATTCAATCTAATGAGCCAATTGGATATGCTCTACATTTTAATGTCTTGAGTATTTCCTCATGGTCTAACTTGTGAACTTTCCAAAGAGTCTTATTATGTGGTTTTCCACCATATTTTATCAACTAGACATTTGATGAGATGACAAGGTTTGAATAATGAAGAATCTTCCTCTATATTTTCCAATCCTTGAATAACTACAAGGGTTCTTTGTTGAATATGATCTAAGCCATGTGTTAGTTACAACCACCGCACTGACATGGTACTCTAAAACTTCACCATCTAGAACTGAGTGATCCAATTTTTTTTTGGCTTGGACGTAATGACACAAATAATAATTTGTCCCTTCTTCATTGTCTTCAAGTGCAATAATAGCAAAAACATAGCCTGTAGTGACAAATGTAAAAAATGTGGTCATTAATTCAAAAAATACTTAGCTAAAAGTTATAAAGTTACATATTGAAATTATAAAGATATATAAATATATATATTACTAGGTTGCACTAGATTAGAAAAGTGGTCAAAGTCAATAGACAAATCCATCTCTACCATTTCTAGTGCTTGTGGGGGATGATAGGTGTCAATTGGGTCCAAAACTTTATATCCCATTTGTCCACCCATTTAGTCAACTCACATTCATCCCAATTTCTTCTGCACATGATGAACAATAACATGCCATTTTTTGTGTGTTGATATTCCATGAACCTACATCAAAGCTTCTAAAAGAGTACAACTCACTAGATCCTATTAGTGTGCAACAATCCTCATATGGTGCAATGTTAGTATTATCTATCAACCAAAAAAATCTATGAACTATAGACTCACCTTCCTTACCTAGATCCATTGTAACATTACACCACTAGATGATGGATTTTTCATCTATCAATATTGCTCCATATTTGTACTTTAGTTCTTCATGATCTAAGGCTTTTTTGATGCATGCACCTGCACCATCGTGCTCTCCCTTTCCATGACCAGCCTCTAAGAAATTTCACATATATTGAATTCTACACAACTTGTGCATCTTGCTCAACCAATAGAACATCTGTGCATTCTTGAATTGAGATGTGCAATTGTCTAACCAAATAATTTGTTGACAATATGTTATACCCCTATTAGCCAAATCTCCATAAAATAGTTGAAAATAACCCTGTACAAACTCCGTAGAATGTGATCGATCATTGCTGATGTAAAAATGATACTCCCTGGAAATCTTTCTATCATCATTTATACTTGTAGGTGAATGCATGAATGTTCTATGAACAAATATGGAAACCTATTGAGAAGTATAATACTTTGCTTGCACCTCATTTTATGGTTGTAGTGTATAGTTCTCTATGAAGTTTACAACTAAAACAATGGTATCTAGTTGAAACATATTCTTGAACAACTTGAATTGCAAATATAGCCATCAAGCTCTATGTGTATGCCTTGCATACTCATAAATAATATTTTCATGAAAAATCTTTATGAACTCATACACTAGAACCTTTTCAATCACTAAATCATATCTTTTACCTTGTTTCCCATCTTCTAGAGCATATGTCACTATTTTAAATTTTTTGTAATCTACTATTTCATTTTCGATTGCTTGTGTACTATCCATATGTTCACAAGTTGATAAAAGTTGCAAAGAACTACAAAATAAGCATGTACCATCCAAGTATGATGTATTGTAAAAATTTTCTCCATCCCCTATTTCACATAAAATGTTGAATATGAATTCCCTTGAAGATCTTGGTGGCTCATTCATGTCACAATCCTACATAACAAACTTAGAATACAAAAACACACATATATGCCTAAAAACATCAAAATGGTTAGAAAATTCCATATGTATCCTGCAAAAACAAGTTGTATGTGTGTTGACATAAAAAAGTTTACCCATCTCAAAACATCTTTGACTTATCTGAATTTGAGGATATGCAATTAAATATTGCAAAAAATTGTGTTTGGGTTGAGTCCAAAAAATGTTTCGCATGTGGGTCGTGATTTTGGCTGCCAATCCTCCTTCTTAGAACATCTCTTTGATTAGGGGAAACACATGTGTTATTTTTCCAAAAAAAATTGATCAATGATTTCAAAGCTTCACTAATTTTTTTATCCTTTCATGGTAGTCTACCGTTAAATGTCCATAATTCATTTTTTGTTGGATCTTCCAATCTCTCACGCCTTAGCATGGCTCTCCTTAGAGTACCTCTACCAATTTTCAATGTTTTTCTTGTCTTTCTCATGAGTCAAGCTTTCTTCATTTGGGTACTTACTATTGTTGATGTAAGTGCTCATCTTTTGATATTATTATCTTTGGTGTGTGATTTAGAACCCACTTTGTCACAAGCACTCATTAGATTCGTTACAATGTTTTTTTTATTTGAATCGTCCATCATTCTTAGGCCAAGAATCTTCATGATAGGCCCAAATTTCAAATTCCTTATCATTTGAACAAATAATTGGAATTGACCTATAATATTTAATTCTTCAAAGAATAATCTCCACATACGATTAACTTTTCTTTGACAAGTATGCTAGCTAATCTTGTCAAGCATTGACTTCAAAATATTAGTATCAATATCAATCAAATATTTTGGTCTTCTAAAAAAAATTCTAGAAGGTGTTATAATCTCTTCCATTCCCTCAATATTTTGAACATCAACATAAGGTTGAGTGTTTTGTATACCTTGAACTGAAGATGATATGTCTTGGCAATATGATGTAAAAGATGGAATATCACCTACTTGATATGTTGATGTTGTGCCTTCAACATGACGTGATGGAGTGTGTACATCATTAGATCTATAAATTAGTGTCTCTTCAACATGAGAGGATGATATGACTCCAACATTGGAAGGTGGTGTAGCTTCACAATTCAATTGTCTTCTTGAGCGTATCAGTCTCATTCATTATCTTTGTCTTTCCAGTTCTTCCTCTTTGTTTCTTTGTATCACTAATTCCTAATCCTCTTTGAAAGTCAATTCTTCATTATTGGTTTGCAATTTTCTTTGTTCACATAGTAGTTTTATTTTATCTCTTTTAATTTCCAAATCTCTCTCCCTATCTTCATTTGTTTGAGTTTTTAGTTTCTTCCTTGGCATGATGACGATTTCTACATGTCAAATTATTCAAACATTTGAATTACTTACAATTTGTAAATTACAAATCATTGAAATGCATATAAAAATTACAATTATTTCAATGAATACACAATATATATCAAACAACTTGCCAAATTTCTAACCATTTCCAAATAAATATTCATTCAAACATACAAATTTCAATGAATTCACTATATATTAAACAACATGTCAAATTATAATCAAATTTGTCTCTATATATCAACAAACAATATTTAAAAAGAATTGCACTAACATTTTCTATAGAAAGAATATTCAAAAAGCCTTCAAATAGCGTATCCAATGATTGAATTTGGTGCTTGCTAGCTTCAAAAAATCTTCAAATAGTGTTTACTAACTTCCAACAGCTTGAAACCCATGTTTTATGTTGGAACACTAGAATGCACAATAGAAAAAAAGTAGAGAATGGATGAAATCAAACCCAAACTTGCTTTGTGACCATTTTTGGGCGATTTGACATAGTGCATATGCACTATAGCATGTACACAATATAGTGCATACATACTATCTTAAAAAACATCACTCCCTATCCCACCATCCCCCATCCCCTACTCTCTCTCTCCTCTCCCATCCCCTACTCTCTCTCTCACTCTCCCTCTCCTACTCTCTCTCCCATCACCTACTCTCTCTGACTCTCCCTTTCCTACTCCCTCTCCCATCGCCTACTCTCTCTCACTCTCTCTCCCATCCCCTACTCTCTCACTCTCTATCCTCTTCCATCCCCTACTCTCTCTCTCTCTCTCTCTCTCTCTCTCTCTCTCTCCTCTCCCATCCCCTACTATCTCTCTCACTCTCCCTCCTCTTCCATCCCCTACTCTCTCTCTCCTTCTCTCACTGCCTACTCTTTCTCACCCTCTCTCCTCTCCCATCCCCTACTCTCTTTGCCTCACACACTACCATCCCCCCCTCTCTCTCCCATCCTCTAGTCTCTCTCTCTCACTCTCCCTCTCCCACCTCCTATTTTATCTCTCTCTGTCTCCCATCACCTACTCTCTCTCACCCTCTCTCCTCTCCCATCCCCTACTCTCTAGATCTCTAACACACTCCCATCCCCCCTCTCTCTCCCTCTCCCACTACCTACTCTCTCTCTCTCTCTCTCTCTCTCTCTCTCTCTCTCTCTCTACTCTCTCTCCCATCCCCTACTCTCACTCTCTCTCCCATCCCCCTACTCTCACTCTCTCTCTCTCCCATCTTGTTCTCTCTCTTTTCCACCCCTTACTCTCTCACTCTCTCACACTGCCTCCCATCCCCTACTCTCTCTCTTACACACACTCCCATCCCCCCTCTCTCTCCCTCTCCCACTGCCTACTATCTCTTTCACCATCTCTCTCCCTCTCTACTATCTCTCTCTCTACCATCCCCTACTCTCACTCTCTCTCCCACCCCCTACTCTATCACACTCTCTCCCATCCCCTACTCTTACTCTCTCTCTCCCATCTCGTTCGCTCTCTCTATGCCACCTCCAACTCTCTCACTCTCTCTCACACTCTCTCCCATACCCTTCTCTCTATTACACAAACTCCCATCCCCCTCTTTCTCTCTCTCCCACTCCCTCTCCTACCACCTAGTCTCTCTCTCCTATCTACTACTCTCTCTCTCTCTCTCTCTCTCTCTCTCTCGCTCTCGAGCTACTCTCTCTCCCTTGTCTCCCATCCCCTAAACTCTCTCTTTATAGATACACTCTCCCATCCCCCACTCTCTCTCTTCTCCCATCCCCTACTCTCTTGATCTCTCACACACACTCCCATCCCCCCTCTCTCTCTCCCTCGCCCACTCCTCCTCCTCCCACTACTTACTATCTCTCTTTCTAACTCTCTCCCTCCCTCTCTACTCTCTCTCCCATCCCCTAATCTTACTCTCTCTCTCATCCCCAACTCTCTCTCACACTCTCTTCCATCCCCTACTCTCACTCTCTCTCTCTCTCCCGTCCCATACTCTCTCTTTCTGCCCCCCCCCCACTCTCTCTCAAACTCTCAAACTCTCACACTCTCTCCCATCCCCTACTCTCTCTCTCTCTCTTACACACATTCTCATTCCCCCCCTCACTCTCTCCCCCTCTCCCACTCTCTCTCCCACTACCTACTCTCTCTCTCTCCCCTCTCCCATCCCCTACTCTCTCTCTTTCACAGGCACACACTCTCCTATCCCCCCTCTCTTTCTTCTCTCCCATCCCCTACTCTCTAGATCTATCACACACACTCTCATCTCTCTCTCTCTCTCTCTCTCTCTCTCTCCCACTCCCTCTCCCAATGCCTAATATCCATCTCTCTCAAGTTCTCTCTCTCCCATCACTTACTCTCACTCTCTCTATCCCATCCCCTACTCTCTCTCTCTCTCACACCCTATCCCATCCCCTACTTTCTCTCTCTTACAGACATTCCCATTCTCCCTCTCTCTCCCTCTCCCATGCCCTCTCCCAATGCCTACTCTCTCTCCCCCATCCCGTACTCTCTCTCTTCCCTCTCCCATCCTCTACTCTCTCTCTTTCACAAACACACACTCCCATCGCCCCTCTCTCTCTCCTCTCCCATCCCCCCCGCTCTCTCTCTCCCACTCCCTCTCCCACCACCTACTATCTCTCTCTCAAGTACTCTCTCTCCCTCTCTACTCTCTCTCCCATCCCCTACTCTCACTCTCTCTCTCCCCCCCATCTTGTAGAAGCCCTCTCTACCATCCCCTCCTCTCTCTCACACTCACACTCTCTCCCATCCCCTCCTCTATCTCTCTGACACACATTCCCATTCCCCCCCTCTCTCTCTCTCTCCCACTCCCTCTCCCACCGCCTACTCTCTCCCCCATCCCCTACTCTCTCTCTCCCCTCTCTCTCCCTCCAACTCCCTCTCTCATCACATACTAGCTCTCTCTCACTCTCTTCCTCTCTACTCTTTCTCCCATCCCCTACTCTCACTCTCTCTCTACCACCCCTACTCTCTCTCTCACTCTTACACTCTCTCCCATCCCCTACTCTCTCTTACACACACTCCCATCCCCCCTCTCTCTCCCTCTCCCACTTCCTCACCCACTGCCTTCTCTCTTTCTCTCCCATCCCCTACTCTCCCTCTATCTCTCTCTCCCTTCTCCCATTCCCTACTCTCTCTCTTTCACACACACACCCATCCCCCCCTCTCTCCCCTCCCATCCCCTACTCTATCTCTCACTCGCTCTCCCTCTCCCACTCCCTCTCCCACCACCTACTCTCCTTCTCACTCTCACTCTCACTCTAACTCTCTCCCTTTCTACTCTCTCTCTACCACCCCCTACTCTCTCTCACATGTTCACACTCTCTCCCATCATCTGCTCTCTCTCTCTCTCTCTCTCTCTCTCTCTCTCTCTCTCTTTTCCTCACACACACACACACACATTTCCATTCCCCCCTCTCTCCCCCTCTCCAACTCCCTCTCCCACCACCTACTCTCTCTCTCCCCTCCCTTACTCTCTCTCGAGCTACTCTCTCTCTCCCCCCTCTCCCATTCCCTACTCTCCCTCTTTCACACACAAGTACTCCCACCCTCCTCTCTCTTGCTCTCCCTCTCCCACTCTATCTCCCATCGCCTACACACACACACACACTCTCTCTCTCTCTCTCTCATCCCATCCCCTACTCTCAATCTCTCTCTCCCATCTTGTACTCTCTCTCTACCACCCTTACTCTCTCTCACACTTCCTCTCTCCCATCCCCTACTCTCTTTCTCTCCCCTCTCTTATTTCATACTCTCTCTCTTTCACACACACCACACACTCTCATCCCCCGTCTCTCTCCTCTCTCATCCCCTACTCTCTAGATCTCACACACACACACACACACACACACACTCCCATCCCCCCTCTCCCTCTCCCACTCGCTCTTTTAGTGCCTACTATCTCTCTCTTACTCTCTCCCTCCCTGCTCTCTCCCCCATTCCCCTACTCTCTCTGTCTCTCCCCTCTCCCATACCCTACTTTCTCTATCTACCACCCCTACTCTCTCTCAAACTCTCTCTCACACACACTCCCATCCTCCTCTCTCTTACTCCCTCTCCCATTGTGTACTCTCTCTCTCTATCATCCCCTACTCTCAATCTCTCTCTATCATCCCGTACTCTCTATGTCACCCCTACTCGCTCTCTCACACTTCCTCTCTCTCCCATCCCCTACTCTCAATCTCTCTCCCATCCTGTACTCTGTCTTTTCCACCCCTACTCTCTCTCACACTTTCTCTCTCTCTCTCTCTCATCCCCCACTCTCTCTCTACCCTCTCCCATCTCCTACTCTCTCTCTCTCTCTCTCTCTCTCTCTCTCTCTCTCTCTCTCTCTCTCTCTCTCCCACACACATAGCCATCCCCTGCCCCTCTCTCTCTTAATCTTGCTTTGCATCTTTTCTTCCCTCTCTATGCACAATTTAGGTCTCAATAGTGTGTGCGCACTATAGCACACACATGCTATTGAGACTTGAATTTAAAAAGCTTTAAATAGTGCATGCACTATAGGGCATATGTGCTATTCAAAGCTTTGCATTAAACCAAGCCCAAGGCTTGGTTTTTCCTTGGAGATCCAACCCAAAGGTTTGGAGTCTATAAACTGGTCTGAGACGTGTTTTGGTGCAAGCATACAAAAAATTATTGATTTTTCTTGTGTGCCCTCCTTCAAGATTCCTCGTGGGTGACCATCGATAAGATCAGGTTAGATGATATTGCAAGTCTCTATGTTAGCTATATAACCATATAATTTAGTTTTAGTTTGAACTATTTCAAGCCTTTCATCTATAATTTCTTTTGAATTTATTCTCATTTTTTGTCAAAAACCAACATGTACAAATTGGGTTGTAGATTTTAGCTTGTTCATCAAATTTTGCAACAACATAGTTTTTTAGAAACTAGACTCCATTCTACACACTTTGAAAAAAAGAAGTTTTGATTTTAGATTAGTTTTCAATCATTTCTAGTGGGAGCACATAGATATTTCACATTTTTGGGATGTGTCTAGTTAAAAAATTCATTAAAAAAAAATATACATTATGAAATTACCCAAAAAATCTAGGATAAACTACATAGTGTTGAGTAACTTTTGACCAGAGTGATTAAAGAATTTTTTTTAAAAATTTAATTAGAGGGGCCACACTTTGTACTGTGTTATATATTTTTTAAATAAACAGTACCACTTTTTGTGGCCCACTTTTTTGAGGACCTAAAACTAAACCATTTTGGAAAAAATAATAGTTTAAAAACTAGATTCAAAGGACTACTACTTTTGTTTTTGTCATATCTTAAAATTTTGAGCATAACTATCTTCAAATTCTTGTTGAAGTTCAAAATTTGTTTATTTTAGAAAAAAGGTGCCCACTTATACCCCCCTTTTGGCACCGCAACTCAGTGCACTTACCCTTAAAGAGGATAGAATTATTTTGGGTAACAACTCAAATGGGGTCTACTTTGTTGCTTCTAGATTGTCCTCGATAACCCCTATTGAGAAAATTCTTTTTTGGGCATTATGCTAGATAATGGGTATTACTCCTAAAATTGGTATTTGCTACTAGATTATGGTGGAAAATAAAATCCTCACCCTAGATAACATTTGCAAAAGAGTTTTTTATATGGTGAAAAGATGTTTCCTTTGTTAAAACCACTAGGAATCTATCTTTCATATATTATTTGGATTTAACTATGCTTGAGAAGTCTAGAATCATTGTCTTACTAGATGGAACCTTAATTAGATTTTTCCAAGAAATGTGGACGATTATATTACTCAATGGTGTTGCCTAGCCAAGAATGAGAATGTGAAAAAAAATGTGTGGAAAAATATAACTCCGTACATCTACTGGTACTTATGAAATGACAGAAATGCCTAAGTGTTTAGAGATAGGGAAGATCCAGCTTGGGTTACTGCTACTAAAGCCATGAGGGGAATAAGGGTGAATGCAATTCAAATAAAGAACTATGAATAGTCTAGAGGGATTTAATTCCAAAGGTATCCTTCTCTTAGACTCTAGTATGAAAAGCAAGGTGTGTGTGTGTGTGTGTGTGTGTGTGTGTGTGTGTGTGTGTGTGTGTGTGTGTGTGTGTGTGAGAGAGAGAGAGAGAGAGAGAGTTGTTTGGTTAAGTCCTTTCAAAGGCTAAAATAATGATATTTTTGATGAGGCTGTGAAAGGCAACCTTGGGGAAGTAGGTTGTGAGGAGATTCTCTAGGATCCAAGTGGAAAATGTTTTAACATGGTAGCATACATGCATGGAAAACAAACCACCCACATGTATGAAGCTTGTGGGGCCCTTCAAGTGGTCACCATTGCTCAAAAAGCTAAATGTACATCACTTTGGCCTGAAGGGGGTTCAAAATATATAATTGATATTTTGAATAAGACACAACTGGACCATCAAAAATACTTTTGAAATGGTCGTCATCACCCACACATATAGGGAAGCAAAAAAAAATGTAGATTGTATTGCCAATAAAGGTGTATGTGCTGACTAGACTATTTGATGGCAAGAAGATATCATGAAAGATTGACTCATAAATATAGGTGTTATGATAGAGAGGACACATAGAGGTATTGGGAAGTTAAATAGTAATTATGAATGCTTCAAGGGGGTATACTAATAAATTTAGCATCATTAGAAAAGCTCGCATGGTGTAAGCCTGAAACATTTTCTAGCTAATAGCAATTTCTTTCCTTTAGGGTGGTCATTCTCTTCATAGTTCTAAGGGAAAAAATTCTGAAAATTGAAGAGACATGAGGAGAGATAGGGGAAGTGATCCAAAAATACAAGATCCCACTAATTTCTTTGAATCGAAGAATACCCCATAGGTCTTGGAATAACTTGCGACAGGGGGTTTAATTGTGTATAAGGGATGCCTCCATGGATTTGATCTTGAAGCTACCCTTGATTTTTCTAAAGGAATGGTAAAACTATTTGGCCATCATGTATGGTATCTCATTTCCGCTCAATACATAGTTTATTTTGGAAATTTTTGGTTTTCCAAATTAGGGGATTCAATTCTTCAAGGAAACAAAAATCACCAAGGAAGCTCTCAGTAAATTTTTGAAGGAAGTAGATGAGAAGAAAGTGCTCATCAAGATAGGAAATTTCTTTTCTAATAAGAAAATTAAACCTATTTGGTGCTTAGCTATGTTAGAGCCTATATAACCTTGGATAGTAGGAAGAAAGGTGTTCATTATTTCAATTTTGTATTTCTAAATCATTTCTAGTATGGTGATAAGATAAATTTTTCCTGCTACATTCTAAGGTCTATGCATTGTACTTTAATAAATCATAAGAAGGCTTCCCACCCTATGTTGCATGAATGCCATATCTTGCTATGTTCCAATTATTATAAGGCTCGTATCCCTTCCCCTACTCTAAAGATTAAGAAAGAAGAAAATCACAAATTGCTTATGGTTAAGGAAATGATCCCCCATTTTAAGAAAGAAAAATATTGTAATTGAAAGTGATGATGATATTCAAAGTGGGGTGGAGGAGGACTATTTGGCGTCTGAGGAGTTTAATGACAAGAAGCTCTTAGTTAATGTTTGAGAAGGAATTGAGGAGGCTATGAAGATTAGTGAAGAAGATTTTTCCCCACCAACAAAAAAACATAAAATGAAGGAGGAGACAAAGTCGACAAATTTGGCTCATATTAGATAAGCTTTAGGTGATGTTAGCCCAAGAAAGGAAATGGATGGAATAATTGAGAATATTGTTGGGTATTCTGTATCCAACTACAAGAATATCTCAACTAGGAATACTAAAATGGGTAATAAGGAGAATTTGTCAATTTTATTGGCCAATGCAGGAAAAATCAAAGTTAAAGTAGAAGCCAAATAGATGCCTGTGATTCATGAGTTCACAATGAAACAATATCTGGTGAATGAGCTACAAATGGATCTTCAAAAGGAAGTGCATAACCAAAACAAGGAAAATTTTATTGGTCGATTGGGAGAGGTTAAGAAGGCGATAAATCATAGTGACAAAAGGATTCATTTGTTGGTCAAGAAGTTGTTAAACAAGGAGCAAGAATGCATCGATCATAAAGTTGATATTACTAGAGAAGAGAAGAATGAGGACATCCAAGAGGCAAGCAAAAGGACTCATGGAAGACTCAACAAAAGAAGATGCTAAGAACATAGAGGGAGTGCAAGAGATCAATAAGATTCAGGTGGTTAAAATTATTAAAGAATTGGCTTAGGTATGCTCCTTGTTATTTTGTTGTCTTAGTTTTTTTTTTTGCTCGATGCTAGTTTTATGATGCACATTATGTTTATTGTTTTTTTACTATTTCTAGCAGAGATGCTGACAGGGACATTTAAACTTTTAATATCTTTTTTGTATTACCATTTAGGTTGCAAGACCACGTAAAACCCATTGTCGAATAAATACTATGATTATTATCAATATTTTGATTATTGTATCTTTATTTTTATTTTTAAATTCCATATATTCATATTACCATTTTCAAGAATGCTCTAGTTTTTTATATAGAATTGATTATTAAGTTCTAGAACAATATTTTGAGTTGGTGTACATATAAGATCTAGAGATATAAGATTGAAACAAGAAAATATTTAAGTAAACAAGCTTCTACTTGAGGTTCCATAGAGAAAGGTAGATGTAGAGCTATTTGATCTTTACAAAACTAAGTATCAAATCTTGCACAAAGAAAAGTGTGTGTGTGTGTGTGTGTGTGTGTGTGTGAAAGTTTCAAGATGGATATCTAAATTTTTTAAAGTTAGAGTGACTCCCAATGGGGGTTGAAACCTAAAGTGGTTGTTTAGGGTTTTTTATAAACGCATTATGTAAGATGGAGTGCTTTTATAGGCTCAAGATGACAATGAGATAAAGTTTTTCACATGATCTTAGATACTTTTCCCTCTATATTAATTAGTTTCTATACATTTAATCTATGACTCATAATATGCAAAAATATCACATTTATTTACATTATTTTGATTATTGATTTATTTACATTACAATGGTTGTCACACAAGTTGTTTATTTGATAACAACACTTGTTGATTTCATTTTCGTACATGATTTAATGTAAAAAAAATTAACAAAATTACATCAATCATTGTTAGTTTAAAGTTGTTAATACAATGGTGACTTCTCATAAATGAATCAAATGTATCGTAAGTTGCAAAAAGAAACCAATGATATGATGCCACATCATTTTTACAAGTATGGGCACTCTTAGTGCAAGTGCCACATAGCAGCATAATTCGTGATCTAGACTTGACTTGTCCAATAATATGTGTAAAAAAGTAGAATAAAAATATAATATACATTTAAATTCAATAATAGATTTTTAATCTTAAAAATATGATTAAAATTTATGATTTAAAAAAGATTGATAAAAGTTATCATGCTCATATATCATACCATAGTAAAATATCTATATTTCACAATGTAGAACACAATATAAAACTAAAAAGTTTATAAGATATTTAGAAGTTAAGAAGATGTACTAATATTTATCACATCAAATAATATCAATAATCACACAAGCTATATTTTCAAGGGAGAAGCCATATACAATAACTATTCAATTGGGATTGGCATGCAAACTTGACATGTAGACTAGGAATAGTCCAACCATTAACAATCCCATAAACATCTTGTCCTTCAACTTTGTCTTCAGTCCACGGTAGAGAGATAGCTAGGTTTAGGAGGAAAGGCCAATCCAACCATGAGCAACGACATCAACATCTTGTTCTTTATCTTTGCCTTTCGTTTGCAGTGAAGAGGTAGCCAAATTCAGGAGGAGAAGCCATTTGGAGCTAAGAACACAAGGAAGAGAAACAAGAGAGGGAAATGTACAAATAATCCAATAAGATATTTAATGTATTGGGTACAAAAAACAAACTTAAATAATATAATTTTTAAGATTCAACATAATAAAAAAATGCTATAGATCCAATTCAAGCTAAAACCATTGGTATAACACAATTCACCTCAAAATAAGAGATTTTTTTAAAAAATAATTATGAATTAAATAATGATTAGTTACAAATGGATAATATATATATTTTTAAAAAAAATATGAACTAGAAAAATAATTGCAATCTTTAATGATATGTTGAATAATGATCACTTAGAAATTGATAATATGATATAAAAATTATTGAGTAGAAAAATATACCTCATCTATAATGACATTGTCTTTTGAAATCAACATAACACATAGTTTATGTATATCCACTTTAATCTAAGAAGCACCAACATAATACCAAGCGTACATGTACCCACTTCATGTTCGAATAGGAAGAATTCATCAAACAAAATTGACTATTACCTCAACTATGCTTATGCTTTTTAAGATATACTCAAAGAACCAAATTTCAAGTTCTTTCACAAATAAAAATATATATCAACAAAGAATAAAGTTTCAAAACATACAACATATCATATTAATATGTAATTTAACAATATATCTTTACATTTGTAAGTAAACAATTTACAAAGCCTTCACAAGTACATTACTCAAAAAAGATTAAAACTATATATTAATACTTGCATAATGCTCTACTAAATAACAATTTTGGTTGATTTTCAAAGGTTAAAAAAAAACACAAAAGAATTTGTATAATTTTAATCTATTTTAAACTAAAAAATATGGAATGTAAACTATAAAATTTAAAATTTGATATTTCAAATATCATTTTTATATAATTACTATCATAATGTAAAAAATGTGTAACATATTTTATAAGTTTAAAAACTAATATAAAATTTATTAATAACAATAAATTATTAATTTTTGTTAGATAACCATAATGTATACAAAATCAACATAATCAAAATTTCAAGAACCATATTAAATAATATAAAGACATTATGAAAAAAACTTAAGGAAAGTGAGTATATGAGATTTCAATACACTCATCTTCTTTAAAGCTTTTTCTATTTGAAAATTTCTCACTCATTAAAATTTTCCTTCTCCAACAATCTGCATATCTCCATTTTCCCTATATTTCCTTATAATGCCTTAATATCATATAATATTATCTAAAAATTTGATTTATGTTAAATTTGTATACATACAGCTATCTAATAAAAATTAAAATTTATCCTTACCAATGAAAAACAAAATTTAATATAAACTTGAAAATAATAATCAATAAATGAACTACCTATTCCAAACAAAAATATTAAATGTAATCGTAAATTATGTTTATGGGCCCAATAATATAAAATATAATATTTTCAAAAACACTTTTAATTGATAAGTAAGAGATAATTTCCAATGAGTGCTAAGTGTTCCATTTATTCTCATTAGAGATGAATTTATGTTGAATCAATACTCATGAAACATGGGTCAATGAATTTGACTCAAAAATCATAGTTAAATCCTGATAGCAATATCACAACACTTTTAATTGTTAACTAATAAAACTAATTACTTATAATTATTAAAAATAAAATACTATATAGTCATTAACTACTTTTATCCCAACCTCAACTGTAAAATATAATAAACATTTTAAAAATATATATCAAAGATTTAATATAACTAAATTATAGAATCTGACATATCTCTTCACTTATATTGCTCCCTGCCAAATAAACAAACCGCTTAAGAATAAATGGATCGAGCCGTGGAAAGCATTATGGAGTATGCTACTTTGAAAAAAACATCTTCCTTCGTCTACGCTGAAAAAAAAAGAAACCCTCGGGCGCTCCAAAACAACCTGGGTCGATTTCAGCGCGGGCTATTTCATCCACCACAAAGAAAATCAACACAAAATGCAGATAAAACAAACAGCTATTGAAAACATTTTGAAAATGCATAAAATATGATAAGCCATTTTAATCAGCCAAAAAAAAGCAAATAGAAATTCTACGCGCAGAGCAGAAACACAGATATATAGATACCTGAAACGACAAGTTACATTTTATACAAATTTCTAAACCTAATTTTTGAATAAAGGACGGCAGTTCTAATAGCAATAGCAGTCAAGTAAAATAGGAATGAAAGCAGAAAATAAACTTCCTATCATTACAAACCCTAAAAACCCCACAACACGCAGGGTATTTTTGTTCTGAGAAGTTGAGCGGGCGTTGGGGTTTATATAGAGGGGAAATGGGGTCTAACCAAACCTGGGTTAACTAACCTTCAGTTTAACTCTCGACGCTCAACTCTCCTGCAAATGCACGGCATACTTCTTTAAATATACAACTTACACGTTTTGGAAATAGTACAGACGATAAGATTTGTGGGACTTGTGAATATTTTAATGGAACGGACGTGGGGACAGGGTCAGTTATCCGAGCGAAAGTAATCTGATACAAATATCTAGATTCTCACGTTTATTTTTAATAACAGTTGAAAAAGTAATTTAGTAATAATCTAATTCAATATATTATTAAATTTTAATTAGTGTTAAATAATATTCTTCATAACAATACTAATCTTATGTCTTAAATCTATAATCTTATGCATATCCCTCCCACAGAAATCTGTATATTTAATAATAATTATATATTTATAAACTTCAAAACTAAACATACATATATATATACACTTATTAGTATATTAGTATATTTCATAATATGCTAATAAGTTTGGTTTAGCTAGTTATTAACCAAATTTATTTTAACCAATTAGAATGAACTATTATTATTTTTTAAAGTTCTTAAATTATTTTCTAAAGTAATGTGTACAAATGAAAATAATGTTTTATCTTATGACAATTTGTTCCAATCTACTACTTCATTCAAATTTTCACAATGTTAAGAAAAATATTGAAATTATTTTATTTTCCACCATTACATAAATATATATATTTTTTAATATTATTTTGATATATTATTATAAAATAACTTCTAAATTCATAATATTAATACAAAATTAATGTTTTTCGGTAATAGTTTTTATTTTATTAAAACAATATTTTTTACATCATCGCAACTATGCTCTTAAAGATTAGCCTTTCCTTCACGTATGCACATTCCTTCAGAAATTCTCCTATCTATGACTTCCAAAGATTTTATATCTTTACCCCTAAATCCTAACTTCAAATTTATTTTTTTCTTATTTGACTATGTTTTACATAGAAGAAAACCAAAACAAAAAAATTTCGCCATCGCTTCTTCTATTCTTTCCCCATTTCTTCCACTTGGAGCTGACACACATCTTCTTCACATCTATGAGGCTTCTCTGCATTTTATTGAGTCTTTGCTTCTTCTGCCACAGAAAAAAAACCAGCCAAAAAACGTCACCTTGTTTCTTCCTATAGTACATCAACCATAAACTACACAAAGTGAGACAATCATAGAGCTAAGTTGCAGAAAATATTGTTGATAGCTTTCCCTTAATCAGATTCCTTGTCGGCATTTTTGTACTTGTGAAAGCCAAAAGTAAAAATTGACAAAATTCAACTCCTTTTACTATCGTCTTAACTCATCACTCCTCCACCCTTATAGGAACTTTGACTCGCACCACCCTCCCTCTCCTCACCCACACCCCCCAGGCACTCCTCCACTACCTCGGATGGGCACCAAAGAAATTTCAACTTTCCAAGTTTCCTACCTTCCTCTATGTTCTCATAGCATTCTCTATAGTCGAACCCCTTCCTTGGTCATGCCCACTCTAGTAGGGAATCAATTCCCATAGTCAAATCCACCAAAAAAAAAACTCTTCATAACCCATTCCACCTCTTCCACAAGACATGCTATCTCCAAACCCCATGTTGTTACTATCACAATGATAACAGCATTGATCTTCCAATGGCAAGAAGAGTTTTGAAATAGCTCCCCCACTGTCTCCTTCATGATATCTATCACACCTGACAATGGGCACTGAAGAAAAAATTTCAACCTCTTGTCCTGCACTGGTCCAAATAAAGCTTTTTGCTGCCTGTTTGTTTTAAAGGTAAATGTCGCTTCCATTTTTCCTACCTATTCAATCACTTTCAACTCTATAAGATTTAACTTTCAAACTGTTAGAAAGACCTTCTTAACTCTTCTATATAAAGCGTAGCGATAGTCTTCTAACTTGTAAAACATCCCATCATCACTCCCAAAAAATTATGCTTTTTCCCACTTTCACATCCTCTCATGATGCAAACATTTATTATAGATTTTCCAAATATATTCATCTTTCTTTACTGATAATCCTTTATGACGTCAATCACCTTACGATCATCTCTATGCCAAAAAACATAAAAACTAATAAATGCTTTAATCGTATTCGCCAATTCCATCCCAATGGCTACACATTTCAAAAACTAACCTTCCATCCTACATTAAACCTACCACCTATTTTGATAGTGTATTTGCTTCTTTGTTAGCTTCTCTATAGATGGGAAAATTTTGAAATTCCTCAAAGGCATTTAACTCTTCATTTATACACACTAGCAAAATTTATAAGTGTCATGCAGCAATCGAATTGTTTCTAACAGTTTGCACTATAACCATCGAATTGCCTTCTAAAATTACTATACCTCCTCCAAATATTTTCGCACATTTTATTACCAAGAGTGCAGCCTAAAACACTGCTTCGTTATTTGTTCCATGAAGTAACCTGAAAGCTCCAAAAGCCATAGTCACCCCTAAATGATCCCTAATAATGCATCATGCTCTTGATTTTTTGGGGTTTCCCTTTGATGCCCCATAAAAATTTACTTTTATCCATCCTTTTGCTAGAGCTTCCCACTTTGCACCTTCCCTCTTCTTTGCCTTAGAAGTAGATTTCCCCTTCGCGAACTATCATCCCAATTTTTATCCTAGGCCACCTTTTCTGAATAGCTCTATCATAATTCATAAACACACATTTTGACATATTTTTCCTAAACACTGTAGCATTTACAACTTATTGAATTGAATGATCTATCATTTTCAATAGCTCATCAATTGTCTCTATCAATTCCTAAAAAATCCTTCTATTCCTTTCCTTCCAGACTTCCCAAATGACCATTGAAGGGCTGACTTACCATATACATTCAAATAAATTTCTCCTTCTCCATCTTGGCTATGAAATAAAGAAAGCCTTACAAGAGGGACTCCAAGGTCCAGACCAACCTAATTTTCCCTGAAGACAGCTCCAACATTTAACTACAATTTCATAGTTCAACAACAAATGATCAACACTTTCACTTTCCTCCTCCCTTCCACACATAACACATTTTGTAGGACCCTAGAAGCCCAACTTCCTTCTTCTATCCCCTATTAGGATTCTGCCTTATATTTCTAGCCATGAGAAACTTTCTGCTTTTGGAAGTATTTCTTTACTCCAACATAAATCCCCAGCTTCAAAACACTCTTTCTCCTTATTGTCTATAATTTCATAGCCAAGTTTTACTGAAAACTTACTAGATGTAGTCGCACACCAACTTATCCTATCTTCTCTATTAATTATGCACACCTTTCTTCTATTAAAAATCTCCCTTAGAGATTGTTTCTAAGCTTTAGAGAGACGCTCCACTCTCCAATCTTTCCACTATCACCTTTTCCAAAAGATTCCCTCTATTTCCACAACATAGTTTCTAACTTTCCCGCCCCATAAATCATAAAGTTTCAATTTCAGTTCTCTGTCCACTACACCATCATCTAAAGATTTATTACCATTCCATGAGTCCTACCAAAAATTTTCCCTATTTCCATCCCCTATGACCCATGAAATATGGTCTATTATTACATGCGTACATTAAAGATTAAAGTTCCAGATTGTTGAACCTCTAATCAGATTTTGAATTGTTAAATCCTTATATTCTCATTAGAGTCTAAATATTTTGCCTTAAGGATCCTAATCCACAATTGATGTCCATCATTTTCTATTTACCATACCAACTTTTCCCCTAGGGTAGTGTTCATAGTGTTCCAATCTCTAATTTCTATTAGGATTTAACTATGTGATTTTGAGTCAAACTCATTGACACATGTTTCATAAAGTGATTCAACATGAATCCATCTCTCATGAGAATAAATGGAGCACTTAGCACTCATTGTTGAGATAATGGGTGTTGCACACATTGCATATTATTGTTATATTTTTTTTTTTATTATGTAATGTTGTGCCTAGATGGATGTGCAACATGTAAAGATTCCCATGGAATATTCTTGATGAGTTGTATTGTAACATTGTGAAAATATTTCATGTAATTATTTAATATTGGGGAAAAGAATTAAATGCCAAATATTAAATGTGGGGTCAGTGGGTTAGGTAGCACATGGTTTTAGCACATGGTTTATGTAATACCAGTTAGTGGTTTTGTGGGACTTGCTACTATATAAGCAGTCGCAAGGGTAGTTGTTATAGAGTGAGAGAGAGAAGAGTGACAAGGAGAAGACAAAAGGCAAGAGTCGAGCGGGACAAGGCTTGACAGGTTAGCCAAGGGAGCATTTGTGAAGGTTAAAGCATGGCATGGGATGTGTGGATTCATGCTTGTTCACATAGTTTGCTCGGTTGTGGCTATGACCATGAAGGCTTCCATGGTTGTATGGCAATGGTATTTTTGCTGAATAATACATGATGATGGATGCTTTCGGAGGCTGGGTTTTTCCCTCAATGAGGGTCTCCCAGGGTATATCTTGTGTCGCATTTTTTTGGGTATGTTGTCTCTTCTCTTGCATGTGGATTTTAATTCCGTGCTTATTTTAGATCTATTATGGGTTATGTGGAAACGGTTATATTCTTTATTGCCAAGTTTCCTTACAAGTGGTATCAGAGCTATGATTTTATTATTGTAACCCTAGATTGAATCCATGGGAATGCATGAGAGGATAAAAGAAAGGTGCAAGATATATGAGTGATTTATTGCAGATCTGAGGGTTTTCAATTTGCTGTTATGATGGGATGTTAAAAGATTTGGGCATGTGAAATTGTTGGACAAAAAGATTTTTTTGGATGTTTCATTTAAATGAGGGTTTTGGGGGGTAGCATGGATAAATGACCTCCTGGGTAAATATAGACCTCACCATTGGATCCGGGTCAACATTTCCATAAAATTTTGATATATAATATGCCCTAGTTTGGCCATGTTTAGAGGAAATGAAAGAGTTTTTTGGTTTCAGCCCGTGATGGCCGTCAAATTTAATCCCGTCGGAATTTTCGTCGCTGAAAAAAAAAAAAAATGAAAAATCGTACTGAAAATGGTAAAAAGATTGTCTTAGTAAAATGGCCATAACTTTCTCTCAGAATATCGGATTTCAGAGTTCTTACAGGCGTTGGAAAGCTAATTCAAAGCACTACAACATGGCATAGATTTGGTTCTATGATTTTGAAATTTTATCAAGTTTTAAGAGCCCTAAAGTCAGATTTTATTTATTTTGAGCACAAATTGGGGCATAACTTGGGCATATGGAGTCGGGTTTTGGACTTCGAGTAGTCAACGGAAAGATCTTGGAGAGGTCTACACATTGGATCAGATTTGGTGTAGGTTTGGCATGATTTATTTGTTGATATATTGATCTGAACAATTTATAGATATATTTTGACTATGGTAACATTATGAGTTTATGGCATTGGAGATTTAAGAGTTGATGTCATTGTATACTCAGTTCATATTTTAGATTGGTCTCATGATGATATGGTTATCAGTGTTTGGTTTGGATATGCATGATGACTTGTTGGATCTACAAGTTGTGTAGTGTTGTAAGCGGTCTATACTTACAGGTTGCATTTATAGCTTGGATTTGGGTTGTCTATGCCCTAAGTCACATGATTTTATCTTCATGTAGAAGAGATGAGATGTTGTTACCAGGTACAGTCATGGTGGAGGATTGCGGTTGACTATGCTGGCAGGTTGGACACTATTGAGAACTAGATGCTCGGTTCATGGATGTGATCATGGTGCCATGGATTTTGGCATGACATGATTGGTTATACAGGTACATCCTTGATGTTCATTAGCTTGGATTTTCTGATTTGGTTATAGTGGTATATCTTCTTGGTTGAGGATCATGGTTATTTGGTTTCTTTTGAGGAGCTCATGATGTGCACTTTGAGTTCTTTGATGGTTTGATGCCTTGGTTGATTCTCATGGTTAGAGGATGGGTTCTCATCATGATGTCATGGATAGCTTGGATACACGGTTCAATGGGAGCTTGTGACAGTGATGGGGTGACAGTGCAGGATTAGTTCTTGGTTTGGTTTATATCTTCTTGGTTTGGAGAGGATGGATTTTATGATGCCATAGGTGACTTGGTACCACAGTTGAGTGGGAGTTGTTGGCATTGATATATTTATTGAGTGTTTGCAGATGTTGGAGGTTTGTCTTAGATCCTGTTGCTGCAGAAGCATCTTTGACATTTGCATGGTGCACTTGTTATCTTCATGGTGGGTGAAGATGGTTAGATCTTGAGGACTCATGGTGTTCTTGGTTATCTTCATGGTATGTGGAGATGGTTTTTCTTCATGGTGTGTGGAGATGGTTGCATCTTGAGGACTCACAGGGTTCTTGGCAAAGGTGTGGTTTATGCTTATATTTGGCATGTTATCCTTGGTGTGATGATGGTTTCATTATTATGTCATGGTATACTCTTGATATGCATTTAGAGTTGTGACATGTTATAGTATGTTCATATGGAGCATGTTATCTCTTTAGTTGAGATGGTAAGATCATGTTATCATGTTTATGTTCCTAAGGCCATGGATGAAACTTTTTGACATTGATCTTGGTTTAGTTTCTTCATATTGAGTACACTGATCATAAGCTGGATACTTCATGATATTGCTATGTTGCATTTGGATTTGGCATGGATTGATTGGTTATAGGTGCTCATGGATACTTAGAGATGGTGGTGACGCTGATTTCTCTTGGATTAGAGAAGTATTTGTTGGGATGGTTGATGGTTTCAGCAGGAAGTCCGAGGGGTAGACACCTGATATGGACTTGAGAGGAGATTGTTCTTAGATAAGTCTTGGTTGGAGACTTGGGTATCTTGATGAGCATTCTCATTCCCCACTCTTGGTCTACTCGGCAGTTTGCTACTTGAGAGGTATAGCCCATTGTTTCTCTCAGTTGCATTATATTTATGCTTGTCTTTCATGGATATGGATCTTGAGCTATGGTACATGAGTTAGTTCTAGAAGGTTCATTTGAGAGATGGTTTGGCATTGGTTATCTCCATGTGCATATGTTGTTATGCTGGTTGAGTTTGGGAGATGGTTTTATATTGGGCATTTTCCTTGAATTAGGAATGGTTATTCCTTGGTTTAGGAATGGTTTTATTGAGTTTGATCTTCTTGTGAGAGGCTTACATCCATGATGAGTTTTATGGTATGGTTTGGGTGTTTTTGAGGCTTCTTGTTGGGGTTTTATGGAGGAGATCATACTTGCACAGTTTACATCTAGAGGTGTGTGTAGAAGGACATGATACAGGTTTGATTTGCATGGTTTCTCTGGTCTTGGTTATCTTCCTAGATGTTCAGTTTTGCCTACATTGGATTTGAGATTGGTTAGAGATTGTGATCACTGGTTTGTGCTCATGTATGTCATGTGAGAGATGACAGGGTTATTCCTTTATCTCTTTCTTTTGTTGGTTGTGGAGAATTTGGGAGACTGTTGGAGACTTGTTATGAGAGTTATTCTTGCAGGATATTGGATTATGTATTGTGGATATCCTTGATTCTACATGGATTCACTTCTTTGAGATGTGTTGAGTGGATTGGTTATAGATTTGACATTATCTTTTGCAGTGGGAGCTTCTTGGTATATATGTGGCAGGTATTGCTCTTGAGGCTTGTGATTGCAGGTTGCAGATTGGATATGTCGGTGATATAAGATTCACTTGTTATACCTTTGAGGTATGGATAGTTGGATGGGTTTGGCACTTGCTGTGGGTGCTATTTCAGCTATGGATATTTTGACAACTATGGATACATGTGATTACCTTTGGATCAAGTTATTTGTGCTTGAAATTTTAGTTGGTACAGGATTTTATGATCTTCTAATGCGATAGGTTGGGTGGTTTTCTCTTTGGATGGCTTCTACGTATGTCCAGTGGCAGTGGCATAATAGGAGGTGAGATCATTCATGTTTGAGATGCTGGATACTTTAATTTTTGTTGCGGGTACCAGGATGGAGCACTTGGTGTATTTTGATCCATGATGGTGGATGTGCTGGGAGGGATTGCTTCCTTGTTCATTTTATGTGGCTACGGATTGACCCTATGCAATGCATACAACAAGTGGGAGATTGTTGAGATAATGGGTGTTGCACACTTTGCATAATATTGTTATATTTTATTTTTTATTATGTAATGTTGTGCCTAGATGGATGTGCAACATGTAAAGATTCCCATGGAATATTCTTGATGAGTTGTATTGTAACATTGTGAAAATATTTCATGTAATTATTTAATATTGGGGAAAAGAATTAAATGCCAAATATTAAATGTGGGGTCAGTGGGTTAGGTAGCACATGGTTTATGTTATACCAGTTAGTGGTTTTGTGGGACTTGCTACTATATAAGTAGCCACAAGGGTAGTTGTTATAGAGTGAGAGAGAGAAGAGTGACAAGGAGAAGACAAAAGGCAAGAGTCGAGCGGGACAAGGCTTGACAAGTTAGCCAAGGGAGCATTTGTGAAGGTTAAAGCATGGCATGGGATGTGTGGATTCATGCTTGTTCACATAGTTTGCTCGGTTGTGGCTATGGCCATGAAGGCTTCCATGGTTGTATGGCAATGGTATTTTTGCTGAATAATACATGATGATGGATGCTTTTGGAGGCTGGGTTTTTCCCTCATTGAGGGTCTCTCAAGGTATATCTTGTGTCACATTTTTTTGGGTATGTTGTCTCTTCTCTTGCATGTGGATTTTAATTCCATGTTTATTTTAGATCTATTATGGGTTATGTGGAAACGGTTATATTCTTTATTTCCAAGTTTCCTTACACTCATTAGATATAGGTGATGCTCACAGGAGAGATGGATTCATGTTGAATCACTACTCATGAAACATGGGTCAATGAGTTTGACTCAAAATCACATAGTTAAATCTTGATAGCAATATCATAACTTGACTTGCAATGGAAATTATCTCCTACGTATCAATTGATGAGCTTAAGGGGCTTTCTAATGAATGGTTCATAAGGTACAACACTTGGCAAAGGTTTTTCAAATGGGGTTGCAATCTTTGGGTTTAACCATGGAGGAAACACCATAGTTAAGTGCACTTAGGTTGGTGTAGTATTGGGATGGGTGACCTCCTAGGAAGTCTCGGTGCTTTACCCTTGTGAGAATCACCTATATCAAATGAGTGCTAAGTGTTCCATTTATTCTCATGAGAGATGGATTCATGTTGAATCACTACTCATGAAACATGGGTCAATGAGTTTGACTCAAAATCACACAATTAAATCCTGATAGCAATATCACAAGACTCTCTATTCCAAACTTTCAACTTCCCCTTTATATGTTGAAGCTTCTTGAAAGTTTTGAAAGCCTTATTTCCTTCCCATTCTAGGGCCTCAACTCACCATTTTTCCACCATCTCCTTCAACCCATCTGCCCTTATCCACATAGTTTCAATTTTGAAAGGACATTAGTCAGGGGCACATTCTTCCTAAATTCTCAGGCTAATAGGGAAGTGATCCAAGCCATAAATAGGCAAAATTTCAGCTTCAACAAACCAGTCCACTTTTGTCCAATCACCCCTAGAAGGAACCTGTCAATTTTTTCAACAATGTTAACAAAACCTGGCCTCCTATTATTCCAAGTAAAATTTCCCCTATTTAAGGGGAATATTAATGAGACCATTTTCCATTAAAAAGGTTGAGAAATCCTCCTGTTTAGTCAATCTCAATCCTTTTCCACCTTTTCTTCCTCCAGGTAGAGGATAGCATTGAAATCTTCCCCTAAAATAGTAATTTCATCTTGTAGAATTTCCAAAATCTCTGTTAAAGTCTTCCATAATTCTCTCTTCTCTCTTCTTTGAATTGGGCCATATATATTAAGAACATTGAATTCATATTCTAATTATTTTGAGGAAACCTTCATCCACTGCCAATTCTTACCCATCTCCATTACAGTTTCAGCCATTGTCTCTTGATTCCATAAAACACACCTCCCCCTCGAGGCTCCCTCTACTACCACCCACTAACTATTCCATCTGCTAAACTTACGTTTCATACCATCCAAACCATCCAAATATGTATTTATTTCTTGCACTAGTACCACATCTAATTTTGCTTTATCAAGGCCCCTCTTGATCAAGCATAGTTTGTCACTTGGGCATTACATCCCTTGACATTCCACGATTAAAGGATCTTCATCTTTTCTAGGAGTGGTTCTTCCCCCTTCCATTCTCAATTTACATTCAACCCTTGCACTTCCTACAATTTGGATCAATGCATTAATGGTTCTTCTTCCCCTTTTTGGCTCTCCCCAATATGGGCTTTATGTTTTTTACTTTTTGTTTTTTCTACGATTCTTTTTTCTTTAAGGGCCATAGTCTCCTCCACCCCAAATTAATCTTCTTCCCCTTCAGCTTCCCTATCATCATCTTCCTCATTCAAGCTTTCCTCCAAGCTTGAATCCCTTGATCTTCCTTTCAAGTTTCTAATTGGAGAGATTTCAATGTCGTTAAAACACTCTCCCATCCCACTTTCTATTTTTCCTTCCAGACCAGTCATATAACCTTTATTTTCCTCCTGGCCCCTTTGTATTTCTTCTAGCCTTTCAAACATCACTACCTCCCTAATCCCTTCTTCATTAGACATTTGAGGTCCTTCAAGGTCCTTACATCCCTTTTGTCCACTCCCACCAATAGTCCTATAAATAGTACCATCCTCCATAACCGGCCCTTGCCTTTGTTCTACCCTGATTTCATCACTGTCATTTAAAACCCTCCTCTGTTGCACCTCAAGCCCATCCTTTTCTTTTTGTAGTGCCTTTTGTGAGCCACTTCATATTGCATCAAAAAGGGCTTTCTCTTGTGCCATTTTTAGACTCTTAAATAACCCATTCCCTTTTTCTTGACAATTATTTGCTCTCATTTTTAACATAATTTCATTTTCCACCTCTGCATTATCCTTTTTCAAGAATTTTTTTGTCATAACTATCTCCTCTTCCCTTATCTTGGCTATCTCTATAACCTTCTAGAGTAACCTTTCCTCTTCTTTACCCTTATGATATCCTTCTTGCTTACAACTTTCTGAATCATGTTCCTCACATAGACAGAACTTGCACACCATTAGCCCTTCCTCCAAAGACACTGGCTATCTCCAAACTCCCCCTTAAATGAAGATCTCAATCATTTTAGGAATTAGATGGAAGTCATTCCACATTATGCAAATTCTTAGGAATATTTGACGAGTTTCTCTATCCACCATTTCAACCACCTTAATAAATGTTGCTAGCATATTTCCAATCGCTTTATAACAGTGTTCTTGCCAATATTCCTAGGGAAAATTTCTCAACCCCACCCATAGAGGAAGTTCCTTTATTAATTTTTTTTTTGGATCAAAGTTTGGGACCTATTTTTATATATAAAACCCAAATCCATCCAGAAAATATGGCCCACTATTCAAGTTTGAATCCCTATCTTGAGCTATTTCCACTATAACCATACAAAAGTCATTTTCTAAAGTTTTAAAATCTTTCACCTCTACCCATTTCTCATCATACCAAATTTTAATCTTACCTAGTACTGGCGTTGGTCCTCCCCACCTGAAGAAAAAGGCATTTTTCTCCAAAAAGTCTTTCTTCTGCTTCATCGACCCACTATCAAGTAGTACCCTCTCTACTATACATCTAGTCATTTGTTGTTCTTCAATCAATAGCTTATCTTGGTTTTCCACCATCTGTGGTTTTTTCAATCTTTTGGCTATATTTTCAAAAACCACATTCCCTCCAAGATTTATTGATGTGAATCTTTGCATAGGGTGGCTTCTCAAGCCATTTAAACTCTATCTCTCTCATCCATTTTGTCATTTATCACCATTGTGTTGGCCCACTTTTTTCCATTGAAAGCTTCCTTGGTAGTATCTTCTCCCATCATGCCATCTCCCATTCCTTAGTAGAACCTTCCTTCTTGTCTTCTGAATAGCTCTATCCCCCTTCCAAACCAACCAGAACTTCCATTTTTTTTGTAATCCTCAGTAAACCCTCCCCGAAATCCATTTCTCCAACATTTTTCCATTTTTATGGCCCTAGATTAATTGAGAATATGAGATTATGCTGATTATTTATACAAAATTAATTATTACCTTTTACTTTTAACTATTTATTCATGGATTTAGATATTAATAAAATGTTATTTTATATTTTAATATTATATTTTGACATTGTCATTGCTTTCATTTATGTACTATAATTGTATAATCAATTCTATTTCTACACTATATTTTCATGTGGCACTTGTATTTGTCGTAGGCTATACTATGGTACTTAATTACTAATTAATATTTTTAATTTCAACTAATTTGATGAAAGTATTTCTAATTTTTATTGTCACTTTTCATTTTTCTAAAGTATATATGTGATCTTTTTTAATTTATAAATTCATTAAAATTATTTTAATGCAATTTGACTGGCTAATATATTTGGGTGTTATAGGAGAAAATTTTGAATGCTCAATATAACTTTAATTCTTTTAGATTAATTATCTATCTTCTAGTTCTAAGTTTCATTATTCAACTATTTCATCCTATTTACTCTCTAAATGTGTTTTTCCTTCAAATTCTATTCCACAAACTAATTCATCCATTTTTGATACTTTATTATATTTATATATAAAAAAATATTTTAATATTTTAAATACAATTATATATTACTTCTATATTAATTTAATTGTTGCAATTATTTATTTTAATATTATATAATCATTTTATTTAAATGAATTCTTGTCATCATTTTTTTTATTGGTAAAAGGTTGCAGTCATTTAATTATATTATTTTAAAAAGAGATAAATTAGAAGTTTTTTGTTCAAACGGGCACTAGTAGTAAAGAACAGAGATGAAAATTTCCAATCTTGCCTATGACAATCATCCTATACTCTTTTACATGCTTAAAATGGGTATACCCTAGTATTACAACATTTATTGAACTTTTGGTTTGTGTACTCATTGTAGAGTTTTAAAGTCTTCCTTGCCTTCCAATTAGCCAAGATGTCTATGTTACAAGATGGGTTATGATTTGAACAATTAAGCCAACCATCTTGTTGTAAAAGATTAAGAGAAATTTGTGGAAAATACCCTACCTGCTATGTTCTTCCATAAACCACAATCTCATTAAATTATTAGTTAAACATTATAGACACATTCCTAATCTTTTGACAAATTATGATATAATATTATTATGATTATTAGCTACTTATATGTCTCCATCATTAAAGGGAGAGAGTACAATGAAGAGAAAGAATCAAAGACAAGCAACTTTGATAACTGCACTCCAAAGCTAGAGTAAATGTTGTTTATAACTCACAATGAAGAACTACAAGAATGGTCAAAGATTGTAACTCATAATGAAGAACCAAAAAGAGAGAAACCACGAGAAGAAGCCTAGATATGATAAAGAATCTTAAACGTGTCTCAAAGAGAAAAACTAATGGAAAAGGGAGAAGAACACACATGGGCAATAAACTAACCTGCTGCTTGAAGACATGATTCCCAATTTTGAAATTGTCCTTTGCTATATTAAATATTGCCTTGATACCTTTACTATACTTGAAACTAGGGACTCAATCAAACTTACAAAATACTCTCTCTTAGAGAAGTAATTTCCTAATAACTATAAAGATTTGGGGTCTAGGAAATATATACTAATAACAAAGATGAAATGCCAAGAGAGAAACAAAAATATCACCAAAAGTATTATGGTTGAATACACAAGGTAAAGGAGGACAAAAAAAAAAACCCGATGTCTTGGAAAATATAGTTATCTAGTAGAGGACAAAACAAGATAAAGAGCTACTAAAAATTAGAGCTAAACTTCCGTAATGTTTTTAGCCTCATGGTACCATTCCATTCACCTCCAGTTGACATAGATATGCATATTGGTGGAAGTGAGAAGAAACATCCAACTATAGGTGTTTTTCTCCACACATTGCATAAAAGTCCTCTTGTGTTTGAGAATCAATATCATAAAAACTTCAACCAACAAGTCCAAAACATTATACTTGCTTCTTTTGGAAATGCAAATGTTGTTGTTGATGTTTCCTAAAATTGCATCAAACTCTTTAATAATAGGTTTCTTAAAAATAGCCTTGCAAAAATCTCCAATGCCAAGTTTATACCTATCTACATGCATAATTGTATTAATGAACATGGCCATAATGTTAGTGGTATGCTTGGGCATGTCAGCTAACTTAGAAAACTCCTCACCTAGGATAATCTTGATGGCTCTAGGAATAAGGTGATTCTTGGTTTTGACCACCTTACTAATCCTAAGAATTGAGATTTCCCCAAAGAATGCCATCTCTCTATGATCAGGCTTCACCATAATTGGCATATCCATCATACAAACCACAAGCTAAAGAAATAAAAATAAACAATGACCTAACTCCTTTAGCTCAAAATGACCAATGCTATGAGCTTGCAATATTTACGTTGAAGGATCTTAAATATTTGGATTATCATCATTAAAAGATACCCTCCCTTTTGGAGCTCATGCAAAAATTTGGGAAATCTAACTACAAGTTACCTGTAAGTATATGATGCCTAGAGTATGTCCTACTCCATATGTGTTGTTCGCTTCTAAGTGATTTGGTATTTATAGGGTACAACTTAATTAATTACTATCAATTTGTATGTGTGATATTGATAATTTGATATATGCAAATAGATTAGATGAATCTTGAGTTTTAATTATTATAGAGTATGTTAAAAGGATTTAATTAACTCCCAACTCACCTTGCAATTTGGTCTAAGCACAAGGTTACAAAGTTTAGTTAATCTATGTACTAGTTGAGACTCTGATAAGATTGAGTGAGGAATGAAGCAAAACGTCTGTCAATTTTAATGATAAATTTTCTAATGGATTAAATTTCAAAGATGACCTAATAGTGCAAAGATGAAGATTAATCAGTACTATTAATAGTGAAATTTTTTCCATCAGCTCTAGAGTTTTCTAAAGAATCTTCTATCTTATCCCCTTCCCTAAATATATGTTTTAACATAATCTCTTCAAATTTCGCCACTAGATTTAGTGCAATTTATTTTACTGTACAATTTGGTGTTCTTCCTTTTCAAAGTGCATTAAGAATGATTCGTGAGTCTCCTTCTACTAAATTAGTTTTTTGATTCCTAGGTTGAAGCTTAGTTGAATCCCTTCTATGAGAGCTTCTAACTTTTCCAAGTTATTATTTATCATACCAAAAAATATAGCCCACTTAACTATCCATTTGTCAGATTCAAAAATATAGCATCCTAATCCAACTATTCTCAGGTTTCCCCTAGAAGTGTTATCAAAATTTACCTTTGTCTAGCCTAAAGGTGGGGTTCCCATTTACAATTCTTCCTAGCTTTCTTACTAGTTTTAGAGTATACCATAGGTGGGTTGATTATTTTTATCCACTTCTTTTTCATTAAAGCATCCCATTATGAGAAAGCTCCTACTTCTTTGGTGTGATTCCTCAGATTATTCTTTATAACTTCAGTGATACTAGTTTCTACTTTATTTAGGAAGGTTTTAGTTTACATTTACTCATTGTTAAAAATTATCCTATTTTTTTTACTTCCAAATATCCCATAGATGGATGGATGATGATATTTTCTAGACATTTCTTTAGATTTTGAACTAGCCATCTTTAGGCCAACTTTTAAGATGTTCCCATAAGTTGAAATGAAGAGTTGAACACCTGTTTAATTTATTGCAAATCCATAACCAACATAATTTTATAAAGCTACATTGGAAGAGGAGATGATCTACCATCTCTTGTTCTTTTTTTCATAAGAAAAATCTTGAGGGTCCCTCAAAATGTATTTTAGTGAATCTATTTGCTGTGAAGATTCTATTTTGGACTGCTAGCCACAAAAGAATCCCAGATTTGTGAACGTAAGCTAGGTCCCAGTAAAGAGAAAAGGGTATTTTGATCTCCTCCCAATGTTGTGAATTTATGATAAGATCATAGACTATTTTAACCTTTAAGTTCCCCTCTTTTGAAGCCCCCCATATTATTTTATCATGTCAATCAATGTGTTTGACTTATATTTGATTGATGAATTGCTCATACTAGAGTTTTTTCTTGTTCCAAGAGGTTAGTGTTTTCGACTGTCTTCCATTTCTAAATTTCTTTTTGATTATTTATTTCTCTATATTTGTAATCTTTGAAAAATATTCCCCATTAATTTATCAACTTGATTTTTATGGGAGCCAAGAGAGAGAAGGAGTTGGGGGAGGGAAGGCCATCCCATGAATCTTCCTAGAATAAAGCTTCTTCTTCCCTCCCTATATCTTAAGTTAGGTAATTACTTATTAAAGTCCTACAATGTAGCATAAATTTCAAAGTGTTAGAAACTTGTGGAGAATTAATAGTGTGAAACAGATAAATAGGATAATTTGAGTTGAGTTATTTACTATTGCTGCCAAGCTTTAGTCTTCCCTTCCTTTTGGTTGAAGTTTGTGGTTAGAGTGAGAGTGTTAATAAAAGAAATATGTCTAAGTATGTCCTAGGTAACTTAAATATCATCTTTCCTAAGTCATCTACCTTCTTCCATTGTAGGTTTCCTATTTTCCTAGTACACACGAGATTTAGGTGATCTAGGAATGGTTGGGTTATATTATGGCATCTTTCGATGAGAAGTAAGTCATTCTTCACCTAATTATTACATCATCACTACTATAGACTACTTCACCAAATGAGTGGAGGCCAAGCCAACTAAAAGACTACTCTAAGGTAGTCTATGAATTCATTAAAGAAGACGTCTTGATACTGTTTGGCATGCCAACAAAGCTTGTCATAAATAATTCTTCCTATTTTTCTTAGGTAAAAATTATAGAATTCTAGTATGACAATAGTATACATTTAAGTCATTCATCCAACTACTTCCCTCAAGAAAATGGTCAAGTAGAATCAAGTAACAAAAACCTAATTAACATCATGAAGAAATTGGTCTCTATGAACCAAAAAAATTGGCACAAGATGTTGTATGATGCACTCTCGGCAGATAGAGTTACAACAAAGGAGGAAATCAAGATTTTCCCATTTGAACTAGTTTATGGAGTTGAAGCTAGTCTTCCTCTCCTACTAGAAATATCCATTTATAAACTATAGTAGGTGATCAAGGATCCAAAATTCCAAGATGGACTAGAGAAGAACATTATGTGCCTGACTAAACTAGAAGAAGAGTGCGAGAGGATGGTTGGTCATGTTATAGAACATCAAAAGCATGTTAAAACATTCTTTGATAAAATGGATAGACCAAGGAGATTCATGAAAGGTGACTTGGTCCTACCATGGGATAGATGACATGAGGCCAAAGGTATGCATCACAAGTTCGACTCCTTCTGGAAGGGCCCTTTCAAGATCATGCAAGCGAATAAGAACAATTCCTTTGATCTAGCATATCCTTATGGAGAGGTTATGCTATTTTCATACAATGGCCAGGATCTGAAGTTATATCAAGTACACAATTGAAAATAGGTAACCCCTACAATTAAGATAGTCTAGGTAGGTTTTCTTTGCATTTTTCATGACTTATTTTCTTGCTTTCCTAGATTAGTTCCCTTTTTTGTTTGCATGCTTAGTTATGCTACCCACTATATTTTTCCATTCTAGCTATGCAAAACCAAATATTTTGGGTCCCTTCTTAGATATTTTTAATTCATAAGTCCCCGATCAAAGCCAATTGTTGCCAAGTTTTAGTCTTCCCTTCCTTTTGGTTGAAGTCTTTAGCTAGAGTGAGAGTATTAATAAAAGAGATATGTCTAAGTATGTCCTAGGTAACTTACTTCCCATCTTTCCTGAGTCATCTACCTTCTTCCCTTGCCTATTTCCTATTTTTTTGGTATGCACTAGATTCAGGTGATCTAGGCATGTTTGGGTTATATTCTAGCATCTTCCCAATTAAAACTAAGTCATTATTCACCTCATTAACAATTTTCTTGTATTATCATTTCATATCCCATGGATTCTAAGCTCTTGAGAAAATTTTACCTTAAGAGAACCACATCAAGTGTAGATCTGAGGAACAGATGCATGGTAGTAGTTGATAAGTCCCAAATTTTATTATGTCAAATACCCAAATGCCTACGGGGCTATGGATGGAAGCCAATTAGAGGTTTGGGGAATAAGATTGAATATGTCAAGTATTATGGATTTATGGTTGATCTAAGACATATTGTATTTGTCTCTATTTCTATTACCACATGAATTTAAGATAGATCTCTACCCCAATGATCAATGGACTCTATAAAGATTCACAATTGTTAAGATATGATCACGAACTAAGCATCGATGCCATTAGAAAGAAATAAAAGCTTAAATGCTATGCACTGAATTTTAGATTGGGAAATGTGGTTGAAAAAGGGTTTTTCATCTCAAGGTAGCCAAGGAAGACATTTTTCCAAAGATTATGAAAAATTTAAAGTAAAGATGCTCTAAAACATGAATATTCCTTAGAGATTCTTGATAGACACTTCCAAAAAAGTTAGTAATAAGAGGGTGATCCCAATGCAAAGAAAATGGATTATTAAAAGATTTCAATGGAAAGAAAGAATGGAGTGCACATGCTACCAAAGGATTACAACCCATTCTACATTTCCATATAAAAATAAAATGGTTTTTGGAAAAGCTAAGTGTGTCTCTCTCTCCCACATATGTTAACACCATTAAATATTTGTGCATTCTAGATTTTGAAGAAAATAAGGGCACTTCTTGCAAACATAAATTACTCATGCAAGTTAAGTTATGTTACTCTAGTAAAGTAATAGTGTTTTTGGGGATTTTATATTTTATGTGAAAATGAATGGAAAGTTTAAATAACCATTACTCGTGGAATTAAATGCAAATATTGTCATTATGAATGTTGACCAAACTTAATTTCATTCATGTAGTGCTAATGTTCAAATTCTTATATCTAGTTGACTAGGATTGTTTGTAACTCACTTCTTCAAGTATATTTAAGATGGATATTTAACAAAATCTGCAACCTATGTAATCATCTAGTGAATGGTAATCAAAGTTGTTGGTTATGAGAAGTTAATTAGCCTAGAGAGTGAGCTAAAAAAGATGTTAGACACATCTTCCAAATTCTCATATTTGGGTGATCTTTGTAGAAGGCTTAATCCTCAAGCTCTTGACCCAATAACTTAGAAGCTTAAAGATAGCAGACTGGTTAAAGTAGCTAGCTTTCCTATGGCTATACATGTACCTGAGCTTGTTTGAGAATGTATAGAATGAAACAACCCAAAAACAAAATAAATTTTATTTTCTTGACTAGTCTATCCTCCTATCTATCAAAAAAGAAATAATGTAGTCTACATTTAGCATCCCATTAAAGGAACAGTATTGAGACATATACTTCATGTCTTCCACATCCATTTTCAATGAAAATAAGACTCTGAGGTAGGAGGACATGCATAAAATCTTGTTCCAAACTACCTACTCAAAGAAGAGAAAGATGCCAAATATTTTGTTTGGCTCAAATCTAAAGCAAGAGATTACATATATTCTCACACTACTCCTCAGGTTAAAGGGAAAGGAAGAAATTTTGGAGATCGTTTAGCATCATTTCTTTTTGGTGCAAGCAACTTGTATAGAAAATATGCACATAGTTTGGGCACAAATCATCTACCATGAACTCTCATCATGGTTAAATTCAGCCAAAGGGTCCAAGCAGTTCTACATGTCTTCTTATTTGATTTATGCCCTAAAAACTCACCATAGGTGGCCTGACCTACCTAGCATTTAGGATTATAATGAAAACACCAAGGTCTATGATTTTTATCCACATCTACAACTACAAAGAAGCTACAAGAGTATTTGGAAGTTAGTGATGCCTTTATAATGAGACTATGCTGTGAATTGCAAGGATGACAAGGATGGAGATTCTTACTTGAGGCAATTTAAGAAATAAGTCAATTTGGATGCTCATTCATCTAGTTCCCTAGTTTCTCATATTTACGGATAGGGGCTTATGATGGATTTCCTAAGAATTTTCCAAGATATCTAGAGGATAAGGTAGTTATAGTCAAGCTATGTCAACAAATCCTTGAAGTAAACACTCTTTGTTCTAATGTGCAAAAGATTGTTAGGATTTCATTCCCTATAGTGGTTGGCCCATATTTTTGTGCCTCCAAATCAAATGTCCACAATTTGGTAAAGATATTTGAAGGATAGGTTAAGTTGCTAGATTATGAGGTGCTCAAGCCTTAGTATGTTCCAATTGATTTTGCAAAGGATCATTTGAAATTGGGATATGCCTATAGGCATGTTCCACATATTGAAGATTACTAGTCTGGGTATCTTAATGAGTACCAAACTCAAGAAAGATTTTAGTCATGACTAACTATTGATGAAATTAAAGTATATAATAGTTCTATTGATGTTTCTATCCTTGTGGATGGTGAAGGCTTCATGTGTCCTGCATCATACGAGAAGATCAAGGACACCCTAGATCTGTCTACTCTATATGTAGATCTAGTCATGGAAACCATGGAGGTGTTGATGAAGGGGATCATTAAGAGAATTGATAAATGGGTTGAATGGACTTGAGTGAGAAAGAAACTAATAATAAGCACTGGTTCTATGGGTGGACTCTCATCTAGAGCTGCTCAATCCATCGTAGCAACAACCACCACAACTACTACTTCAAGTGTTGTAGCTCTTGTTGAATCAATTGGGCAGGGAGGAGACTAGCCTCTAGAGAAAAATGTGTTAATTACTCCTACCTATGGAAGTGGCTCCCTTCCAAACATTTGAAATGTTGGAGAGAAGTAGGATGACAAAAATAAGGGGAAGGAGCAAGAAAAATTAGTGGCCAAGCCATCTTCCCCCATTCAAGTCATCAATTTGGATGGTGACACCAACCCTATGGATGGCTAGGATCAACTTGTATCCTAGCAAGGAGATACCTTAGCCCTTTCAACAAATAACATAGCCACCTTCCCCATTACTTCTCAAGACAAGCCAACTCCATTGATGCCAAGGAAATTATTTGACCCCATTGCTTTGCAGTCGACCATCAATGTGCTATCTATAGAATCATGGCTTGTGGAGACCATTGACAAAAAGAAGAGGAGATATGTGGATGCTACTCCATCAAAGGACTTGATCACACAAGTCACCTCTCAACTATCTAGAAGGATGAAGAAGAAAAAGACAATTGCTATGTTGGCTACAGATTCCACTACTAGTCACATGCAGATCAAAATTGATGAGTCTTAGAACGATGGAAGAGTTCATAAACTATCAATGGATGATTTCCAAATTAGAACATTGGATCTTCATATCCCTAGTCACGATTCCATGTAAACATCTAGAAGTCTATCAATGATAAAATAGAAGATAATCTAGAAGAGCTTAGAGCAAAGAAATAGGTGCTGAAGGCCTCGAATTAAGAGTTGGAGGAATGCATCAATTCTTCTCTTGGAAGCATGTCTCTAGGCCAATTTGACACAAATGTAGAAGAAAACTAGAACTTTCTGACAAAGTTGCAACATGAAAGGCAGTTTAGGCAAGTTGGAAGAGCATGGGTAGATCAGCTAAAGATTCAAGGTAACCTATGAAATATTTTGGAAACTTGGTGTTGGATGCACACAAGGTTAGAGAGGAAACCTCAAACCATAGGAAAATTATATAAAAGGAATCTACTGATATGATAGAGAAATTGGCCCTTCTATAAGAGGTAATTAACATGAAGACAAATGTGGCAATTACTCATGGGATCCTCAAGATAGGCACAAAGCCATTGTTTCATTAGAGACAATATCAGGTCCACTAATGAGCTATGAGATGTGTGTGATATAGTGTACAAAGTTACTGACAAGTGTTTTCAGAAGTTAAAGATATTGCACATAGAGTCTTTTGCGTCCACTAATTACAATCTTATAGATATTGAGAGAATGAAATGAAAATCTTGGCATTCATCAATGAGGTTTTTGACCCTCTCAATTTCCAAGTGTCTAAAACACATGAGCTCTCAATAGTAGATGTAGTCATAATCATAGAAATAGAGAAGTACAAATCAAGAATGACCAGAAAGGGTGAATTAGCAGACATGCATGACTACTAGATGGTCCAGGCTTACAACATCATCATTCCAAATGCCAAATATCTAAACAATGTAATTGACATTGTGAAAGCTTACAAAGCTAAATTAGTTACCCCAAAGAAGACATAATTTCCTTTGACATCTTTCATTCTTCTTTCTTTCTTCTCTTTCTTATTGTAATCATTCTTGTTGTTTTGTCAATCTCTGAAATGGATAATGATTTAATCTTGTCCTATTTATAGTATTTCTATTTGGAGATGCTTTGAGAAGAAATCATCCAAAGTAACCAACCATTTTGAGAAGGCCTATATATGTAAAATTTCAAGAAGTTAATAAGAACAAAAAAAATTAGTTTAGGCAAACCCCTGTAGATGTGACTATTGTGTGAGACTCAGAGTTTATTTCAATTTTTTTTTGTTCACTTCATTTAAATGGAATTGGTGGAATGAATATGTGAATGATGAAATTTGAATGAATTTGGATGAACTTGGTTTTATTTCCTTTTTTTCAATAGATTTTATGCTTTAGTCTATTTGGCACAAGCATATCTTCTGTTATAAGTTCGTTGCACTAGGCAGTTGGAGAATGATCTATAAAGTGGCTAAAGGATACATAATCTAGGTATTATCAAGACATCAGCTAGTCATGTAATCTAGGAATTACTTGTTTCATGATCTTTTCCTCTCTTCTTGCCATTGTAGTCAATCTTGCATGTTTCTATTTCTTTGCATTGATATAGTTTGAGTAGATTGCATTTAGTGAGTTTTTCCCCTTTCTTTGCCTAGGTTGTTTAAAGCTTTGAGAAACTTTGTTTTGCCTCTTCTGCTCTCTAGTTAAGAGCATCCCCCCTTAAAACCCAAAAAAAAAATTCATTGCATATGCTAGATTTACAAGGGAGTTGTACCTTTCAATTACGGTGGCTTTGAATAGATTACTAAATTGACCCATTCTGTTGTTAACTTTATGTTTTCCATAAGCCATAAGGCAAGTAAAGAGTCAAGGTATAGAACAATATATTAAGGAAGACAAACTATTAACTAACAACTATATAGTATTTTTTTCCATTTATTATCCTTATTCATATACATTCTTAGTACGAATTTAGCTCCAAATGCTTAATTCTACCAACTAAGATTTTTGATACCTAACCCTACTTGAATATGGGGTTTGCATATGTTATCCCACTTGATTAAACCTTTTTTTTTTTTTTCTCTTCTCTCTCTTTCCTAAAGAATTCCCTTAATTTCTCATCTATTTTGTTTTTAATTCCTTTAAGTAATGAAGGTATGAGATGTGATAAGATTGTATTGCTAATAGTAAATTATTATTTTTAATCTTAGTTACCCAACATGCCTTTTTCACCAATCTACTTTTCCACTTATTAGTTTTCTTATCAATTTTTACAATAATTGAATCCCAATTTTTCTGATTTCTTGACCATTTCTCTCTCTAGATTCCTATTTATTTACAAGGGAAGGATCCCTTCTTATATCCCATTCATTGGAAAATGTTGTTTTCCATAACTATTTTGGTGTTTAAGAAGAATATTTCTTAGTTTTCCTTATTTTCTTTTTGTCTTGATGCTCTCACATAAGTGGAGATGATTTATTTAAATTTTTTGGCTTCATTTTAATTACTAATATCTTCTATTATTGTATCATATGTGAATTTCTAGTGGGTGATATTCTTGACCTCTTCTATGACTAACACTACTTTAATCTAATTTTTTGCCTAGGCCTTTTTTAAGGATCTACCAAAGGTTTCTACAATAATGTTAAAAGGAAATGGGGAGATTGGATTCTCTTGTCAGATTACTCTAGATGAGTTAAAGAATCTATTAGGTGTTCCATCAGTAAGAATAGATAATTTAATTGTTGAGATACAATTATAGATTAGGTTAATCCAATGTCATGAAATGCCAAAGGCTTCTAATGTTTTGCAAAGGAATCTCTTGTCCACTTTATCATAGGCTTTTTGAATATCTAGTTTCATAAGCATGCATGCTATTTTTGAGTTTGTACCAACTGTATTAAGTCTTGGATAATTATTATTTCATTAAAAATAGACCTATTAGCTACAAAACTATTTCACTCCTCCCTGACTAATTTGGGAAGAACTATAATAATCCTATTATTTATCACCATAGAGGGAATCCTTGGATCCTCATCTTCATTTTTCTTTGGAATTCATGAAATGAAGGTTGGTGTAGGAGCACCTATCAAAAAGGAATAAAAGAAGGATACATGAGGATGAAATACTTTAACTTCTAATTGTATTTTGAATCCATTTGAGTCAATATGTAAGGCTAAATAAAGCCATTTGTAATAGATTGTCCAAGTTGTCTAGCATGGTAAAATTATGTAAATGAACCCATAGAAGCGTAAAATATCATAATATGTCATATATAGTCTATTTTGATATATTAGTAAGGTTTTTATAAAGTTTCATGGTCATTTATGAGGAAATGTAAAAGTTTTCAAATATGTAATAAAATATCGTCATAAAAAGTTTACAATATGTAAAATTGATGTAAAGAAGAAGGTCAAGAGTCATAGGAGGTAGGAAATAGGTTAAAGGAAGTGAAAAGGAATTAAAATATCATTTATTTGTCATGATTTTTAGAATGTAATGGCTGGATAAACTGAAAGAATAGGGGAAATAAAGAGAAGTTTGTATTTGTGAGTTTTATGACAAAATTTGTGTAAATTTCTAGAAACATAACTATTGTTTCTATTGGTAAAAAATCATATGAAATGATACATATCTACAAATTATATTTTCAGAAAGATATTTAATTTATCTTTCATTTGGTTTTGGTGTGGTCAAATTTAATTTTTATTTCAAGAAGTTATGATCATTTTAGTCCAGACTAGTCTGAAGCTATTTTTTATGTGAGCAATTTTGGAAAAAGTTTAATAACTTTTATTCTATTAATTGGATTGAGATATAAACTAGGAAAAATATTTCTAAATCCTCCTAAATAAATATCATAAAAAAATTTGTGATATGTTTTCATTTGTAAAAGTTATGATTAAATATGTGAAGCATTTTGATATTTCCCAACTCATTAATTTGGTTGAAAATGTCTATTATTGAAGCCTCTTAAGTTTTAATCCCAAAAGATATGTTTGAAAGGTGTACCTCTACATCATTTTTGGTATCAGAGCTCAGAAAAAGGTTTGGGAAAAGGTGAGTTTTTGAATTTGTGTGGGTTGTGATAGGTTGAAGAGAGAACCCGTAGAGTGGCCAAAAAACTAGGTTGAGTGGAGAGAACCTAGATAGGAGAAAATGGTTACAAGAGGACATTTATCTCATGATAAGAGGATACTTTTAGATGTATGGGTTTTATATTGGGATTCTTAGAAAAATAAGAAGGAAGAGGCAAAGAAAAGAGAGGAAGAGAGAGAGAGAGAGAGAGAGAGAGAGAGAGAGAGAGAGAGAGAGAATGAATCAAGAGATAGAAGAGAAAATAAGATTCATAATGAGGGAACTTAAAAAAAGGGGAAGAAAATTTAAAGAGACTAAAAAAGGAATTGAAGAAAAATTTGGATAAGGAAAATAGTAATTTCAAGCAGCCATTCATTAAGAATACAAAGGTATGTGAAGATGGAATAGAGTACTTGGTTACCAATGAAGAGAAGAGTTATCCATTAGGAGGACAAGGTGAACGAGTTGATGCTAATATAAAAGGTGAGCATCAAATAGTTTTAGATGAACCTTACGATAAAATTTTTATTGAAGCTAGAAATGATATGGAAATTCTAGTTGTTGATGGGCCTTATGATGAAAGGGTTCATAAAGATGGAAAAGAGATGGATGTGATGGTTCTTGATGGAACCAAGAGATGGCATTTGAGGTTAAGTCAGAAAGTGGTATGGCCTATCAAAAGGATAATAGTTGTATAAAGGAATAAGAATTTTGATGAAGCTAAGAGGATAGATAAGGCTCAAATAGTGATGAATTTGTCTCCAAGCATGGAGATATTGCAGCATAAAGAGATTGAAAACAAGGATGCAAAGTTACCTATAGTGAACCAGGAGATCCCATTTATTTTTTCTAATCCATTTGTTGTAGGATTGTTGGAGTTCTATTTGGACAATTATGTGGAAGAGGTTTATGAAAATATGAAATTTGACTTTGGTACTTGGAAAGAGTACAAACAACAAATATCAAGGAATTGGAAGACAAGAAAGACAAAGGACAATCCAAAGAACTTGGATTCTATTGTCCTTGCGATTAGGGTACACAAGAACCTATAAAAAAGAAATAAAATGAGGATACATGGGGATGAAATAGTTTAACTTTTAATTGTATTTTGAATACATTTGAGTCAATATGTAAGGCTAAATAAAGCCATTTGTAATAGATTGTCCAAGTTGTCTAGCATGGTCAAATTATGTAAATAAACCCATAGAAGGGTAAACTATCATTAAATGTCTTATATAGTCTATTTTGATATATTAGCAGGGTTTTTATCAAATTTCACAATCATTTATGAGGAAATGTAAAAGTTTTCAAATATGTAATAAAATATTGTCATAAAAAGTTCACAATATGTAAAGTTGATGTAAAGAAGAAGGTCAAGAGTCATAGGAGGTAGAAAATAGGTTAAAGGAAGTGAAAAGGCATTACAATATCATGTATTGGTCATGAATTTTAGAACGTAATGGCTAGAGAAGCTAGAAGAAGAGGGGAAATAAAGAGAAGTTTGTATTTGTGTGTTTTATGAAAAGTTTTGTGTAGATTTCCAAAAACCCAACTACTATTTCTAATGGTAAAAATTCATAATAAATGATATAGATCTGCAACATATATTTTCGGAAAGGTATTTTAGTTACCTTTCATTTGGTTTTGGTGTGGTCAAACTTCATTTTTATTTGAAGAAGTTATGATCATTTTAGTGCAGACTAGTCAAAAAAATTTTTTTTTTATGTGAGCAATTTTGGAAAAGGTTTAATAACTTTTATTCTATTTGATTGGATTGAGATATAAAATGGGAAAAATGTTTCTAACTCCTCCTAAATCAATATCATAAAAATAATTTATGATATCATTGTTAACCATATTTACCTCTTGCCAAAAATTTGAATTCAAATACTTGAGCCCACCCAATGGTCACTTTCCATATTTAAGTATTTAAAATGCCATAGAAATATGAAAATAAATGAAATAAAACCTTAATGTATTTCCTTGTTTCTAAGTGACTGTGCACTTTAATGTTTTTGCTTGCCTATAATTCCCTCACCATCATATCTTTCATGATCTATGATGGGTGCTTTCCTACTTTCTCAAAATGCACTACCTTTACCTAATGTAGGCAAGAGCCTTTATGCCACATAGCCCCTACTGAAATTCAAACCTCAGTGCACCATGAAAGTTCTTGGTTGTCAAAAGCACTCAGACCTAATGTAGAGTTGTCAGTGTTCCTCGTGCATGTTTTGAATTTCTTGCGATGTCATTGGTTGGTCTTTTAATGATATTAATACTTTATAGTTCAGGCATTGTGATCATTGATTTAGCAATGATCAAGGGCTAGTGCTTGCCCATAATATGAAAGTGCATGAGTTTTAAGTAATGTAGGCAAGCCCCTTCATGACACATAGCTGATAATGACATCATGTATCTATTTTTCTCAAAGAAAGATCCATCGTCTGATGCAAACAAATCTACAGTGGGTGCTTCCCTACATTATAAAGATGCAAGGATGTTAAGGAATGTGGGCAAGCGCCTTGCTTCTACATGTCTTTTTGGGGTCAGGTTGATTTCATAAGTCACAAGGTGATGCCAAGTGCGGCTAGGTCATGCTAAGGTGTATGTTGAATAGTTCGTGGGACCAAAAGTATTAAGGGTAGGCATAGTATCATGAAGATATTTCATGATCATTGATCTTACCAAGATCAATGATCAATGCTTTCCCACATTATGAAGATGCAAGGTAATTAAATAATGTGAGAAAGTGCCTAAAGGACATGTGTCCTTATGGGCCCAACTAAGGTATTAACAGTTAAGGTTGATGGTTATGTGATATCGTGGCTAAGTTGGGAAGGTGGCTCAATTAATTGAGAATATGTGGTCAACCACATGGAGACTTTATGAGGTGGCAAAATTAAATGAAATTATTGGCCCACGTGGCCCATTTTGGTTGTAGGATTCAATTGACTTTTTGACTTTGCTGACTAATGAGCCAAAAATGATGGAAATCAAGTTTTCTTGCATGATTTGATCCTCACGATCAATTCCAACTACTCTCGAATGAATGTTGAACCCACTAAATAGCAAGAGAACACTCCACCACCCTAGTTTATCCATCTACTTGGTCAGAATGGTTTAATGGTGTCATTTCTATCAAGGCCTTGTTTCAACAAAATATCAGATTTCATTGTATCTAAATCTGTTCCCAGATCAAATTTTCTCTAGATCTCTAAAGAGACTTAATGATAGTGGTTGTGGAGTAACTTCAGTTAGAGAACATCTCATTTATGCCTAAGCTATAAAGGAATTTTTTATAGATTTTGTTGAGGTCGACCCTTCTCTATTCTCTCTGATATTGCTCTACAATTTCACTATAAATCCCCTTTGCCTCTAAATTGTATGACATTCTTATCTCCTTCAGCCATTGATGTGAAGTGCAAGAACTATTTTCCTCTCATTGGTGTATTGTAGATATCTGCAATCTTGCATGACTATATCTATTTTGGCCTATGAATGGTATATAAGTGAATCCTCTCTTTCCTTATGTCATTCATTTGGATTTTTTTGATCTACATGTGATTATTAGATTAAAGCAACTCTGGATGTGTATATCTTTTGGTGTCATGATGTTTCAATAGTGCATGTATGGGCAGAGATTGGTTTGAACACTCTATTTTTGGTTCATCACCCCCCTTAGGTTAGAATAGGTAGATTTTCTTCTATGCATTCCTTCTCCCTTTTCCTCTCCAAGAGTAGTTAGGTGCACTTTGATAGTAAAGGAAGTTAGCCTTCTCTAGAGACTCAACCTCACAGTTCAAGTCCCATAGCTTGAAGGTTGTTTCCATGTTTCACAAGGTGGTCCTTAGGTAAAAACTTTGGACAAGGGTGCAAACTTTTGTGACAACAATTTTTGGAATGCTTGGTGGGAGTGTATTCAGAAAATTTCAAGTCTATTGGTGTCAAAAGTAAGATTTCTAGATTAATACTAAGGAGATAGTACTAGCTTTGATGTTCAAGCCTTCAAGGGATTCATTCTTCAAGTACTTGGTGAATCTGAGCTTCAAATACATCTAGTTCCAAACCAAAGTTGTAGTAATTCATGTGCAAAGCTAAAACAAGGTCATCTTCTAGAGGTAAATTTTAGTACCAAGAGCTTTCATTTTCAAATCCTAGAAGAAGGAAGACTAGAGTATCTTTATCACTAGTTAGGAGTGCAATAGTAACAAATGCACCTGCAAGATCCATCTCTACTCCTCATGTTGTTAGATCTTAGCCTAGATTGCCATCAACACATATCAATAGATCATTTGTCTATATGGTGCAGCCTAGAGCTCATGCTTTTGCCACCTTTAATGGTGGAAATCCTCTTTTATTGGCCTAAAGACATGACATACCAATAGCTACACTCAAAATTATACTAGAATTTACTGGTGAAACTTCTATCTCTCTATTAGAACACATTCAAGAAGTTGCAAATATCTACAATATCCATGGTATTATAGAAGTTGATGTTTTAGTTAGGCTTCTAGCCTCATCCTTGAAAGGAAAAGCACTACAATGGTATAGAGGTTTGGCTCATGGTTCTATAGCAGGGACGGATTAGGAGTAGGACTGTGCAAATACTCTGAGGAAAAAAGTGACCATTTGTCATTTTTAGAATAGTTGACTACTATAAAAAGAGCCCCCCATGAATGTATGATTGATTTCAACTATAGATTTCAAAAGACATGGGATAGAATACCTACTTCAGTAAAGCCTACCCCTGGTAATGCCTTCTTGCATTACCTCAAAGCTTTTAATAGTGACATTGCCACTACAATCCAAACTATGGGAGGAGATACCTTGCCTAATGCTTATGACATAGCAATAAAGTTAGAAAACATCCTAATACAAGGAGGTAAGCTAGCTCTAAGGCCTCCCATGCCTTTCTTCCATGACATTCCAAATCACCAACTAGCAATGGTTCCTCTTGCCACAACTTCCACATCTTCAAATTGAATAGATGAAATCAATGAGATGATACAATCTATGATGTTGAACATAGAGAACATAGATAAAAGATTGCAGTGCCAAGAGAAGAAGCTAGAGGATAGCTTCTCTGTGATGCAGAAAGTGAGCAACAAAGTGGTGACTTTAGAGAGACATCAAACTCAAGCTAGTAAGGTTTATCAATTGTAGTATCAAACTCTAAATAGTGGTAGGCCTCCAAATCATAATCATGGGAACAATTATTTTGATCAGAATAGGTAGAATAACTATCCTTCAACTTCAAATGTAAACCAAAGTAGGCCCATAGTTCCTCAAAACAACATGGCCCAAGATTAGAATTTTTGTAGAGCCTCTAGCCCTCCATCATACTGAACCCTACACCCCTAATCTTATCAACATGAATTGCACTATCCTAGAAATGGATGAGAATGACATAATGAATGAGCCTACTACTTCCCTAGCAGAGATACCAAATTTTCTCTTAGATGAATGAACTAATGCATATCAATTTGATCCTATGTCAGAAACCCTTGAGACAAGCCTCAGTACATATTGTATATTAGAGAAGGATGCTCTAGTTCCCAATCTTGTTGAGACTAAAGAAGATGTGAGTGAGATATGGAGTATGTACTTTGATGGATCAAGGAATATGAATGGATCAAGGGCTGGTGTGATGTTGATTTCTCCTGTACAATTAAGGTTCTACTTCTCCTTTAGGATCTAGTTCAGTTGCACTAATAATATGGCCGAGTATGAATCCTTGATTCAAGGTCTCCTACTTGCTCAAAAAAGAAGAATTCAAGCCTTAAGTGTATATGGAGATAGTGATTTGGTTGTTAATCAAGTGAGAAATCATAATATCACCAAGAATAGTTTGCTCAAGTCCTATAAACATAGAGTATGTAATTTTCTTGAGGGTTTTGATACATTTAATATTCAAAGCATCCCTAGAAAAGAAAATAGATATGCTGATAGACTTGCAGCAATAGGTGCATCTCATGATGTGCCAGGGAATCTTGAGGAGAAGAAGAAGTAACAAATCAAAATGGTAGTAAGGCCTGCCATCCTTGACAACAACATCCATTGGCAAGTGTTTGAATCTAATGAAGAAATTGTAAGCTTCTTGCAGAATGAAGCAAAATTTTTAGATAGAAACTAGTCGAGACTGCAGGATTAGTATGGTGATCAAATCATTAAACTTAGTTCACCTTAGAGGGTATTTTCAATCCTAATGACCAAGCAAGAGGCAGAGTCATGAACCTAGCTGATGATGAAGATAATCACACCCCAGCCATGGTTGCTAATGGAAAATTCTTAAACATGGGGAAGGTATGTTCTGAGATTGAGCAAGAAAGTTTTATTCATCTATGTTAAGAATTTAATGATGTATTTGCCTAGACATATGATGATTTGAAGGGTTTTGAGCCGAGGTTGTTTCAACATACCATAGATTTAATTGATAATTTCAAACTAGTAAGACAAAAATAGAGGCCAGTGAATCCCAAAATTGAACCCTTAATAAGAAAAGAGCTATCCAAATTGATTGAGGCCAATATAATTTTTCCCATCAAGCACTCATCATGGGTAGCAAACTTTATCCCTGTTATGAAAAAGAATGGAGAAATTAGATTGTGTGTGGACATTAGCGACCTTAACTAAGCTTCGCTTAAAGATCACCATCCTCTCCCTTCCATGGAGCATGTTTTGTCCAAGGTTAGTGGTTCAAAGAGGTTCTCATTTCTTGATGGATTTTCTAACTACAATCAAGTGCTGGTCAAAGAGTCTAATAGTTACAAGACTGCATTTACCACCAAATGGGGTACCTATGCTTATTTTAAGATTCCATTTGGACTAACCAATGTAGCTGCTACATTTTAGAAGGCAATGGAGATGGCTTTCAAAGATGTGATTGAAAAGTTTGTATTAGTTTACCTTGATGATATCATAGTGTATTCAAAGAATGTAGAAGATCATTTTGATCGTTTGAGACAGGTGTTCTTAAGGTGTAGAGAGTTTGGGGTATCCCTTAACCCAAGAAGGTGTGTCTTTGCTACCAATCAAGGAAAATTATTAGAACACATTGTATGTAAGGATGGTTTAACCATTGACCTAGAAAGAACGAAAGCAATACTTTCTCTCCCTCTTCCTAAACATAAGAAAGGGTTGCAAAGTTTCCTTTGTAGGATAAATTTTGTGAGAAGATTTATCCCTAATCTTGCTACCATGGTAAAACCCCTTATGGCTATGCTCAAGAAAAGTATGGTCTTTGCATGGACCAAGGAAGGGAAGGAAAGTTTTGAAGAGATCAAGGTAGCCATAGCCTCAGCCCCTACGCTCAATAATCCAAATTTTAAAAAGGATTTCATCTTTTATGCCCTAGGTGGTGAGTCAATCATTTCCACTGTCTTGACTCAAAAAAATGATAAAGATGAAGAGCATCCCATAACCTTCTTTAGTGAAGGGCTTAAGAAGTATGAAAACAAATATAGCTATGTAGAGAAGCAAGCCGTTGCAATCATCAAAGCTTTAAAGAAATTTAGACACCTCTTGTCTTATAATAAAATTCATTTGTTAGTACCCCATGCGAGTGTGAAGGATTTCCTTTTGAGAAAAGATATTAGTGAGAAGAGAGCTGGTTGGATTACTAAAGTAATGGAATATGATGTTGACATCCAGATCACCAAGCTGAAAAGAGGGAGGGGGTTGTGTAAATAGATGATATCATATCAGGAATTCAATGAGGAAGTCACTATGATACTAACAGAACAACAAGAGACAAGAAATGATGACCCAAGGAATTGGATGGATGATATGAGGAATTTCTTATTGGGAAATAGATATCCTCAAGGATTAGATAGAACTAAAAGGAGACAGTAAAGATTACAGTCAATTCTTTATGTCATAGTTGATGGTACCCTTTTTAGGAAAGATTTTAATAGAGCCCTATTAAGATGCATTGACATAGACCAAGCTAAAAGAATGATCAAAGAGCTTCATGATGGTCCTAATGGTGGTCACTTTTTAGCAAGGAAAACTACAATGAAGATCATGAGGCCTGGTTACTATTGGCCATCCATGTTCCATGATTGTCATAGGTATGTGAGGAAGTGTGAAAAATGTGCCTTCTTCTTTGGTAAGAAAAAGCTGCCAGCTCTTCCCCTTCATCCCATTTAGGTGGACCATCCTTTTTCTCAATGGGGATTGGATTTCATAGGCCCTATCAATCCTTCTTCTAGTTCTGGTCACAAATGGATTTTAACTACTACAAATTACTTCACTAGATGGATAGAGGTAATTTCATTGAAGGACACCACAAAATCTTCAGTTGTTGAGTTCCTTGAAAAAATTGTGACCAGGTTTGGTGCCACTTCAACCATTATTTCAAATAATGCAAAATCTTTTGTAGGAGCTTAGATTTGTGCATGGGTAGTTGACCATAATATCTATTTGAGCACATCCTCAAACTACTATCCTCAAGGCAATGGTTTGGCTGAGTCATCCAACAAAAACCTGATTAGGATTAAGAAAAGAACTATAGAGGATAACTAGAGGTGTTGGCATCAAAAGTTGAGGACTACACTATGGGCTGACAAAATAACACCTAAGAAGTCAATAGGAAATTCACCATTTATGTTGGTATATGGCAGAGAAGCAAGGCTTTCAATTTCATTAGAATTTCCATCCCTACAACTAGAGCTCATCAACTGGAGCTAATTGAAGATGATGCCATGACAGTGAGAATGGCAGAGCTAATGGAGCTAGAAGAGAAAATAACTAAGGCCATGTAGACCATAGAAACACGTCAGCAATAGGTGAAAGGGAGCTTTGACAAGAAGGCTAGAGTCAGAATCTTCAGAGAAGGTGATTTGGTTTAGAAATGGGAAGCAGACAGGGCAAAGCTAGGGAGACACTCCAAATTTGATGCACTATGGAGTGGTCCCTATGTGATTGTCAGTTGCAAGCAGGCTAATGCTTTTCAATTAAGCTAGCCTGGTGTTGAAATTTTTCCTATCCTAGTCAATGGGATCTATCTCAAACCATGTTTCTGATAGGGGTTGATGTTTCATGTACATAGGTAGCTTAGTTTTCTTCCTATTGGTTTCTGGCTTTCCAAGAAGTGCACGAGAACTTGTGTTTTGTTGAGTTTGCAGAGGAGCAGAGACAAAGGTTTCAATGTTTTACTACCATAGAGGTAGGGTTAGGGTTTTATAATGCACAAGATTTACCTTTTTTATGACTCTATGAATCAATGGATGCATAAGGTCACTAGTTATATGCATAGCTAGCTTGTGTCACCTCTGAGTTGCCAGAAATGTTAACCATGTTTGCCCCTCACCAAAAATTTGAATTCAAATACTTGAGCCCACCCAACGGTCACTTTCCATATTTAAGTATTTAAAATGCCATGGAAATATGAAAATAAATGAAATAAAACCTTAATGTATTTCCTTGTTTCTAAGTGACTGTGCACTTTAATGTTTCTACTTGCCCACAATTCCCTCACTGTCAGATCTTTCGTGATCTACGGTGGGTGCTTTCTTGCTTTCTCAAAATGCACTACCTTTACCTAATGCAGGGAAGTGCCTTTATGCCATGTATCCCCTACTAACATTCAAACCTCAGTACACCATGAAAGTTCTTGGTTGTCAGAAGCAATTAGACCTATTGCAGAGTTGTCAGTGTTCCTTGTGCATGTTTTGAATTTCCTGCGATGTCATTGGTTGGTCTTTTAATGATATTAATACTTTAAAATTTAGGCCTTGTGATCATTGATTTAGCAAAGATTAAGGGCTAGCACTTGCCCACAATATTAAAGTACATGAGTTTTAAGTAATGCGAGCAAGCCCCTTCATGACACATAGCTAATAATGGCATCATGCATCTGTTCTTCTCAAAGCAAGATCCACCGTCTAATGTAAACAAATCTATGGTGGGCGCTTCGCCGTGTTATGAAGATGCAAGGATGTTAAGGAATGTGGGCAAGCACCTTGCTGTCATGTATCTTTGTGGGGTTAGGTTGATTTCATAAGCCATAGGGTGATGCTAGGTGGGGCCAGGTCGTGCTGAGGTGTATGTTGAATAGTTTGTGGGCCCAAAAGTATTAAGGGCAGGCATAATATCATGAAGATCTTTCATGATCGTTGATCTTACAGAGATCAATGATTAGTGCTTTCCCACATTATGAAGATGCAAGGTAATTAAACAATGTGGGAAAGCACCTAAAGGACATGTGTCCTTATGGGCCCAACTAAGGCATTAGTAGTTAAGGCTAATGGTTATGTGACATCAAAGTTAAGTTGGGAAGGTGGCTTAATTAATTGAGATGATGTGGTCAACCACATGGAGACTTTACGAGGTGGCAAAATTAAATGAAATTATTGGTTCGCGTGGCCCATTTTGGTTGCAAGATTTAGTCAACTTTTTGACTTTGCTGACTAATGAGCTAGAAACAATGATAATCGAGTTTTCTTGCATGATTTGATCCTCACGATCAATTCCAACTACTCTCAAATGAATGTTGAACCTAGTAAATAGTAGGAGAACACTCCACCGCCCTAATTTATCCATCTACTTGGTCAGAATGGTTTAATGGCGTCATTTCTATCAGGGCCCTCTTTCAACAAAATATCAAATTTTGTTGTATCTAAATCTATGCCCAGATCAAATTTTCTCAAGATCTCTAAAGAGACTTAATGACAATGGTTGTGGAGTAATTTCAGTTAGAGAACATCTCAGTTATGCCTAAGCTATGAAATAATTTTTTGTAAATTTTTTTGAGGTCAACCCTTCTCTATTTTCTCTTATATTGCTCTACAATTTCACTATAAATCCCCTTTGCCTTTGAATTATATGACATTCTTATCTCCTTTAGCCATTGATGTGAAGTGCAAGAACTATTTGCCTCTCATTGGTGTGTTGTATATATCTGCAATCTTGCATGACTATATCTCTTTTGGCCTAAGAATGGTATATAAGTGAATCCTCTCTTTCCTTCTGTCATTCATTTGAGTTTTTTTGATCTACATGTGATTGTTAGATTAAAGCAAGTCTAGATGTGTATATCTTTTGGTTTCATGATGGTTCAATAGTGCATGTATTGGCAACAATTGGTTTGAACACTCTAGTTTTGGTGCATCACCCCCCTTAGGTTAGAATAGTTAGATTTTCTTTTATGCATTCCTTCTCCTTTTTCCTCTCTAAGAGTAGTTAGGTGCACCCTAATAGTAAAGGAAGCTAGCCTTCTCCAGAGACTCAGCCTCACAATTCAAGTACTGCAACTTGGAGGTTGTCTCCATGTTTCACAAGGTTGTCCTTGTATACACTAATCTAATGTGCTAGAAATACTAATCTAATGAAAGCATTTACACATTAAACTAACATAACATATAAGAGAGACAAAGAGAAGACAAACTCAAATGAGAATGTGAGCCATGGATAGGCTCTCTCAATGAGCTTGTTCTCTTGTTTTTGAGATGTGTCTATGTATAGATTGGAGATGTATGCTCAATTGCTCAAAGTTGCTTCAATGGTGGAGATGGATAATAGAAAATTGGTAGCTTTGTGAGCTCTCAATTTAGTATTATAAGGGTATGGGTATGGCTTTTGGCTCTCAAAAGGGCATGGTAACTTTAGCTCAAAGATTGTTGATTGAAATGGTTTGGGATGGGATTCAATTTATAGGCTAAGGGCTTGAGGGATGGAGGGCTTAGATGCAAGGATGGGGAGATGGTTAAGGAGGGCTAAGATGCACTCAAAGGGGAGCACATGGATTGTGCTTGTTTAGCACCAATGGGAAGGTGACACTTGTCACAAGGAGCATGAGTGTGAGAGGGTACGGTAAAGGGTTGGTTAAAGGCATGATGAGTGGGGTTGAGTATGTAAGAGGGATGTAAGAGGAATGAGTGTGGAAGAGGAAAGAGTGTGGAAGATGGATGTAAGATTCATGAGTGGGCTTGTAAGAGTCTTTTATGGTTTGTAAGAGCACTCATGACTTGGTGGTTGGGATTTTTGAGGGGAGACTTTGGTTTGGATTAGGAAAGTCTTAAACTTGTTTAAGGAATGTGACAACATTAGGGGGTGTATTAGGCTTGGGTTTAGGATTAGATTAGGAATGTTAGAGATGTGCAAGTGGATGGCATTAATGAGGGTGGGTGAGTTAGTGGCTAAGCTTGGTTAGTATGGGTGGATGGGGTGGATTAGGCTAAATGGAGGATTAGAGATAGGTTAGGGGTTTTTGGATTTGAAGATTTTATTTATCAAATAGATTTATTTAATAAATGAGGATTTTTGGAATTAGATAGAAGAATAGGATTTAATTGATAAATAATAGGTTATTTGATTTATCAATTAGGACTATAGATGATTAATTAAATTAATCAACTAGGGATGGCAAAGGATTAATTAAATAAAAATTTAATTAATGATGAGTTTACAGATAACTAAATAGGATTACTAAAGTGGTGTAATCAAATTTAGGTGTCTACATTTTGCCCATCTTTGACATAGTGTTGAGACAACACTATTTTAAAGAAGTTTGAATGAAGACGACATGAAGATGTTTTAGCAACAAGGTTGCCCCAGTCTTGGATAAGAAAAGGAGAGACTAGACTTAGATGATGCCCCCTCAAGAAGGGGACGAAGAGATAAAAGAGGCTTGACGGCTTCTTGAAAAGTACAAGAAACCAAGATGAGCAAGGAGACTCAGATTGGCTTAAGAGAAGGGGTTGATTTAGCTCAAACTCTCACTATGGGAGAATGATAAAGGGAAATCAGAGGCACAAAAGTAAAGCAAGCTTAAGACTTTCCAAGATTGGGGGGGGGGGGGGGGGGGGGAGATGGAGGAGCAGAGCGCTATAAAAGGAATCCAGGATGGAGAGATGGATGAGGGGATTAAAAAGCTGATGCAACATGATTTCAAAGAGTCAGATTGGCGGAAGATGGGTTTCGGAGATCCCTAGGACTAGGATTGTGGATCTCAAAAGATGAGGCTTAGTGGATTGATTTGATTGGTGGATCCCTAAGACTAGGATTGTGGATCCCTAAAGCTAAGCATGAGGAGTGATTCAAAGAGATACTGATGCATAAGCTAGGGTAGGAGCGACAGATGCAGGATATGGATGGGGGATAATGGAGATGAAGGGAATCCATTGAAGCTTTTTGAGTGGGGGGATACTTCAAAGAGAAGTACCACCATGTAGTTGAGCACTAGATTTGCTATAGAACTGTTGGTTAATTGCTAAGGTTACCAAGAACATCAAGGCCTTTTCACCAACTGTCCAAAGGACTGACGAACTGACTCGAAAAAAACACACAAGGATTGCCCCAGTATCACACATGAATCCCAGAGGAAGCAGCGTGGAAATGACACTAGGTAACCCACAAGCAGAAAAAAAAAACAAGCAAAAGACATGATGAAGACCTTATGCTCTGATTGCCCCATTCGCAGCATACCATGATATGGAAGATCGTGGCAACCTTGAGGAGGGAACAAGGAGATTTCTTGGAAAAGATACTTCAAGACCCAAAAGGGAAGATCCCAAATCAAAAGAAAGCGAAAATCCAAAAGAGAACAATTTTCCAACGAGATGGGTAGGACAAGGTACTAACAGACCAAGATCAGACATGAGGAAAGCTATATCCTGCAAGGACCTATTGGAGAGCACCTAAGCTAGTGGATTTGGATGAGTGATGCATCTGGCAAGCTGAACTAAGAAGGATAACACTTTGGTGACAGGAAATATGGCTAAAGGATGCATTGAAATAGCTAACCAAGGTGTGCGATGTGTGCAAGATGTTGACCAAGGATGAACTAACACAAAAGCTAGACAGATAAAATGGTACTAAGCTAAAGAGGATGTACAAGCTGAAGGACCAAGATATTTACAAGCTAAAGCTGACCAAGATATTTACAAGCAGGCAAAAGCTTAGGATGATAGGATAGCGGGATGGTTTGATGTTGGTGCAAGATGCAAAGGCTAAGGATGAGGGGATAGTGGAAGTTATGGATTTGGGGAGGATGCATCCCAATGATGATGAGAGATTTTGTGACCGAGGATAGCTAGAGGAGTAGGATGAGATGACTGCATAGGATGGTAGATAGCTAGGATTATGATGGATATAAAGAGATGTCATTGGGTTTGCATGAGGATAGCCTAGAGCTAGATACCAATGACAAGGGAGGATGGACAAGACAAGATCTCCAAGGAATACAGTGCCCCTAGTCAGAATATGACATGTGGAAGGAGGTCGTATGATGGATGTGATAGGATTGAAGCAAGGATGGAAAAAGCTAAAGGGGCTAGGGAGATGGATGATAACTATGATGGTTGGCTGAAGCTGCAGGAGATAAGTGGATGGTGTGAGATGGAAGTTGGAGGGTGGAGGATAGGTGGATAGATTGGAAAATGGAGTTGGATGTCAAGAGATGACAAAAAGCATGAGGATGATAGGCTAAGTTGGGGATGGCTGGATTACGCATGACACTTGTTTTCCAAGTTTTCATCATGGTACTTGTGCAAGGCGCTTGAATTGCCAAGTTTTCACCAGTGGACATTTTATTTTATTTTATTTATTTATTTATTTTTTGAATTTTTGACTTTGGACTTAGGTAGAATGATTTTGGCTTTCTTCAGTGATTTTTGGCTTTTTTGGAAATTTTCACTAGCTATTGGAATGTTCAATTTTGCTGCTAGCTGTTGGTACACCGGATGTGTGATTTATGCAATAGATTGGATCAGATGGGATTGATGGTAGGAGATGGAGGGATGAAAAGGAAGGAAATGAGCATGAGATGGGGATGCTTGCAAGATCAACATTGGCACATGTTGGGAGGGGTGTGAAAAGATCATATGGGAGATAGATGGTAGATGTGGGCTTGATGGAGGATTTGTGGGAGCGTACTTGGGGATATAGGCACCCAAGATGGAGTTAGGAGATGGGGGACACAAAGCACTAAATGAGGGATTAGCAATGGTGGATGCCATTATGCATTGGGTTTCAACTTTTTTCTTTGGGATCCATATGGTTTTGGATTTTATTTTCATAGGCTTTTGCATTACTTTGCATTCTTTGATTGGATTTTTCCTTTTTGGAGTATGTCTTTTAGAATGGACATATGATTGCCTATGATGCAGATTTTTAGATTTATTCATTTTGAAGTTGGCATTCACATTGCTGTGGTAAGCTTTGGGAAGATGGTTAGGAGAAGCTTTGTGAGATGGAGAGGATATGGAAGAGCATGTAGGGGGATGATGATGGATGATGTGCCCTAATATGTTCCTTTGTTGATCTTGCATAGGAATGGATGGAATAGGATTTGAATGATGGTTGATAGGAGGTTGTAGGATGGTAGATTTTGGGACATAGGGACCCAAAATGGATTTAGCAGATGAAGGGGGGATATGGTAGGTTGTTTTGGGTTGCAAAGATGGTGGAGGGGGGATGGCATAAGATTTCTTGAAGGAGTGATGGGAGGTTGGCATGGTGGGTTTGGAGATAGGCTTGGTTTGGGGGTGTGGTGTACCAACACCTTTAGATGGTGAGCCTTTGGATACATATCCAAGACCATGAAATCCTGGATTCTTTTGTGCAATAATAGGCTTTATGATTCCTTGCTCTTGTGGTCCTAAACCTTGACCTTGATAATGCCATCGATTGAGCATTTGAACTAGCTAAGGATACTTTTTGTTTGCAGAAAATGGTGGAGGTGCTTTATCAGATGTACTGCAATGGGGAGATACAGTTCTTAATTCTTTTGCTGAGAGGAGGCCACCATGGATGAATGTAAGTGAACCAAGAGGGTAGATTATAGATGGTGGAATAGCTTGGATAGGTGGTAAGATGGAAGCATGGAGCGGAGGAGATGGTAGGATAGGATCTTGATTTAGTTGATGGGATGAAAAGATATCCTGCAGTAGAGGAGGCATGGCTTGAGGTTTTGGAGATGGAGGGGATGGTGACTGCACTATGGATTGAAGACATGGTGCGAGGATATCTTCGTTTATGCTTCGGGGGATGTCAACATGCTTTTGGGAAAGATTTTGATAGGATTGGATTGGAGTGGATAGTGCGATATGAGGTGAAGGGATGGATTCTTCAAAGGCAATGGATGGATAGATGGGAGATTTAGTAGTGGAGATGGGTGAGTAGAAGATGGATGCATAGGGGTCATTATGGGAGATTTGGGAAATGCTTGGAGGGGATGTGGATAGGATTTGAAGGGATTTGACAGGTGGTGGGATTTTGATGCTTGTCGAAAGTGGAAGGATTTTAAGCAATTTGATGGATGGTATGGGGATGATAGCTATGGGAGATGGAGATGATATTATAGATGGGGAAGCTTCATCACTGACTACTTCACATGGTTGGATTAGATGACATGGCTTATCGACTTTTGGAGGCTTATTTTTTTGTATTTCCTCTGGGAGATTCCTTGGAGACTTGTGTGTCGGAGGTGGAGGTGGATTGACAGGAATAGCTAGTGTGGTGGGGGTGGAAGATTGGAAGCTTGGTTGATTGGGTGATGGAGGAGAAGCTGGGATATGAGATGGCATGACTAGATAGTTTGGAATAACTCTTGGATTTTGGGGGATGGTTGGTGGAATGTTTCTAAGGCTCTCAAGATACCCTTCATAGTCAACAAGATCTTCATCATCATTGGAATAGGAGGTGGCAGGAGCCAGGACAATACGACTGAATATATCATGATAGGATTGGTACTTCATGCTTTGACAATGAGTTTGATGGGGATAGGGTCTTGCATATGGATGAACACAGAAGCTCATTGTTGGATTTGGATTTAAGCTCAAATTTTGGATTGGATGATGAAAGATTTCCTAGGGAGAGTCAAAGCTGTATGACAGACCTAAGGAGGATTGGCTGGGGATTTTTGGCTTTCCTATGGATGGAAGACTTCAAGGGCATGCTGTCAAAAAGTGAGAGTTTTGCTTTCCTATGTGCAAGATTGGTGGAGATTGTGTCAACTTAAGGATAGACTAATGATCTTATGGACATGACACGAGATTGACCACTTGTGGATCCCAACCTTTAGCTCAAGGTGATGAGGGATACAAGTGACAAAGCTTGGTTACCCTAGACAATGCTCTGTCAGAGGGATAACTTTGGTGAGATTGGTTGATTGGTAGGATTGATTGGATAGCAAATTCTAGTAGAGTGACAACAACTCTTTAAAGGCTTGGGCGTGATTTTGGATTGGGTTGCTAGCTGGCTGGGGGGGATGATGATTTGGATGGACTTTTGATTTGAGAATGTTCTAAAGAAAAGAACTAAGGGAGCTTGGATGATCTTTTGATGAGGCAATGACTACACTAAGTATGCCTTGAGCTGGGAGATTTCTGCTTTTTTAGAATTTTGACCAAAGTTGGCAAACATTTATTCAAAGGCTATGAACAAACAAGCAGACAAAATTTTGGAGCAAGCATGTCAAACACACCAACATCCTAGGAAGCTTTCTACAAGGATGAAATTTGGTTTAGCTAGGGAGTCCTTGATATACGCAAGGTACGTGAGGCCCATATCCTTAGATGAAACCAAAAAGATGTCACACAGTCGAGAGGAGCGGTAACCCACTTCTCCTCTTTCACTTCTCAAGGGTATAAAGTTCCTTGAGGCTTAGCCCGAGTGACAAAATCTTGATTCCAAGAGAGGTGTCTTTGGATTCACCTCCTGATCTTTATACTCTGCCAAAACACTGGAGTTGAGGTCGTCCCAAGGGGTGATGAAATCCCCAAGCAGGCCTCCTAAAAAGAAACAAGGTTTTGGATCCTAATCTTATGCACCCAAGATGGCCTCGAAAGACAACAAGGGGAGAGAAGACTTGGATGACCTTGGGCTAAAAAACACGCTTGTTCTTTTACCAATTGATGATTTTAGATTTTGTAAGCTATGATTGAAGACACTCATGATTATGGCATACAATGTTTATTCCAACTTGGTAGCGTCATCAACATAATGGAAATTGAAAATTCATCAACATAAGAAATACGAGCGTCATTGAGATGCATAAAAACTATGCAATGTTCATTGATTGTTAGGCATTCAAGATTGTGTTAGAGTGTTTTAAGCCCAAATTGAAAATGTGAGATATTGCATTGATTCATTGATTCTTTGCATTCAAGATTGAGTTTGTTTGTTTTAAGCATGCATTTCAATAAAAGGTTGATTTTTATCCATGGCATTCAAGAGTGTGTTTTGAGCAATATTCATTCAATGGAAAATGTGTTTAACCATTCAAGTTCATTCCAAGGAAAACCTAAGAAAAATGATTAAGTTTGTTGCTCCAACCTGCAATAAGACAAAAAAACAATTTGATTAGTTACCCAAAATCTTCCAAAATGAAAGCTTAACTATGGGAAATTTTTTTTTAACTTTTTTTGTTGTTTTTAATATGCATAAAATAGCTTAGAATGGTCTAAATCCTATGGAACCACTAAAAGTCAAATTTTGATTTATACTCTTTTTTTTTTTTTTTTTTTTTAAATTTAGTGATTTTTGGTGTTCTTAAACATACAGGTTCATTTGTTAGAGTTTTGAAAGCATGCAAAGACAATGACTTGGACAAGATAGCCAAAAACTAGGCGACAAATCCTAGAAAACATTACAACAGGCAGAGACACCAATCTGCGCAGATGCTAATCTACACAGACGCTGATCTGTGTAGACGACAGTATGATGAAGAAAGTAGCTGGCGGCATCGGAGACGACAATTGGCAGATTGCGGCAGCAGAGACGACAGTTGGCAGATTGCGGCAGCAGAGACGACAGTATGATAGGTAGAGACGCCAAAACTCGCAGACAATAGTTTGGGCTTTCGGAGCTTGCAGTTGAGCTCGCGCAGACGACAGTTGTGCAGGCACAGACGACAGTTTATCTTTTGCAGATGAAGATTGAGCTTGCGGAGACGACGATTGAGTTTGCACAGACGACGTTTTGCAAAGACGACAGGCGGAGATGCCAAACTGTGGAGATGATAGGCGGAGATGACACTACGCAAAATGAACCGATGGATGTGGGTTTTTTCCAAAAATTCTTTTGTTTTCGTGGTTATTTTTGAATTTTTGAGGGTATATATTCTTCTCTTTAGTGCATCCTTCAACTTACAAAACAAGCAAACAACCTTGCAACAACTCAAACAATATAAACTATTAGATTGTTAGTTTTAAAAACAACATGTAGATTGAAATGGATGAAAAAAAATGACCCATAGCATGGTCCCACCAGGCGTGCCAAAATGTATACACTAATCTAATGTGCTAGAAATACTAATCTAATGAAAGCATTTACACATTAAACTAACATAACATATAAGAGAGCCAAAGAGAAGACACACTCAAATGAGAATGTGAGCCATGGATAGGCTCTCTCAATGAGCTTGTTCTCTTATTTTTGAGATGTGTCTATGTATAGATTGGGGATGTATGCTCAATTTCTCAAAGTTGCTTCAATGGTGGAGATGGATAATAGAAAATTGGTAGCTTTGTGAGCTCTCAATTTGGCATTATAAAGGTATGAGTATGGCTTTTGGCTTTCAAAAGGGCATGGTAACTTTAGCTCAAAGATTGTTGATTGAAATGGCTTGGGATGGGATTCAATTTATAGGCTAAGGGCTTGAAGGATGGAAGACTTAGATGCAAGGATGGGGAGATGGTTAAGGAGGGCTAAGATGCACTCAAAGGGGAGCACATGGATTGTGCTTGTTTAGCACCAATGGGAAGGTGACACTTGTCATAAGGAGGATGAGTGTGAGAGGGTAGGGTAAAGGGTTGGTTAAAGGCATGATGAGTGGGGTTGAGTATGTAAGAGGGATGTAAGAGGAATGAGTGTGGAAGAGGGAAGAGTGTGGAAGATGGATGTAAGAGTCATGAGTGAGCTTGTAAGAGTCTTTTATGGTTTGTAAGAGCACTCATGACTTGGTGGTTGAGATTTTTGAGGGGAGACTTTGGTTTGAATTAGGAAAGTCTTAAACTTGTTTAAGGAATGTGACAACATTAGGAGGTGGATTAGGCTTGGGTTTAGGATTAGATTAGGAATGTTAGAGATGTGCAAGTGGATGGCATTAATGAGGGTGGGTGAGTTAGTGGCTAAGCTTGGTTAGTATGGGTGGATGGGGTGGATTAGGCTAAATGGAGGATTAGGGATAGGTTAAGGGTTTTTGGATTTGAAGATTTTATTTATCAAATAGATTTATTTAATAAATGAAAATTTTTGGAATTAGATAGAAGAATAGGATTTAATTAATAAATAATAGGTTATTTGATTTATCAATTAGGACTATAGATGATTAATTAAATTAATCAACTAGGGATGGCAAAGGATTAATTAAATAAAAATTTAATTAATGATGCCTTTACAGATAACTAAATAGGATTACTAAAGCAGTGTAATCAAATTTAGGTGTCTATAGTCCTTAGGTAAAAAATTTGCACAAGGGTGAAAACTTTTGTGACAACAATATTTTCATTTGTAAAAGTTATGATTACATATGTGAAGCATTTTGATATTTTCTAGCTCATTAATTTGGCTGAAAATGTCTATTATTGAAGCCTCTTGAGTTTTAATCCCAAAAGAGATGTTTGAAAGGTGTACCTCTAGATAGTTTTTTTTATAGAGCTCAGGAAAAGGTCTAGACAAAGGTGAGTTTGTGAATTTGTGTGGGTTCTGATAGGTTGAAGAGAGAACTTGTAGAGTGGCCAAAAGACTATGTTGAGTGAAGAGAACCTAGATAGGAGAAAATGGTTACAAGAGGAGATTTATCTCATGATAAGAGGATACTTTTAGATGCATGGATTTTATATTGAGATTTTTAAAAAAATAAGAAGGAAGAGGAAAAGAAAAGAGAGGAAGAGGGGAGAGAGAGAGAGAGAGAGATTTTCCTAATAAGGGAACTTAAAAAAGGGCAAGAAAATTTAAAGAGACTAAAAGAGGAATTGAAGAAAAGTATGAATAAGGAAAATAGTAATTTGGAGCAGCCATTCATTGAGGATACAAAGGTATGTGAAGATGGAATAGAGAACTTGGTTACCAATGAAGAGAAGAGCTGTCCATTGGAAGGACAAGGTGAACAAATTGATGCTAATATAAAAGGTGAGCATCAAATAGTTTATTATAAACTTTATGATAAAAATGTTCTGGAATATAGAAAAGATATGGAAGTGCTAGTCATTGATGAACCTTATGATGAAAAGGTTCACAAAGATGGAAATGAGATGGATGCCATGGTTCTTGATGGAACCAAAAGATGACATTTGAAGTTAAGTAAGAAAGTGGTATGGCCTATCAAAAGGATAATAGTTGCAACAAGGAAGAAGAATTATGATGAAGCTAAGATGATAGACAAGGCTCAAATAGTGATGAATTTATCTCCAAGCATGGAGATATTGCAGCATAAAGACATTGAAAAAAATGATGCAAAGGTTCCTATAGTGAACCAAATTGATGAATTGATATATGATAAGGTCTCATTTATTTTTTCTAATTTATTTATTGTAGGTTTTTAGAAGTTCTATTTGGATTCTTATGTTGAAGAGGTTTATGAAAATATGAAATTTGAATTGGGTACTTGGCAAGAGTACAAACAACAAATACCAAGGAATTGCAAGACAAGAAAGAGGAAGGACAATCCAAGGAACTTGGATCATATTGCTCCTAGGAGTATGGTGTAGAAGCACCTATCAAAAAGGAATAAAAAGAAGATACATTAGGATGAAATACTTTAGCTTTTAATTGTATTTTGAATCCATTTGAGTAAATATGTAAGGCTAAATAAAGCCATTTTTAATAGATTTTCCAAGTTGTCTAGCATGGTCAAATTATGTAAATAAACCCATAGAAGGGTAAAATATCATAAAATGTCATATATAGTCTATTTTGATATATTAGTAGTGTTTTTATAAATTTTCATTGTCATCTATGAGGAAATGTAAAAGTTTTCAAATATGTAATAAAATATTACATCCATAAACCACATCTTCTCACATTTGAATGGACTTCTAGATGGTTTTAGTGGTTTTGAAAATTCTATGCTAACTGGGAAGTGATCAGTACCAATGTTGGGAAGAATATATGATTGTATTGTGGAGTTGAAAGTCTACATATTCCCTTTGAAGATAAACCTATCCTATCTTTCTACTATCTAACAAAAGTCTCTTCTCTTGTTGAACCATGTGAACTGCCCATTCATAGGAGGGATATCTATGAGATTATTGCGACAGAAGCATTCTTTAAAATCCAACAAATTTTATGTTGTGATTTTTGTACCACTAGTTTTTTCTTCTAAATATCGAATGTGATTAGAGTCTCATCATAATCAAATGTTCTCTTCTTGTATAGATTTTATAAAATTACTAATTCCATTTTAGAGCATTTTATTTTCTATTGTTTGTACTGGACCATATACATTAATGATTATGAACTAAATATTTTCTCTGTATCTTTTAACTCTACCCCCCATCTAATTTTTATTTACTATCATCTCTTTGAAATCTATTTTACTTGGATCCCAAATCAGACCAATTCCCCATAAATCTCCCTCTAATTCCTTCAATAAACTTTCCCAAATACCAAGTTTTCTAGTTAATCTCTCCCCTTCTTGTTTACATAGCTTAGTTTCCTAGATCACTATCACTTCTGAGTTTAAAAAGGTTAATTTGCACTTAAGTAGGCACTTCTTGTTAGGGGTATTTAGTCCCCTAACATTCTAAGATGTTAGATTTATTTCCAACCTGGAAGGGACTCCGTATTCCCTCCTTTCAAAATATCTTGGATTTTCCTTCAATTTTCTGATTTAACTATTGCTATCCTTAGTTCTACCAAAGATTTTTTGCCTCTCTTCCTTTTTCCAATTGCCCACATCTTGGTGCAAAGATCCCTTCTAGGTTTTGTGCTATCCCTAATTTCTCCATATTATCTTGTGCTTGATGGTTTATATCTCCACTTGTTTCTTGTTTTCCATTTCTTCTAGTTTGGCTTCTTCCAATAATCTTTCTTGAATGTCTATCTCCTCCTCTTCCATTGTTGTTCCATCCTCAACCATTCTTCTTCTTATATTTTCTTTTTCAATCTTTTATCCTTTCTCCAATAAATCTAGTACTCCAAATTTTTCCAAAAATTCCTTTGAAAGCATCTCTTCATTGTCTAATTTTTATATATTCCCAAGGTTCTCTATCCATAATTAATTTAGAAAAGTTTCTACTTCCCTAGTAATTTTGTTGTGTCTATTTGAGTGTTCCCTTTTCTGATTGGCTGTGTCAAAGAGATCAAATCCTTTCCATTTGTTGGGGTTTTAAAAAATTTATGTGTTCTCTTCTTTCCCTTTTTCCTAATGGTTATCATCTTTGTATTTCCTATTACTGTTGGGATGAACAATGTGTCTACCAAATCTGATGGACCTCTTCTAATAGTTTCTAATCCTTTGATACTCATACTAGGGGATCTTTCTCCAAGTGCTTTTTTCTAGATAGGTGTTTGTAATGTGAGCTTTTTGATTCCTTGATTTGAGTTTTTTAGGCCTAATGCTTCCCTTATCGATGACTCTAAACATCCTCTATGTTTTCCTTTATCCAATTCTTCCTTATCCTCCTCTTGATTTGTGGCTACTAGTATGTTTAATCTCCTTTTTCCATATCCTTACCTGACTCTTCTAGTGATTTTTTAACTAGTTAATA